>JANQDE010000008.1:3265369-3384196 GCA_037157785.1 Cephalotes varians
GGGAGAGAGAGAGAGAGAGAGAGAGAGAGAGAGAGAGAGAGAGAGAGAGAGAGAGAGAGAGATCCATTCGAAACTTGGCCATTATTATTCAAAGTAATGCGGGCATGGTTACCTCCGTGACTTTGATTACTTTCAAGTCACGAACATTACCGTCCGGAACTCGTATTTTCATATCGTTCGATGCTTCGAGCACAAAATGCCACTTAAACGTCATAAACCCGAAATGACATGGTTCCATGGTCGAATGAATTAACACAAACGGTATTTTTCACGTACAGCTTAAACAAGCGATCTATACATTATCAGCGTTTATACATTCGTCCATAATGCAAGTGTAAAACGCGTAGAAAATTATTTATCCCTTGTTCGATTGTTCCCAACGATTCTTTCTTGATTCTTTAAAAGGTATTTTACTTCTCTCCTCGTTAGAAGCGTTTATTCGTGAGATCCGCTATCGTCGTTCGATCGACTTCGTGATCACGACAGAACAATCGCTATTCTTTCGGGCCATCGAGCCAGGAATAAGCTCCACTTTCCGCATCAATCAGGACGCGCGGTGGGACTTTCCTCCACTTGGCGTGAGCATGAGACGCGTGTTATACTCGTGCGGTGCAATTTAGATCACGTCTCCGCGTGAGCGAGCGATGCGCCCAAGTCGACCTAAGTGAATTCTGTGTACGCGGCAAGAGTTGGCGAAGTAGCGAGTCGGAGCCAGACTGGCTGGATGGAATGAGAGGCAACGTACGGCCAAGTTGATCACTGTGCTATAAGGTCTTACTTGTTGCTGATGGTTGCATGTCTGCCATGAAGGCGGCGAGCCGTGCCTTCTGCTTCTGCCGGCTGATTGCTCCGTATGCGAGAAGCGATAGGGAACTTCGTCCCGGATGGACGGCCGGCGGTTTCCTAGCCGTTGAACCGGACAAAAGTTTCTGCGCGAAATGGGTGAACGACGAACCGCTCGAGTTATGGAGAAAGACGGTTCCTGGTCACATTTAGATTTAGGTTGCGTGGTGGAGGAGCATATTATTTGTATCCCGAGGAATCTTCTACAGAAATCAGTCTCACGTGATGCGACTTACAATTATTGCATCAATAATTAATATTCAAAATTGGTTTGTATTTATTTAATCAATAGTTTCAAATTCGCTATCTAGAGGTTCGCGTTTTCATCAATTTTAGTGAAAATTATTGACGTTTATTTCATTTTGATACCATCACAAATTAAAGACGCATCATTAAGAAGTCAGTGATTTTGTTAGGAGAATTTATTTATATAGATTGTATGTAAAACGTGATCTGTTCTAAATATAAAAATATAAAACATGCTAGCGTAAGATAACGATTTATCAGGCATAATTAAATGACTCTTTCGCGTTTTTTTTTTTCCTCTCGGATAAAGTAACGTTGCTCGTATGCATGTCTGTAAGTATTGAATGGGATCCTCTTCTCGTGCTTGAAATATCCACGGCGCAGGTAATTTCTTCGAGTAACCGCACACTCGAACTTTTACGGGCGCGAATTGTGCGATGTGTGTTACGGCGCGCACAGTGTGTGCAAAGCCATTCAACTTTTTAACTTTCTTGACCGTGACTTTTCGCGAATTGACTATATCGGAAAGGATAACGAGTTCGTTTTGGCGAACGCCCAATTTCGTTCATGTTGAATCAAACACGATCATCGCACAATATAATATTTATATCATCTTTACAGGTGCATTTTACAGGTCTTTATAGATCTAATAAGATTCCATTCTTTTTGCTTTTTCTAAATTACTATAGAAGGTAAAATTAGAAAAAGGAAAAAGTTGGGCCTTCTGTTTTTTAAATTAATTGGCAAATCAATCTGTTTGTAAAAAGTAATATCTACTTAAACAAGAATTTACATTATTTATAAAAATTATTTGGTATATAATATTAATATATCCGTCACTTAGTCTATTTTGTCATTTAGTTTATTTATTATAATTACATGAAGTTCTTATAACTTTTTTAAATTTCATGCTTTCTCCATCTACACGTGTGAAAATGTACAATGGTAAAAGACGTCATTAATTATTAACGCATTAGAGGTAATATTCCGTTGATTAAATAATTGTAACAATTGCGATTATTGACAACCGACGAACGTGGAAAGTCGGGCGAAAAGGAGATTTCACATCTGCACTTAATTAAGATTGCCGCTACTAAGCTGCGAAAGGGTTAAAAAGGCGATCGTAAACCAAGCAACGACAAGCATTAAAAAAACCATCACGCGAAAGGGAAAGCATCAGTCGGGATAAACGAGCCGTCGTTAAATCGATCGATTCAGCATAAAAGTCAAACTGCGTCTACGCGTTCCGTGGAAGTTGCGAGCAGAAACGATTCCTGCAAAACTATTTTTTTTTTTTTAATAATCGTTACATTTTCACTGCAATCGGCGATGCAGCAACAAAGGAAAACGTAACGCATTACCAGGGAATACTTACCGCATTCGGGGAATACAATAAATATATCCGCTTTGTCGTCATTTTGCATCACGCACGTTGCGTCTCGCAGGAAATTCGATTTTTACAAAATTGAATCTCGTTAATTTTTGCTTAACGTCAGCAACTGTAAACTTGTAGAACATATAGCAAAACGTATAGAAGATTCTATTTTAATAAAAGTTTATCTCTTATTTTTTTTTATTAACGAAAAGAGAGAAAGAAAAAGACATTTAGTGGTAAAAATTATGAATTAATGCAATATAAATGGCTCCAAGAAATAAATCTAAATTAAGAAGGAGAATGCCGTTTGAGCCTCAGCAGGTAAAAATTATGTTAATAAACTGTTTCATAAGAGAACACAGATAATTTTTTTACTCGTTCTAGCATTAATTATAATTTTGCCTTTAGTTCAGGATTATGCAAGCAGTATGTAGAGATTTTCTCGTCTTCTTCGACATTCGATGCATAATCCGATCAAAACGTTAAATGGAAGAAGAAAAGCGCCGATCGTTCGTACGCCCGGACTATCCAGATATCCAGATATAACAATAAATTTTAAGGGACATTAAATGCGCAATGGGAAAAGGTAGGTTAGTAGGAAACCTCGGCCGTCCACTCCAATTACGTTTTATGGAACGGCGAATACTCGGGATTCATATAATTGCGGCGTAATCATTAGTGCAATGCGGTTTACTAATCCTAAAATTAGTAGAGGCCAAATGGCGGCAGCTGGCAATTACACAGCAGGTTCAATGATATAAAATGTATTCCCCATATATATTTTCTGTATAAGATAAAATTTATTCGGCTTTAAATATCCTTTTCTCGACGAAACATCACTGGATCGCCGTCTTGATATACTTCTTGATGTAAAAAGTTAATCTTCTTAGCAATTCTTTTCTTATATTTTTTATTGTGCACCATAAAACTCTTATCACTTATATTGCAATTTGAATTTTTGATGAGTCTGTTCTTAAGCTTCTTTTTGAAGATATCTCCGTTGTTTATTAACAAATTGTTACGTATTTTTGTGAAATAAGAAACGTTTATTATAGGATGTGATGCTCAGTCCTCAACAAAATCGCAAAAGTGTCTTGACTTAAAAATTCCCTATTATTTTGTATTATTTTGGTGCATTTGATATAACTGCTTTATCGACTTAATTTTTGTAATACCTCTATTATTTATCAGTAATCAAAAAGAGAGATTTCTCACGATATTTGAGAATAATTCTGCATCTCATAATCACTATCAATCCGACTTGTATTAATATCATTGTATTAATATCACCGTCTGACATTTTAATACTGAAATTATTATATATATATATATATATATATAGGACTTTATCGCACTTAACTTGTGCAGAGCGTAATCATGTAGAGTCTTGTAATACCTAGCATAACTTAGCTGAGGACCTCTACATATTGTGAGCTTCGCGAATTATTCGCCGAGGGAACGCATCGCTCGCAGTCGTCCTTAGGTAGCTCGTGCGAGCTCGTTTGATACTACCCGGTGAACTTTACGATATCAGCCTTGGGATGCTTTTGGAATGGAACGGTCGGATCGGGAGTCAAGGACGTCGATAGTATGAGCGGAAATCGGGCGGAGAGAGAGCGAAACGCGATTCGCAGACAGTGACTCGCAGTGAGTCAGAATGTGCGGGTGAGAAAGACAGAAAGAGACGTGGGCTGAGTCAAAGGTAACTGTAGGTTGGGTGGGTGCATGGGATAGGATGATATCAGGTTAGGTTGGTGGTCGACGGGGCTCGCCTTGGTCTGGCACCGCTAGTCCTTTCCGTATTGATCGCGTGCTCCTTTCCTCCCTTAGATACCACGTCGACCCTCTCTTAAGCCTTACGTATGGCCCGGGCTCCTACCTTAGGCTCAACCTTAGGCCGAGGCGTTCACGGCGGATCTACTGATTGGGGGTTGAAATCGAGGGTTGAAATCTATATAAATCCGGTTATCTTAGCTCTCGATGCATACGCTAGCACACGCAGATAAGATTTTGCTCGTAATTTTGGAAACACAATCGACAGAATAGTACATTCTCTGTACTTTGTATGGAAGCTTGAAATTTCGTCGATAATATTTCAGCTTGTATTCAGCAATTTTTCGGAAATGTAAGTAAAATTTTATTTTATGGATTGCGATCCTTCTTATTATCGAAAACGCTTTAATTTATAAAGTTAATCAGACTTTTAGAAAATTAAGAGTTCCCATGTTTCTTTCATTTTATTGCTGCATTAATAAAAATCTCGTAGTGACATTTTAAAATTTTTGTCTTTTGTTATATAAGATATTTCTTATCATTATTTGTTTTTTACATATTAGAAACAAATTATTTCTAACCACATAATAAAATATAAATCGGAATATAGATAGATAGTTCAATGTTATAAAATAATCCCGTCATTATTTCTATATTTTAGATAAATTTAGAAATATATTGCAAAATTTATATTCGCATCTAAATTTTATTTAATTGAACTTTTATTACAAAAAATTTGTCGCGTACACGATTTAATTAAACAACAAAATCGTTTACATTACATTTCTTAAAGAATGAACCGTAGTTTCGTTTGCCATCTGATAACATGGCTTCTTTCATGGCTACGGTTACAAGATGGTATATATGCATATTCGCGGTCGTGCAATTTGAGGAAAGGGAGGTATTTACCGCATCGTTTAACGGTTTTACAGGATGCCGAAGAGCTTAATTAACGGAGGGTCCGAAAGGCGTCCGTCACGGCGCGCTGGACGTGTGAGAGCGACCAATAAATTATAAGTCGGGTGAATTTACAAAGGTATCATTCCTTCTCGGAGTGCGTGCCGTGACGAACAAGCCCCTCTCGCGCTTATCGCACGAACGATGACGAGACTGCAGCAGGTGAAGCTGTCGCGGCCAACATAACGAATATTTATTTGTATACGCGCGGCGTCACTGAAAATCGACAGCGCACATTTCCAATGCGAAAGAGATTCGAGAAATCTTTAGGTATCTAGGTATTAGGATATGAAAAGAACGGTTTTGTTGGAAGATCTAAAATTTTAGCTGGATACAGATCAGAAAAGTAATTTCGAACTATCAAAATAATTATGTAGAACACTTAAATTAGTATCTAGAGTATCAACTTTTTTTGCAGCACTGCTCATTATTTTTAAGATTTAACAAAATTATTTTGATAGTCCAACAAAATTAATTTCTGATCTGTATCCAGCAGAATTTTAAATCCCTCAGCAAAATCGTTCTTTCCATAGAGAAATAAATTTCTGATGAATAAGATTTCGTTCGTTTATTTGCGTGATACATCCGATTCTTTCCTGATGTATTGTCGCAACTGCAACGTGAGTTCAGCTTTGCCATCCGACCATTTAGTTTCAGTTCCTTCGAATCGTGCGAAAATCGCAGCGGTAGTTCTGGGTATAATCATCATGATCTGACATTTTATCGAAATTATTGCTGAACGCGGTTGACAAAATGTTAACGAAATTCCACGGCGTTAACGCGCTGATCCAGTTTTGTCGTCGGTTGCGTGCTCGCAATTAGTCGCCCGATGATGGAACGAAGCGAGACGGCCTAAACCTAACCGAGAATAAAACCGAGCGAAGAGAGGGAGGGAGAGGGAGAGAAACACGTAGAAAACCAGACTAATTTGGATGCGGTTTCTTTTAATCGACTAACCGAGCGGAGTAAGAGCGCGCGGTATATGCGATCATGATATAACGATAATAGCACATGCTACATGACCCGTTGTTGCGTATGGAAATGAATAGCCACGAAAATCCGCTCCGGCACGAACGCGTTAACGCTCGTATGCAGCGGCGGCTTATCTTCGACATCCTTATTGATCTCTAAACGCGAACGATTTCTCGCCTCTCCCTCTCCCTCCCCCCTCGCGCGCACATCTTTTTTCCCCGTAGCGTACGAGCGTCGTCATGCGTCACGAATGAATTCCATTCTGTAATACTTTGTAGACTCAACAGCTGATTACAGACACGCGTTCGATTCTGCGGCGTTTGAATTAAAATGCATGGCCCTGTAAGTTTTACACTTTCGCGATATCGCGTGTTTGTCCATTGCGAGGCAGTGTCTCATTTTTTCTGCGGAAGGAATTAATATGATCTTAAGTATCTCACACAACAGATGAAAACAAATCAAAAACAAAAATAAAATAAAAAATGTATTACGTACACGTGAATCTTTAATTTGAATATGTTGAGCGATGTAACTTACGAACATCGAACACTTCGTTCCATGAATAAATATTCGTATCGCAATGGCCTTTAATTAGGTCTTTTCCAATGAATTGGCAAATTCGTGATGATTTGCATTTCATTCCAGTGATTTTCTCATCTAATTTTATTATATGTCACGTGTATGATACTCGATGACTGTTGTTTCGCTCACTCGAGATTGCTACATCGAGCTAAACGAATACAATGAGAAACTTTGCGTAGTATTTTTCTAGAACGACAGAGAAGCGACTCGACATCAAATTCGATATTAAATCCGGCGCCGCGGAAACGCCCGGTGTTTCTCTCGGCGGAGAGAAAGAAGAGAAGAAGAAGGGCCGGTGAAAGAGACACGCGCACACACACATACATACACACATGTGGTTTTCTATTTCTCGCGTGAGCCACCCGGCGAATCAGTCGCGTGCCACTCGCGGGCGCACTCGCGTGTTCCGTCCAAGCGTGAACTTCTAATACCCCTTCATCCTCACCTTGACTCTCCCGCATTAGCGGGTCGCCAATAATATTTCACGCACGAAATCTTTCCATTTTCTTCCCTCATGCGAGCCGGGAGTCACGGGCACGATCGGATACGCCGGTATGCAGATTGCGGAATCTCGGGCGATCGCGCTCCCGAGTTCAAGAAACTGAACGGCGTTCCCCGAACTCGGCTTCGGTAGTCGTTCATCGGAAATCGCTGTACATGTGAAATTAATGATACACACGGGTAGAACAGTTTTGCTGAAATATCTAAAAATTTAGCTAGATACAAATCTGAAAATAATTTTGCTGGATCGTCAAAATAGTTATGTAGGACGCTCAAACTTGTAGAACTTGTCAAATTTTTTGCAGTATTATTCATCATGCTTGAATTTCCCACATAATTATTTTGTTTTAACAAAATTATTTTCAGATCTGTATCTAGCAAAATTTTTAGATATTTCAGTAAAATTTGAAAATAATTTTGAATCATCAAAATAATGTTGTTGGAATGTTAAAAATAATGAACAATGCAAAAACATTTTAATATTCTAGCAATTGAGCGTTTTACATAATTATTTTGATGGTTTAACAAAATTACTTTTCTGATCTGTATCCAGCTAAATTTTTTAATCTTTCAGTAAAACCGGTTTTTCCGTACATTACTCCGAAATGTATCGTATCGTTCACCTGAATATTACTTGTGTCTTATTGCGATGTGAAACACAGTCCGAACGAAGCGATAGCCATAAGAAGACTCCGTCGGTCGATCGAGAAAACTCGATTACCTCCCCAAACAATGCAATTATAGTAGTAACGACGAACGAGTCTCGCGGGATGATGCCTTCCGCGGAATGGCTATGTCGGCCATTTCGTAGGGATGGGAAAGGGGGAAGCACAGGAGAAAATCCTATTATAGCTCGTGTCCGTACGCGGAGTGGTACAGTGTAGGGTGAAGCGAGAGGGTCGTGAGCCCGAGGTTCACCCCCCTCGCGCGCACATCCGTATTGACGCAACGCAGGAGCCACCCTGCGAATTAACCAATCGAAACGCAGCATCCGCGCATGCGATCGCTCGGAAACGCGTGCCATTTTGTATGCCACGCTATCGCGGGGCGGAATCGGAGCGCCTGTTTCCGCGGCCGGAAAATGAAACCGAGAGTTTGACACAGTGACATATTTAATCATAAGGGCCACGAAGGATTGTATACTCGATGTGCGAACGAGTGATGGAACAGAGCGACTGTCAAGACTCTGTTTTTCTTTCATTAGATTTCTTGATTGCAAGGATACTTGGAAATACAATTGGATCTCATGTGAAATAAATTCTTGTATAAAGTAGCAGTGTAAAATTTTATATTCCAAAGTAAATTAATTAATTGATTTATTTAAGAAAAGCTTGCGCTTTCTTGACATTTAGTTTCTTCTAAGAAACTATAACTTATCGTAGAAGGCACAATGTTGCTAGAGATAAAAATTTCCATTTCGATGTCGTTAACTGAGAGAAATGCGAGTTTTGTTACTTGAACTGGCAATATTTCCATAACAAGTAACATCTTGAGAAAAACTAAAAGCAAGATTCACAAATATGCTTTATTTAAAGAGATCAATTCGAACCAGACTGAAAAAAATATGCCTGCAAATTTCGACACTGCGATGTAAACCGCGCAGTTACTATGATAATTATTTAACGTTTCCCTTCTGAGAAATATAGCCCTCATTTTATCCTGGCAATAAGAATACGAAGTCCGCGATCGTTCCTTGCGAGATTGTCGGAAGTTATGGCTTAAGAAGCCGCGAGATATCTACAATTATTGCAACTTTACGAGCACGCATCGCGTCGGCGCGATGAAGCGCGAAAATCCGAAGAGAGTTATGCACCGAAGAGAATTATGCAATATCCTTTATGTATCAAAATCACGAGACAAGAAGGTAAGCAAAAACGGGAATTTGAAACGGAAATAATGATTACAATCTATAAATCAGTTATTCTTTACTACATCTTCTTTAATCAAACTGGAGTTAGCTTTTTTAACGTAGGAATACATAGAAAGAAAATGAAAGGAAAACAGAGTTTATTTAACGTATTAAAATTGAATTGTTCAGAAAGAACGATTTTGTTGAGTGTTCTAAAATTTTACTGGATATAGATCAGAACATAATTTGTTGGATCATCAAAATAATATTGTTGGAATGTTAAAAATAATGAAAAAATTTTGATATTCTAGCAACTAGTTTAAGTGTTTTACATAATTATTTTAATGGTTCAGCAAAAATTATTTTTTTAATCTGTATCCAGTTAAAATTTTAAATCTTTCAGCAAAATTGTTCTTTCCGTGTTGAAATAAAAAATTTATCGGAGATTAAATTAGCAAGTCTGCGTACATCTTCTTTCTACGCTCTGGCCGATTTCTGGCCGTTGCTCGCCATATTTCAGAACAATAAGTTTCCGCGGTCTGGCGTGCCTGGCACCGCCACCGCGAAATAAAACAAAACAATACACATTTAGCTCCGCAGAAACGGCGGAGAGCGGACGAGGCTTTAAATGGTTTCCTACCCCGCTTCCGAGTGGCGTAGGGGTGGCGGGCCGAAGACTGCTAAAACTGGGACGGATATTTTCGGCTTCGATGCGCCGCATTCGGCTTCGCTGCACCGAGGGCTCGTTTGGTATTTGCCGGTATCGGGACCGCCGATAAATGGGAAAACTTTCCCGGGGTGTTTTCAGCGCGTTCCCGGCGAGAAACAACGCTCGCCGCCCTTTGCTTTCCGAAAGGCAACGCACCCTTCCGTTTTCGTGCCGCTGCACTATTCTCGCGTGGCCGCTCGAAATTGCCTCTGTATTTCGGAAAGCCTAATCGTGTGTGCCACGTCGGATTACGTGATTTACTTGAATTATTCTTATCGGTATATACCGGTAGCCTTTGTTCTCAAGATTCATTCGCTCCAAAGTTCACCTTTTTTCAGGAAATTCCGCTATCATTGTGCTACAAAAATTATTGGACTACGTAATAAATTATCAGACGGATTCTTTCGCTCAGTCTTTCATCTTAAATGCAACTTGTAATTGATATTACTTCACAATAATTTAAAAATTTGTAGATTAAATTTGATAGCTCAAAATAAATGTAAAGATATTTTTTTATTTTTTTCAAACTTTTTTATTTCCTAGATAAATTTTGTTACATTTATTCTTTGATAACGAAACATTATTTTTTCACGTTATATTTAACATAAATTTAACATGTTCGTTGTTTCAGTTGAGTCTCAACTTCATGAGTTATATCCATTAGTTATATCATATAAAGATATGTTTCCCTCTATGAGAATAACAGGTATTTTGGGCTTCGAGGTCAACATTCGAGTTGTGCAAGCTCGTTTGGTATTTGCCGGTATCGAATCGACAGACAAATGAGAAAACTTTCCGACCGATGTTGCCGCAAAACGTTAGCCTTCGGTTTCGAAAAGGCAACGTACCCTTTCGTTTCTCGTGCCGCCGCTCTATTCGCACAGGGTGTACTCCCGCGTACGTCTAAACCTGTATTTTGCCGTGCTCCGAACTTATCCGCGCCACGAATTAGCCTCTTGAGCTTCGACCCGATGCAAACGGAGCAGTCTCTGTCCGATTATGTTCAATTTCGGACGATTTTACATGTTTTACAGACGGCTCAGTTTCGCCATCATCGATCATTGTATCACCATAATATTTTTATAAAATGAAAAGGTGTGAGTGTATTTTAGCAAAAATTAATTAATCTGTGTATGTATCTAGTTGCTTTCACATATATACATTCGTGTAACTTAATTGATGAATCGATTTTCTGTTTCAGGCACTGAACGGGTTCCTGCTAATATTGACTTGCGACGGGGAAGTGTTTTTCGCTACCCATAGCATAGAGAGCTATCTTGGCTTCCATCAGGTATGATTGAATTTATAATGAAGGCAATCGTTGTATCAATACAGCAAAGGGAAAGAGAGAAACAATATTACATTAAAATCCTTAGATTTACATTTAGAATAGTAGACGTATTATGTTGCTATAATACAATATTATTTGTAATATTACATAGTGTATAAAATTATTCATACTTCTACGCATAATAACAATACCAGTTCATATTTCAAAACAATATTAAAATAATCGGGTAAACAAGCAAAATTCGGAAATAAACATTATATTTAACTAATACTATTGGTAAGGACAGAACGTTGGTAAGGACCCTTTCTAGAAGTGTTTTTGAAATCGAATATTTGTAGAAATATTTCAAAAAATCAAGACAAATCTCTGCCGAATAGTGTTTAAAAAATCCCTTATATGTATCTTAAAGGCGTCGATGTATTTATAGATCAAGGATGCTTGCGTATTTGTTTCCCCCAAGTCTTCCGCTTATTGCAAGGTAATTCTAGACACGGTTCACCCCCTCGATGTTAGTTTATCTTCAGTCAACGTGTGTCCACACCTAACATGCGGCAGTCACGCCAACCCTGTCAAGTCAAGTTCGCCGTACGTGTCACGTTTGCCTGAGGCATCATCCCTTTCACGAGACAATGTATCCATCCACCAGAACTGACGGCCGACATACATTTTTTAGTAGTAACAGTGGGTCATCGACGCAAACGGGTAACATGCTCATAATATTGCCCGGCTCAGCTTAAACAAATCTGTTTGATGCTCGAATGGAAAAATCTCAATCCGCCAACTCTTGTTGAAAAGTCGTTGTCTAGAGTTTGTCTCTGATGACTCATAATTCGAAATTTGTCAGATTTGTTTATATCTATGTTTATATCTAATAATTTATAAATAAGTGAAAAATGGAGAATATTATAATGCTAAAAACATTCTGAATGAATCCGATAGACGATAAAAATATAAATCAAGTTACAACACGCTATAGGAATCGAGCCTGTTCTTGAAACGTCTTTTAATATTCGATATTGCGACTTGGTGAGCTCTTTTTGCAACTCGATGTTGCTCAAACGACGGTGCGCCAGGTCTCAATTATCGCGATTTCAATTATCCTAATTCATTGCGAGCGGAATCCGAGTCGGCCGTGGCGCATTGCCGCAGTCGCGGATTTGCATACGCGAATATTCCGCGAGTATAAACGTGAACTGTCGAATAACAAAACTGTTATCAGGAGCGGGATACCGGATTCGAATTCCGACGGTCCTTAATTAATTATGACACCGGATAATCGTGCCGGGCAAGGCCTCGTTAAGATTTTACCCGACGTAACTCTGATGATTTTATTCAGCCGCGACGATCGGCCGATCGAGAGGAGATCGTCCCCCGGCCGCATGGTTCCCTCGGCGCGGCGGTGCACCCGCGGTGTGGGAACCACGGAACATCCGATCCCGATTCGCCGTGCAGACCGAATCTAATTGCGTGGCCACGATCCACACTGTTGCACATTCGATTGCTACCGGCGTTCCCGCGCACGATCATTTGAATACTTCGGCCGAGCCGCGCTCGAACACCGAGGTTTCCCCTTAATAATAAAGCGGCTGTGTGTAACCACAGCCTCGGTGCGGGCTATTGGTTCCACGCGAGAGAATTGTGTACACAGTGTAGAAACTGATTTTACGCTATGTTCCGCCGATGCATCGGCGCACTCTCAACGTCCATCCGTCGCGTTTGATCGTTCCGAAAACCGCGACTTGATGACGGCAAGTGTCGATAAACTCCAAATTTCTCGCCAAATCCTCGGCGCCGAAACGCGAAACCGGTCACAATATTTCGCGTAACTTTGTATCGAAACGACGAGGGATAAGGACGATCAATATAGAAAGAACGATTTTGCTGAAAGATCTAAAATTTTGCTGGAGATTGGAAAAAGCTGGAGATTGGAAAAATAACTTTGTTGAACTATCAAATAATAATGTAGAACGCTCAAACCAGTTGCTACACTGAGAGAAAACGAAATAGTTGTGGCAACTATATTTTTGACAACTCTGTAATTTAAGTATCTAGCACTAGTTTTATAAGGTAACAAGAACTAAAGTAGTAAATATTATAAAAATATAGTAACGGTAACAATATATATCAACTATTAATTGATAGTGAAATAGCGACTCAACTATCATTACACAGTTATGTAGACTTTATACAAATAAGATATAACTACTACATTTTTTTAGTTTAGACAAATATTTTTTTTAAACGAAGCATAATTAATTAATTATTGTTGAGGTGACTTGAAAAAAAAACATTATTATTATGCGACTATTTTTCTGTAATTTGTTGAACAATTTATTATAAATGATTTATATTACTACATTTTAGTTTGTATTACTTATTTATTGTTGTTATTACAATTTTATAATACATAGTTGAAGCGCTATTTATCGTCAAATTTTTAGTTGCTGGTACGACTTTTTTCTCTGAGTATAGAATATCAAAATTTTTTGCAACAATAATCATTATTTTTAAGCTTCTAACAAAATTATTTTCAGATCTGTATCTAGCAAAATTTTAGCTTCCTCAGGCATTATTTACATGTAATAAACGGTAAAGATAGAATGATATTTTAACATAATCGAGTGATTTCTGAACGCAGCCCAGCAAAATCGTTCTTTTCGTGTAATTGACAAATGTGTATTATTTAAACATTAACAATAATAATTCGATTATATGTATTCTTAAAATTAATTTAATTTACATGCAAAGTGTTTCAAACACGCCATAAGAATTGCACTTTATTTATGATTCAGCTCCTGGAATCTCTGAACGGTAGACGCGTGAGATGTTTGAGATACGGCATATATTAGATTCTCCGTATTTCGAAAAAAAAAAACGGTCGACAATCCGATCGCGTTATCGTCGGCCGTCCACGCGAAAGCGCATTAAAGAATCATCCATTCATCTATACGGGGGATAGGTACTCGACTACCCGGCATAATACCGTCACTCGAGCCCCTTCGGTACACACTAAGAGGGACCCGGGCACGCACGCGAGCGCAATGTGCATACATTGTAAAAAATGACGGATGATGATTTCCCGAGCCGATGATTCTCTATACGGGGCGCACGCGAACGCGTTGAGTATGAATTGCAGAAAATAGCGGACGATGATTTTCTGACTCGATGACCGCATATCCGAGACAACAAAAAAGAACCAAGAAGCGGTTTGTTATATGAGCGTTCTAGATTTCCTCCTAAATACCCCCTCGCGGTATGCGCATATGTACGCACGTATGTATACGTTGGAAATCACCGACGGAAATCATCCTACCCCGGTTTCGCTGGGAATGACGGAAGTCGAATCGACCTCTTGCAGAAATCCGCGAATACGATTGTGGGAAAAAAAGAGTGCGCTACAGTTTTAAGATCCGGTGAATTATGCACTTTATTAATATCTGTCCTAAAGAAAATTTTTATTGATAGAAATTAATCTGTCTTATGAATATTTGATATTATAAGTTATATTTGATATTTCAAGTTATTGTTACTTCTGATATTTATTTAACCAGTTTTAAAATGAACTATTAACGATTAAAATTTAATAATTTAAGGACGTTAAATAAATTTATTAACATGTCATAAATATATGCTACAAAATTATTAATAGAAAGTAAGCCTTATAAAAAAAATAATATAATTTAGCTTCATCGAATATCGTAAATTTACATGAATTTGATGATTAAATAATTATTTTTAACTATATTTTATTTTTTTAATAATGTATCCAAAACTTTATCTTAAAAGTCATAAATAAGTTACATTTATATTCATTTTTTTATATTCAAAATTAATGTTACATATTTTTACTTGAAGATGGAAAAGCGGGAACGAATCTTACGACACATTCGTTCTCTTTTACAGAATTACATGGTTATTCAAGTCTCATGATTTATTGATTATTCACGCGCACTCATGTTTTATGTTCCTTACTTCGTGGCGCAGATTTTCCGATAATCGCGATAGTATCTTTACAGCGTTTGTAAGCGGATCTTACGGAACACGCATTGGAAATTATATTGAAAGGCCCTTCATCCGTATTCTTTAACAAGCTCGAATTATTACGCCAACTTTCGTGCACGAGTATCCATTGAGACGTAACAATGCACGCAACGGTACCGTATATATGTACGATATATTGAGAAAAACAAGGACGATGACTTCGCGCGAGGCTACGTTTGAGGAAAATGATCGTCTCGTTACACGATTTTTCTTCTCTTTTTTTTCTTCTTTATCTTTTCGATTATGACACGATTGCGTCTTCAATCATGTTTGCAGCATCGTGTTTCACATTAGTTTTCTAGAGAGAAGATTCTTGTACACAATTATTATGCACACAAACGAATCTCACCTTCTTTCTTTCGAGAATTACTTAACGCGACAACGATTGACGTTAAAATTTTTTCGCATAATTAATAGCGCCCCTCTATTCTCTTCCCCCCTGTCCACACATCTATCATTTATATGTCTTACTTTGCAATGTACATTTACAGTGTATTTTCCGTCCTTTTGAAAAATTATGTCTTCCTATTATAGCATTTGCGTCACATGTACAAATATCAATTCTTATTATTGCACCTTTTGTGATAATCTCTGCTCTCGTTCGCGGAAGATATTTCCTAATCATTATTCACGATTCTGAAAATACATCTCATCCCGTTACGGAGATCATTCATCTGCATCCGTAATGAGAACAATCTACCTCGTGCAGGTGCTCGTTGAGACGTAGAAACGCGAGCAAATGCACGCGAACCTAAACAGCGCACTCGTCAGATGTGCTATAAGGAAGCAGTAACGTTATGAAAAGCACCCCCTCAAACGATACATGCTACGTGATCATTTTTATACAATAGCCTGAAAATACATCTGTATTTCTTTCGCAAAACTATCCTTACATAAAATACTTCTTTGTCCATTCAAAATGTTTCATCTCTTTTTAAAAATCATCACGTGTTTACTTCGAAACAATGAATATTGCAAAATTAATTCACTGATTTATAAGCGAAAGAAATTCATTTGCAATGTGTATTTACCAAGGAAGATTTTTTTATTAACAAGTATATAATGGAAAAAATATTCTTCGATCAATCATGGTGCTCCTCTTTTGCAATTGAAAAGCTCACTCGCGGTATTTAAATGTAGTTTGTATTTTATAAATACTTAAATAAACCCAGCAAATAACACGTGTGTTATGTAACAGTTACATTGTTGAGTAGGAAATTACAACTTACATATAAGTTACATGTAACATTGTGTTTGCTGGGAATAATAGTAAATAATTTTATCAGATTTATTTCAGTTATAAATTAAAAATTTTCACGAATTATAAATTAATGTCTCTTTCTCGCATTTGAAGATCGCTTTGTAGCGATCGTCTCAATTCAAATCCATCAGCTCAAGCTCATCCGTAACCTTCGTAAGTAGAACCCCGTTCACGACCCTAATGTAAAACCCTCCACTCAACCGTGACCGCGCGGCCGTGTTCGCGGCGGATGCACGCGACGCGCGGTGGCTGCGCGATGATTTCCCGACTCGATGACCGCACGGATTCTCGCGAGTGCTCGCCGCATCCGAGTCGACGTAATCGCGACGGGGGCGTTTCGAACGACGTGGTTACACGGCCCCGTAACCCCGCTCGAAAAAGCTCTGAAGACTGAAGACCTGGGCAGCAGCCTATGTTGATTCGCAGCGAGTGAAAAACCGCGATCCACGATATAATTCAATTCAGAGCGGCTCCATCGACGCCGCCGGCTCTTTAGTTCCATATCTCACGCGAGAAATGTAAAAAAGTCCGCGACACAAGACCCATAGCGAGCCGCCGAGGGTTGTTCGTGGACTCGGGGATCGAGACGCGGTTTCGCGATTGTTCGCGCGGCCGGCACGCCGCTTAATTGGACTGATAGAGTCGATTCAATGCTCAACGAGCCTTTATGCCCTGTGACCTATGCCGGATAAAAGTAATAACTTAACTGAAAGGTCAAAGGGTGCTTATCGCCCGCGAGAGCGAAGGGAGCGAGGGAGAGGAAAGCAGGAATGGAGAGAAAAAGGAAAAGGGAGAGAAAAGGGGAGGCGCGAGGAAAGAAAAAGAGACCTTGAGTCGATGTAAACTCCCTTCAGGGTAAACCGCTTCCCCATGTGATGAATTGTTCCGAGATTTCGATTTTTTTACTCGCTGGATGTGATGTAATTAAACACAATTACACGGAAAGAACGATTTTGCTGAAGGATCTTAAATTTTGCTGGATACAGATCTGAAAATAATTTTGTTGGACTATCAAAATAATTTTGTTGGAACCTTAAAAGTAATGAGCGGTGTCGCAAAAAATTTGGAATTCTAGCAACTGGTTTGAGCGTTCTACACAATTATTTTGATAATTCAACAAAATTACTTTTCTGATCTGTATCCAGCTAAAATTTTAGACCTTTCATTTCACGTGTCCCAAACGGTCCACTCAAATTATTATATTAATTTAACATAAGATAAATATGTTAGAAAGTAACACAAACATTATGTAAAAATTAATACAAAAATGTAACATTTTAACACAATTTGTGGAAACATATTTCTTCAGTAAAATTAACATTTACAATATGTTAAATTAACACGAACATTCATCTTTGATTCATTTATTTTAGAATTTATGTTTTTAAATTACATTATTTTTATGTTATTTGTTAATTTATCATAAATCATGTTATTTTTACATTAAAAAATGTTAAATATCATTTTAACACAAAATATCCAAATAACATAATCATATTATTTTAAATTAACATTTGGATTTGTTAAAAATTTAACATAAAAATTTTAACAAGGACCGTAACACAAATACAAAATGTTTTTTTACTGTGTACGATTTCTCTCTTTTTTAAATTTTAATTGAATAAAAAGTAAATTTTTAATATTTTCCGAAAACTTTTCCTATAATTTCCGTTTCTTTTTTTCCTTTCCCCCCTCTCTGCGAGACATTAATCGTCGCAATGCAAAAATTCAATATTGTAGAGCAAACGTCAAATGCATCTTGTAAAATGCAGTTTGACGCGTTGAAGATTAATATCACGGAGACGACAAGTTTAATTATGGCACGCCGTAAGGATATTAAATATAAACAGTAATGATAGTAATAGTAATAAAGCGATAACAGATTGGCTCCGCTCATGTCCGGCGGCGGTACGTATAATTTGCATAAACGCAACCGCGTATGAGATGAAATCCATCAGAGAGTCTAATAGTGCCACATGTCTGTTCGTAAAGATGAGGCGTAAAGATGCAATTTGTAAGAAATAATAACAGCGCACAGCGACTTTGGTGCGCCACTAATCTTCCTCGCGATTTCGTTGATTACTGAAAAATTCTTTCTCTCGAACGAGACGCCCTTTAACGACAACGATGAATTGTATGATATCTCGCTATTATTTCGTTTATATCTGTAGCCGCGATCGCGATATTAATAAAATAAAAATCGTTCGGCGCGTGAAATATCATCATGCGTGATTTAGAATTCGAAAAGACCTAGAACGCGCGACACGCGTCACTCTCTGGTGATAAATTATTTTTAATTCTACGGAACATCCGGATTACGCGACACAAACATACACGCGTAATCGCATGGCGGATTTAGAAATAAATTAAATGACGTTAAGATGAATCAAAACGCAAATAGCTTTATCGAAGACAAATATTATTGAAATAATTCGCGTATGAGGTGCGATTAAAAAATGTCGAATTACTGCTCGAAAATAAAATTGCGTATTAAAAATGTTATATTTTTTCTATAAAACATAGAAGAAAAATAAAAGAGTTTGATTATGTACGAGAGAAGGAAGCAACTTATTTATTTATTAAATTTCAAAATATCAAGATTAATCTAATAATTCTGATATAAATAATATTCGCTTGATACAAAAAAATCGATTTTGAAGCATTACAATGTAACATAATAAATGTAACGTAAAAACATGATTTCTGATAATATAAATCAAATTTTACCATGTCCAGATCTATAATTCTGTTGTCTCTTTCGAGGAAAAAAATTTACTTTCTTAAGCAATCATTAAACTTTTTAAAAAAACTTAAAACTAGACATTAAATAAAACAGACGCGAGTTTTGCGCTATTTAGCTTCTTTTAACTATACTTGTTTAAATACTTGATTAAATGCAATTAATATACACTGTTACTATTAAATTAATCCCTCGACACAGCTGTCAAAATATGAATTTGCTGCTCATGAAGTGAGAGAACCAATCGGCATAGCAGAAAAGCGACATTATTTCGATATATATGGAAAAAGCCTTTTTAGATATGGAAAAATAATAAAGCCGGATGTTTTAAAAAAATATAAAAATATAAAAATAAAGATTGTGTACGACGGGCACAGATTTTGTCGAAAGTTTAGAATGTGAATATGTTATGAAAAATGCAAAGTACACAGATTGGAAAAAATGTATACGAACGGTAATTAAGTAAAAGTATGTTCAGCCTGCAGAAAAATCGTGCGTCCGCAATTCTTGTTAGCGTTCGAGGCATTAAAAGATCGCGACTTACGTGACTCCGAAAGGGAGCATGCTCATACTTTGGCGCGTATCTCTCGGTGGATCAGAAGGACGCTTCCGTGATGATATGAGGATGAAGGAGACGGCAGAACGGCAACGAGCGCCGACAAAAAAATTGCACGTGGAACGCAACGTCGACGGCAATACGTTACCCCCTTCTGTCGTATGACGCGTGTTTCGAACGGCCATTTTCTCGTAAATCTCGCTTGTCCCTGAACGCGAATAAATCTCGCCGTCATTTACATTATCGTGCGTAATATTTTGGCGTACCGGTAAATGTAATGAAACGGCGCACCGGCGCCTCGGGAAAGCAAATTATCGATCACATGAGAAACCGTTTAAGAAAAAAGTTATTACTAACAAGAACGCTCAAAATGAATTATTGATCGATCTCATTTATAACTTGCTAGAGCAAATTAAAATTTCGGAGGGTTTAAAAATCAAGATATCGAGATGTTAGAAATGGAAATGTTCTTTTTTCTTTGTTAAGTTAAGAATGCAATCTAAGCGACTCTCCATCTTATAATTTTAAATCAGAATTTTGAAGAAATAAATAATCATTAAACAATAAATTAAATAATATTTAATTAAATTGTTTGTATTTAATTAAATTGTTTGAGGTTAAATAATATTACATAATTATTAAATAATAAATTAAATATTAAATAATTATTAATTATATTAAATTCGTATAAATAATACGAAATGTAGACATTAAGATTTTTAAATATCGGATAGAATGTACATTCGTTTTTCTCGAGGTGTCTCAATTTTTTATCTCTATTGATTCAGCGAAACAATAAATTTTCTTTTTCTCTCAGCAAAACTTTAGCAAAATTTTTGCAAAACAGTAAATTTTCTTTTCCTCTCTTAACATACTGTTCACTGCAAACTATACGATTGGACCTCTACTTTAAACTACCTCGATTCTTCGTCGTTTCAAGCTCGCCTTCCACACTGGCGTCTCCCGTGAGAATCGTGGCGTACCTGCGTCGAAGGGGGTCAAGAGCCGAGTCGTCTCGTCTTTATCCTGGAATTAATTACCCATTAGCAATTACCCACGTCCGACGAGCCGCGCGCACATTCCCTCGGAACGTCGGCGGCGTCTCGGCGCCGCGTCGCCGCTACGCGTTTCCCCGTAGATATCGCGAATGATTCACCGAGGGATTAGGGCCCCGGGGCCCTTCCCTTCTTCCCTCCTCCCTCTTTCATCCCGCGAGAATCAATTGAGCACGTTAAGCTTAAATATATACGGCGGGCTCTCGCGCGCGCGAGCCGAACGAGAGAGCGCGAACTGAATTATGTGGCACATTTTGACAATTAATAGTCGCTAATGAAGACACAATCGGGCTGCCCCGGAGCATTCTCGCCTTTCACCCCCTTTCTCGGCCCGAGAGAAATAACAGAAAAGAATTACAAGAAAGAATCACAAGGGGGACCCGAGAGAGGGATCAGAATCGGCCAAGCGCCGCCTTCATAATTCTCCGGTGTAATTGAGAGCTCATCTTCGCCGCGATATCCCATCACGTACTTACGTTATGCTATATCTGTCGAGTGAGTGCGCGAGTGTTTGAGATTCATTGTGTGTATGTGCGTTTAATGGCTAGGACCGCCCCGGCGGGCGCTAAGCGAAAAGACTCGCCTCGGAGTGCATGGAGTTGAAGAAGTACAACAGGGTTGTGATGACGTGCATTCAAATATATCACCAAAAAAAAAATTATTAAAAGATTTACTCTTTAAGGAAGAGATGGAAATGGAGTCACTTGGAGATGATTTTAACAGTGGAATCACAATTACGATTAATTACAATTATGGAATAAATTGATACATTATATTTTTTAAATACTTTTGTTATCATGATTATTTCAATGAGTCCTCTTTTGTATTTCTTTATTTTTTTATAATTATTTTGTATTAATATTTGTTATAAAGATGTCCTAAATTTAATTGCATTTTACACATTAGACGAAAAAAGAAAGTCTTGGGCTTTGAAATATTTTATTATTTTTTTTACACAAAAGCAATTCACAAAAATAAATAAAAAATAATCTCATATGGCCTAGAATACGGTAACACGAAAATAAATGGAAATTTTTTTCTATGTAATAAAGCTCCTTATCTTCATTTGGACGATAGTTGAGTCTTAACTTATATTAAAACATCAAATCACCATTGTAATTTATTTATATATATTTCTATTCTTATATATTTCCATATTCTTTTACAAGCATTTGTAAATCCAGACGTTGTCTTTCAGTTGATAATATTTTTCAAGTTCCTCATACACTCCTTTACATTTAAAGAATACAGAACATTAACATCAAGACAGACAGCATCTTACATCGCGAATTGAAACTTAACAAATCGATAAAGTATAAAAATATCGCGGCTTTGTATCAGTTTTTCGCGTTGACGAGACATCGGCGTCGGGACGCTGATCGCACGATGCGATCGTCAGGATAGAGGAGTCACGGGACCGGTCGCGGGGTCGGGTGAAAAATGATTAACACGCGATCGCGGATTAATTATTATTGTACCCGGTTGATTTGTTTCAATTTGTAGCACGAGCCTTTGATCGCGGCCGAATCGTGTTTCCGTCGTGGTCCCGCCCGGTGTCCACCGGGCCGGATTTATTTCGTCGGGGAACGGCCGCGGTACCGGTGCCCGGACGGTACCACCGGTGGAGCATCGGCAACGGTACCCTCAGTACCTGCCTCCGCTGTGACACTGAAATATCGCGAGAACGATTTTCAAGTTCGACGGGCGAGCGAGCGCGGCCCTCCTCGTGACGCGGCCGCCGCTCGTTTGTCACGGCGCAAGGATGTGGCGCGTACGATCGATAACTCGAGGCCTCCATGTGATGTCCTCTTTCTCTTTCTTCTCCTCTCTTTCTTTCTCTTTCTCTCTCTCTCTCTCTCTCTTTCTGCTCACGAACCCGAGCCTTACGAGCTTTTTGTCATATCTCTTAATGTCTAAAAACGGCTATTTAATCCTTCTCTTATTCTATGCGTTAAATTTAATTTAGCTCGCTCTTTTTGCGCGTTTTTGATACATATTGATTCTTTCTTATCCTTTATTTTTTCCTTTCTGTGAAGTAGAGGATTCTTATTGGTTGATTTTTTTATGCGTTATGTCGGAGCACAGACTTTTTCCTTATTGCTTTACAGAAATGCGAAATAAACGACGGGGTTTTCGCTGCGAAATATAAAAACCGCATATCTGTATATCTGTTATTTACTGAAAAATGCAAATGGCACGTTGATAATTAAGGATGCGGAATATGTCACAGGGTGACGCTGTTTTTGACGCCAATTTATCACGCTGTGCTCTACTAACGTTAAAGCAACCAGCATTCATCGATCGCAATTAAATTTCACGGAAGTAACTATGTTTTCTCACTCTTTTTATAAATGTATCTTTTTATTTATTGTCATTCGTTTTATAAATATCGAATCTACGATTTTTTATATCATGGAAAGGTTTTTCTACATTACGGAAATAATTTTCGACTTTTTACATCGCGCATTCTGCTATTGTTGCACCATTTGCCTCGTCCGAGGTCCGCGATCCTATTTGAATACCACGCCGCAGAATGAAATGCTCGTGATTTATAATAAACACGATGCTCTTAATCGATATTCCTCGCGATAAAAAAAAAATATGAAAGCCTCAAACGCGACAGGAGCTCATAAATCGATTGATACACGCATCTCGAGATGCTCGTACATCATCTGACACGTGTTAACATCAGATATCCCGGCGTCCTTACTTTCCAGGTATCTGTACTAACGCGTTTATATAATTTTCTAGATTCTAATTGAATTATTTGATATTTTTTGCGTTAACCTTATGAAGCACAATGATCGTGATACATATTCTTATTCGTAATTAAAATCCCCATCTTCGTAAAAGCGACAGAATATACTTTAGCAGTAGAAAACGGATAGTAATAAGAAATAAATGAGTGTCAAAATTTTTCTTATTTAATCCTCTGCTGTTTCACGTTTAGAGAAACTTTAGGTCTTTGGAAATTTTGAGAATTCGAAGATCGGGGTAAAGGAAATATAGTCAATGAAATTTATTCTCTCTCCTACGAACGATACAAAATATTTTATACGAACGTTAATGAAAAATTATTTTCCGAAATTAAGTTTTAGGAAACATTTTCACTCTTTATATCATTTATATCTTTATTATTTTAGTCGAAATATAAGGTACTTTTCACGGTAGAGTTTCGGTTCGGAAGTCCATCGGTCTCGAATCGTATCACCGAGGCGACGCGATGCGACGGGTCAGGTCTCTCACTTGTTTGCGAAATAAGAGCCGACGAGAGGGTTCAAGAAACGGGAAGAAAAACGAGCATGATCTGAGCGGCCCGTGATGGAAGAAGCGACGGAGAGGCTTACAGCGGGCGAGTCCTACGGCGGACGAAGCGGGGCAGCGGGGTGGGCGCGGCGGGCGCGGGGGTGCTGCGAGAGTAGAAAAAGAAAATAGAGCGAAGGAAGGCGAGGCCGACGCATTCTTCGCAGGAATGTAAATCAAGTCTCTCTCCGGCCGAGGGAGAGCCCAGGCCGCGCCGATGCCGGCGGGGGTGCGCTAGCGTCCACCACTAAATAATTACAAGCTCTTAATTAACGACGAGGGCCGATCGTAAAGCCATCCGTGACCGCGCACGAGCGCGAAGCCTCTCGCTCTCTCTCTTTCCCTCTTGCTCGTACGTTGCAACCCCGCGGACGCATGTTTCGAGATTATTTAAACGAGCAATGGTAACAAACGTTATACGGACGGGCCTTACCGGACCGTGGCCGCCGTCGCGCCGCCGTCCGTCGGTGACTGGCCTCTCTCGGGTGTGCCTGGTAAGCACGGAAAAAAAGCGGGGAAAAAGAGATAAACGATGCCCGTGCGCGGTGAAAGAAAGGGAGAGAAGGTAAGAAAGGAAAGGAAAGGAGGAGAGAAAGAGAAAGAGACGGATCAACGGGAGAAGCTGTCTCGCGCGCGGATGACATCAGGTTCTGGTACTGTAGTAATTAATTGATTCGCCCAAGAAACATGTGAAAATGCGAAATGAGTTTGCATAAATGCACGGACAAACGATCGCGCGAATGCACGTTGGCTCGCGTTAAAAATGTTAGCTACAAGGAATTCTTGCTGAATAATCGTAACGTGTCGAAAATATATAAAATACTCGCATAAATAAAATAAATAAAACTAAAACTATATGAATCAAATATGAATATATAAATTTAGAAGCAAAGCTTAGAGAAATTTATACTTGAATTACATTATTAATGCAAAGATGATTAATGAAAAATACATCTTAAGATTTGCATATTTTTTCAGAACCGATATTAAACCGATGTTATAATTAATCGTCTTGATCTCTGTGACAGATAAGAAAATGTTTGCGTAACGCGATGCTTGAGGCCATTTTCTGTCAGAATATCTGCGTGCATACGAACTTATGAAATGGAATGTGTCTTTGGATATTCGATTGACTGCTACACTGTAAAAAATATTTTGTGTTAAAAACGGCCCTCGTTAAAATTTTTGTGTTGAATTTTTAACATATCCTAATGTTAATTTAACATAACATGATTATGTTATTTGGATATTTTGTGTTAAATTGATATTTAATATTTCTTAGTAAAAATAATATAATTTATGAGTAAGTGAACAAATAACATAAAAATAATGTAATTTAAAAATATAAATTCTAAAATAAATGAATCAAAGATGAATGTTCGTGTTAATTCAACATATTATAAATGTTAATTTTACTGAAGAAATATGTTTCCACAAATTGTGTCAAAAGGTTACATTTTTTTGTATTAATTTTTACATAATGTATGTGTACTTCCTAACATATTCATCTTATGTCAAATCAACATAATAATTTGAGTGAATCGTTTAGGATACGTGTTAAATTTAACACAAATTTTCTAATAATATAATTAACATTATCGATGCTAATTTATATTCGGAAATCCGGGAATCCGAGGTCAAGTATTTGCGAATATCGAGAATGCTTTGGAGGCAAAGAAGATATTATTCTAAAGATCTCAAATATCGTAATTAAGAAATAACAAGCGATTAAGAAAAAAACGCAACTACAAAACTACACGTTTTGTGTGTTATTAGCGCTATTAAGGTAGATGAATAATTCCCAATGTAGGGAGGCAATTCATCCCGCGTTCAAACCGGCGGTAGATTTCCATAGACTTTAATTGCCGTAGGCTGAGGCTTTAATTAGCGCAATCTTGAGCTAATTATGCAATAAAATTGCATACGAAGTATAGCAATATTGCTGCATCAGATCTTCTGTCATCGTTTTCGAATTAAAAAGCATGTGCTTGTCACTGTCGAGTCATTTATTCACTTATCTCATAATATTACAATATGTGTAACTTTCAATATATAATGTTGATTGTTATATATAAACATTTACTTTGAAAATCTGTCGCATCTTTTCATAATGTAAGATCGCCATTACCTATTTGAATTCAGAGATAACGACACGCACACCTTAATTCACGTTGTGTAATTAAAATGCTTCGTAATTATTTCGCATTATATATTGCACGCGTATATCATGCGATGAAAAATTCAATATTAATAGCACGTTACGCAATTCGTTAGCTATGATCATATCAGGTTCTATTATATTGTCATAGGTAATTAAATCCTAGAAGCGCCAGACGCTTTCGTCTTTTATTTTTAAAGCTCCCGCGATAAAGGTATTATATAGATTTGCCGTTGTATTACAAGTACGTTCAATTAAAACGTAGACAATGGCGACGCATAGCAATGATGCTATGTAATTTACACGCTCAATACCTGCAACTCATTGTCAGCATCGTAATACTGATTCGGTTGTACATTAATTCGACTAAGTTGATTGGAAGGATATCTGTAATTATTTCACTAATATCGCGAGACTAATGTTGTGTAATTCGCTACTGAATGGATTAATTTTTCGCGTGCTATGTAAATTTAATAAGGAGAAAAAGTTACATTGAAAAAAAACCTGATAATAACTACCAAACGTATTTTTTTTGAGCGTATTGATGCAATATTTAGTAAGTATTACCAAACATAATAATAGTAACCAATTGTTTGATAATAATTACTAAATCAAGTAAAATTAGCGTTTAGTTGGTTTAAGTTTACCAACTCAACACTAATTTTTTGGTTATATTAGTCAAACGTTTAATTGGAAGTATCATTTAGACTTGATTATTATTACCAAACTTTTTTTTCAATATACCACGATGAAACTTGTTGTTAAATTTGGAGAATACAAAATATTGCGATATTAATGTTTCACGTGAATTCTTTCTAATTTAAACAACACACAGTACTTTTCTGATGTATTCACTTTTTGAACAAGTAAAATATTTCGTGAGAAAAGCGATTATTAAAATTTATTAAGTGGTGAAGAAGAAATGGTTACTTTTTATTAAAACTAATCATTATAATGACATTACAGAGCTAAAATCGTCAAAATGTATGTAAGTCACGTTTGAAATATCGAGGTGTAATATATTATCAAGAGACATACATCCCTATCCGTTAAACATAGTAATTACGTGTCTCCGATGCCTCAAACGAGAAGACGCCGTACGCTTCGCTGAAAGACCCCTCGAATGGACGAGCAATCGCATTAACGTATCACACGTGTAAATTACGCTCGTCTTCGCCGCGGAGGAAGTTACGGCGATGGAATGGCAGCTGATATCGTTCGCGAATGTTTAATATGTATCGATAGCAGGAGGACTTTTGCAATTCGCTGAAACGACGCTTCCGAGAAAAACGTAATGGCATTAACGGCCGAGGGAGAGGGATGGAATTACATTGATTATTCTTGTGATACGAATCAGAGAGTTTCTTGAGGCCGTCCTCCGACGGTTTGTTAGAGACGGTTGACACACAGTCCGATTATAATTTGCGCAAGAAGCACGGGCACGTGAGCGTGCAATTATATCCTCGTCAAGTCGACCTGGGGGATGGCGGGCGCGGCGACGAGGGGGAGGGGGGGCTCCGTATCGACCGACGATTAAAATATAATTTGTGATTAGGCCACTTAACGAGAGCGATTGCCCAGATTGGAGGCCTATTATGCGTTCGTACGTGACGACAAACTATTACGACGTAAGATGTAATTGCGGGCCGTTTATAAGCGGCCGCGATGGCGTTAAGGACAATTTACACTTCGGCCTGCCTCTATCGAGCGGCGATTTTAAGAGGGATATTCCGCGTACATTACGCGGAATCGCTTCGAGAGAGGGTATAGCGTCGCCCGTTCTCGTTATGCATCGCGAGGGACAGTTGTTGAATTGTCGGAGTATCGGCGAACGTGCTGTTAGATGAAACGTAACAGCGCGCAGCCGACGATGCATACCGTATAGTTAAAGGGTTAAAAATACATCGCCTGACCTCGACCACGTTATGCAAAACAACGTATCCCAGAAAACTGTACGCTCCGCTATCCTTCTCTGTACTAAACGGACGGTATAATAACGGCAATCAATGAACAATGGCACAATAAACAACGAATTGGTTATTCGTTTCAATTATAATAAATAGCACACGGGGAATTTATTCAAATGCAAAACATGAGATTAGTTTTATTATGTTTGCGTGTGACGGAAAATACATTTCTATTTCTACATATATTCCTTAACGACTTTGAAATATAAATTATTTGTAGTCGATCTTCCTCTCTCCATTTTCCTACAAATTTTTTTATTATCAAATATCTGGTATCTGAGTTGTAATCTAGGAATTTGCTCACTCAAATTGTATGAGAAAAATTTTAATTTCGTCATTCTTGAATTCGTCAATTAGAAATTGATACTTTCGACATCTTAACCCTTAATTACCGAAGGTGTACATCTTGACTCCAGCAAAATTTCAACTCTAACTTTCTATCTCTGACCTAAAATAAATAATTATTTTGCCAAGAAAACTAAAAAATTGACATTAATTTTTTTTAGAAAAATCTCACCTTCGGTCGCTCAAATAAATTTTTTTTTACGCTATAATACTAATATTTCTCGTAAAGTGTACTATCTCCAGAGTGCCAAGTTAAAATTTTAGCTAAAAATATTAAAAATTTGAATTTTAAGTTATTGAATTTTAAGTGAAAAAGTCCATTTTTTCGTTTCTTTTTGCATTTGAATTTTTTTAATTATGTTAAAATTAGTTTTTCATAATTCTAATAATTGATTCTTATCTTTAGCATTGCAAAGACCTTACCTAATTCTTTTTAGCTGAAAAGAATGCATAGTGTCTTTGCGGTAACTGTTTAAAGTTAGTGTGGGTCATTTTGACCCAATGTGTAGTTTATTTCTCATACAGGAAGCGTGTAGTTGAAGGGTTAAAATTAGATAATTCTCAGAATTATAAAAATATTCTGCAATAACAGCTCGTTTCATTTACTCTTAATTGAAAGAATTTATATGAATCAAGTTTTTGTTTAATTATTCTAATCATTCATTCCGTTTATTTTATTCAGAATAAAGAAATTCTTATCACACTGTTAATTAATATTATGTGTATCTCAAAAATTTTTGAATGCCCGTAAAATTATAAAAAAATCTCTCGAAAAGCGTACATCATACATTTCTTTAATAAATAAATAACGAGCGTTATTCGTTCAAAAAGACTAAGTTCTGTCTACCGCCGAGCAATCGCAAGATAAACAAGCCGTTCTAGCAGCGCGCTAGAAATAATCGACCGCGTCGTGCATCAATGAGAATTACAAGTGGGTTTATTCTCGTCGCATTCGCGATATACATATACGCGCGGGTACCAGAACGAAGGTGGAACACGGTCGTGCAATTACACGTCCTCCGTGTGTCCAGGTGAGGTACGGATGGCGATTACCGCGGAAATCGTGTATAATCTTTAATTAAAATTAGAGCGGCTCTCGCGATCGCAGCAGGGTTGCGACTAGAGGAGGAGGAGGAGGAGGAAAAGGAAGAAAAAGATGAAGGGAAATGATCCGCGCTCGAATTCATTGGATCCCACGGCGAGCCAAGACTCACCTCGTCTCCTCGCGGGGACTCATCCCTCCAGCTTACCTGCGGGTTTCGTCGGGAATCCCTCCTTACTCCCCCCCTCTCCCCTCGTCATATTTATTGGGATTCGGAGTTTTACGATCGGCGTGAATGCGCCGGGAAACGCTCCCCTGATGAAATTGCGCTGCCTATATCGAACGTTTCCTAGACGTTCGTATCTTCGACGATTACTGATCCACCGTGTACGAGATACGGAGATAATGCTCATGCGACGCGAATCCCGACGTCGTCCCGCACTCGAGCGAGCGCACGAGTCGTTAATGAATTTAATAAACTTGCGGATAGGGTGATAATATTAATGTATATTATCTCGTTCGCCTCGAGTCGCGGTGAATCGCGCGCGTTTCGCCTTTCCATTTCAGCGATATTAAAATTCGTGACGAAAGGCACGTCAAACAGTCGACCGTGTGTCGTAATTTTCGAAATTAAACAGCCAAGCTTCTCAACGGTAGAAACAAATAAATGTACGCTCGGAATATATTTGATCCGTGCTACACATACGTATAAAGAATTATGTTTTCTCTATTCGTGTTGTTTTGAAGCACCGTCCACGGCATAATCTTCCTTCGCGAATTAAAATCATGACAACGCGTTTATTGTGGTCAATTAAATTACAATTATTACGTTATACGTGGTAATTTTAGCGATGAACCCATTTTGCATAAACCCATCGAGTTAATACATCATCCATTATGGTGATATATTATGGACAGCAGATCCCAGATCCATAATTTTTTCCCGTCTCGACCAAGAAGATATAAACTGAACGCAACGAGCGGCGAGAATGACACGTGGGCAAAAACAGGAAGAGACCATCCTCGGACGTGGGATGTACGGTAAACCGAGCGGCATTATTTCAGAAAATATCTGATCGGCCGTGACGTCGCGTACCGCGACATAAGCTCGCGTACGGCACATGTAGCTACACGTGTCCGACGCACTTTATCGCGCATAATTAATCCGGGACTAGTCTCCGGCGAGAGCGATGGGTCCGCGCACAGGAGAAATACCATTTTTTACGCCACGTTACGAGCCGTGGCTCGGAAGAATTGTAGAAATTGATAGGATGTGCGTTCGATATTGCACTGTTGTTTCTTCGCTCGTCAGAATACCGCGAATTTAAAAAAAAAAAAAAGAATATTTAGACAAATAATGTAAATAATAATAATATAATTATGAGGAAGATTTGCCGATAGCCGATCACATATGATAGACTTCCGAACGTATAAAAAATACATAAGCTGTACATAAGATGTATGACATAGAACGATCAACCTAGAATATCAAAATTTTTTGCAGCATTGCTCATTATGCTCCAACAAAATTGTTTTGATGTTTCAACAAAATTATTTTCAGATTTGTATCCAGCTAAAATTTAGATCTCTCAGTAAAATCGTTCTTTCTGTGTATAAAATGTTTCATATATAAATATATAAATAACATATATAAATTTTACAAATATTAAATTATAAAAAGTCACTTATTACACAGGACAAATTACAAAAATATCATTTGTTACAAAAATTTATTATAAATATATTATAAAATTGAAATACATAGAAAGGTTTTGCTGAAAGATCCAAAATTTTAGCTAACAAAATTATTTTGATGATCCAACAAAATTATTTTTCAGATCTGTATTCAGCAAAATTTTAGATCCCTCAGCAAAATCGTTCTTTCCGTGTAGATATCCTCTATTTATTTCTCTTCAAAGAATACAAAATGTACAAGACAAGTCGCGTTTGCTGCGAAGAGTACCTTACATAGACACGTGCAGATATAAGAATTCAAGGATGCGCCTCTAAGTAAGTACTTTGCGTCACTGGACTTCGCGTAACAGGACTCAGGCGATTCCGACGAGAGTGGGAACGGACATAGGTGCAACGCGCGTGACTTTTAATCCGATAATCGGCGCCGTGCACACGCATCCGCCGTAGTCGCCGCGTTCGAACCCTCTGACTGGGTTCAGCTCTAAACCGGAGGCTCTCGAACACATCGAATTGACTCTCTCTCCATCGACCATTACCTGGTCACGGCTGTCAGCTCGGCTGCTCGCACTCACCCGGCGCGAATAATATAATAAATCACGCGGGCAGAGAGTACGATACGACTTCCCTCTGCTAGCTAACGTCGGCCATGCGCCCCGATCCCCATGTGTATCTCTCCCGTGTACACGACCGGCATGTGTATTATATCTGGCTACGTACGTTCGTGCCTAGGTGTATATCAGCGGCGCCGCGATCTCACGACTTCCATGTTTAGCTGCGCTCCCCGTCGCGGCTGTTGCTGCTGCTGCTGCTGTTGCTGCTCATAAGCGAGAAGTTGTGACAGTAACAACGACGCGAGAGAGAGAGAGAGAGAGCGTTAATTGTGCCTGCCACTTCTCATGTTTTTCCTTGAAATTGTTATGTAATTCCGCATGACAGACATTGATCGTCAACGCCGCATAAAGCGGTTGGCCACGGCCACGGGGATCCTCGCAATACCATTATTAAAGTTCGATTCTTTAGAGCTTTTACGATATTCTACATTAAGAGAAAACGAAATAGTTGTGGCAACTATATTTTTGACAACTCTGTAATTTAAGTATCTGGCACTAGTTTTATAAGATAATAAGGTAATAAGAACTAAAGTAGTATTAAATACTATAAAAATATAACAACAGTAACAATGTGTCAACTATTATTAATTGATAGTGAAATAGCGACTCAACTATCATTACACAGTTATATAGACTTTATAGAAATAAGATATAACTACTACATTTTTTTAGTTTAGACAAATATTTTGTTAAAGTGAAGCATAACTAATTAATTATTGTTGAGATGACTTGAAAAAAACATTATTATTATTATCCGACTATTTTTCTGTAGTTTGTTGAACAATTTATTATAAATGATTTATATTACTACATTTTCTTAATTCGTATTACTTATTCGTTGTTGTTATTACAACTTTATAATACGTAGTTGAGGCGCTATTTATCCTCAAATTTCTAGTTGCTGGTACGACTTTTTTCTTTGAATGTACCGATCTCTACTTTCGATATACTCTTTATAACAGCGACAAGAATGGTTTTGTTGAAAGATCTAAAATTTTAGCTGAATACAGATGAAAGAAGTAATTTTATTGAACTATCAAAATAGTTATATAGAATGCTTAAACTAGTTGCTAGAATATTTTTGTAACGTTACTCATTGTTTTTAAGATTTCAACAAAATTATTTTCAGATCTGTATTCAGCAAAATATTAGATCCCTCAGCAAAATCGTTTTTTCCGTGTAGGTTTTTGCTGTTGTGAAGAGTTCATTAAAAATAATTATTAACAAAATATCTCTGAAACAAAATATTTTATTGATTAAGAAAAGACTGACAAAATTATTTTGTCGTGATACAAAAGATTTTCAGTCCGTAAATACGTAAGTCTAGACAATAATATTGTGTGACAATAAAAATGCAACTAATAGTCTAACTAGTTGTTAAGTTTTCTTTTTGTTGACATTTTTACAATATAAATTATCGGTTTATTCTCTCAAAATAGCGTACAAAGTTCTCTGAAGTCGCAGAATTATTTGTGTCGTGATACAATACAAGTAATTCTCTTCTTATGCCTGCAAAAATCAATAATTACGATATGCTTATGAAATTGCTCAATGATATATTCATGAAAATGTATATTTACTCATAAATCACATATATTACATGTTCAAATTAAAAAAAAAAAATTAAAAATTAAAGCTCTAGCAGAGCGTGGTTTCGATCCACGGACCTCTGGGTTATGGGCCCAGCACGCTTCCACTGCGCCACTCTGCTGCTTCGAACGGGGAAGCTTCGAAACCTTCCATCCCGAATCTACTTTGGTTCAATTCTATTAGAAGTGTAATTCATACTCTATTGCCATTGTTAAAACTCTTTAACTTTTTAAATCTTGTGCTCAGCAATATTAAAATGTTCTCACATCAAAGAGATGCAGATACGATATAAAAAAATATAGGTTTGTTTTCAAACAAAACTTTCTATCATTTATAATATATTTTTATATACATGTTTTTTTATTACTTATACGCATACAGAGATGTAAGAGTTTTTAAATTCGTATATATATATCTAAAACAGCGTATCTCTGAGGATATTGCAAATTTTACAAATCTTCTAGTCTTGTAGTGCAACACTTTTAGTCTTGTAGGTTCTTGAGCTACAATGTACTTCAAGATTAAAATTCAGTTGCTTCTGTCTTCGAAAGTGATCAGTTTTGACACGCTTGGGTACGTTAAATACAAGCAACGCGGAAACCGGTCCTGGCCTACTTCGAGTTTGGACAGGTCCGATTGTCTTGCGGCAATCTTTGGCAACGCACCGCGGGTAAAAGCGGCGTAAACGAGATTTGCGAGAGACGGGGATTGACGCGAAGGAAACGGTAGTCGAAGAGTTAATCGTAAATAATGGCCCGTAGTTCGCGCACGTTCGTGACACACGATAGAATGTATGCACGAATTCTTAGATTGGATAAACGCGAATGTCAGGTGCCCGCGAGGCAAGGGAACGCGAGCACTATTATTAACTCGTTTTATAGTCGGTATCTAAACGGCGAATAAACGAGCATTAATTATGTATGGACGCAATAAAATCTGTATTGCGCGTGTCGCGGATAAGCGAGTCTCGCCTTACGTCTTTTTATTATTTTCAGACGTCGGCAACAAATCATCGTGATATATCACCCATTTCATAGACGTGTCTCTCGTTCGTTATAAAATCGACGGTATATAATATTTGGTGGACTTGATAAGCGAACGTATGGATACTGAGAGGAAAATGTTTGGTATTTGACTAATTAAATACATGATAAAGTAATTATGATTAGGAGCATCTTTTTATAGTTATTATTTCTAAAGAAATATATAGTTGGCAACTAAAGAAATACACCATTAGGAGCACAACTATATGTTTCTTTGGTGCCAATTATATATTTTTTTAGTAGAATTAATAATATAATTATTATTACTCTAACACTAGAGTTACTAACACTAAAAGTAACAATTATAAAAACTCCTAACCGTAATTACTTTACCATGTAATTATAGTCACAGATACTTTTCATTTTTCTGTCAGTGTAATCATACGGCGCGAATTGATTTTTGTTTATTTATTTCGATTTGAATTTCCTTCAGAAATGTTGAAATACTTAGAATTTACTTAGAAAGTAGTGAACTAAATCACTAAATTAATTACGCAAAGAGTAAAATAATGAAATCTGCAAATTATCTAAAGAGGAAAGAAATTAAAAAGAGAAAATAATCTCTCGTTAATTTTTACAATTTATTATTTTTTATATGTTTTCCATGAAATATTAAAATATTAAAAGTTAAAAGAATAACTTACCGAGGGAAGAGAGAAGGAAATATTAACTAAATTCAAAAAAAGATAGAAGATGACTTATTATTAGAAGAAAACACTACAAACACAAAGCGTGCTTTAAATATTGAAAAACAGATAGCCATGAAGTCTTTAATTGCATAAAAAGTAACATTAACAGAATTCCCCTTTTTTTTCAGTCTGACATCGTCCATCAGAGTGTCTACGAACTGGTGCACAGCGAAGATCGGGAGGAATTGCAGCGCCAATTAATGTGGAATTCTTTCCTGCCCGCCGAAAGTGCAAGTCTGCCGTTGCACGACGCACTCTCGCCCCAACATTGTCATCTGCTCGAACGTAGCTTCACGGTTCGCTTCCGTTGTCTTCTCGACAATACATCCGGTTTTCTGGTACGTATACGTGTACCTTTGCATATCTTACATTTTTAACCGCACTAGCAACTCACACACAATCCAGTGACGAAAATGGATTTTTGAGAGATATCGATATGCTTAACATACAAAATATATCAGAGCCGATATATCATTCCGATATTTTTTTATCAATATATGAAATTAATTTTTTATTAATTTAATAAGCCGTTAGTTTTTTTTTATTATTATTTTGATTTTCAAATTAAATAGCTTCGTGCTTGAAATTGAAGTCAAATTAGACTTAATTAAATTTTTTAATTAAATCGAATCTTAATTTTTTTAATGTTAAAAATAATTTAAAATGTATTAATAGTGACCATTAATACATATACTAGTATGTATCGTAATATAATAATATAAGTTTATTTCTTAAGATATGTTTACATTTTTTGCAAATTGAATAATTCTAATTCTATTTCTGGATAGGATTAGAACCGTTTAGTTCTAACTGCTATTCCTACCTCTTCTTCGTGAAAACACTTAAGCGATCTCCAAATCTTTGCGGCAAATGTACCACGTAATTACAATAAATGGCATGCGCGCTGGCTGGCTTAGGTAAGGACCAAGTCCGGGTAAGAGGCCAGACGTTCCTTCACGGTTACAAAAGCAATGTGCCGGCATACAAAACAGTAATTAATAATTTCACTGTCATAAAGGGAGAAGAGGAGCGTTCCTCTCTTCTCCGTTCCATAACGCCGCCACTGTTTGTCCCGCGTTTCTCTCGCGTAATTGCTTTTTTCCTCTTCTATCTTCCCGTCCATCTCCTCCTTCGATCCTCTCTCCCGGGTTGTTTCCTACTTATCCTCTCGAGACTTGCCACCGAGCTAAGACCGCGAAGATACATATTAGATTGTTGCGCACGAAGTGTCGGTTTCGACGACCTTTCCGTAAATTTGCGGAACATTGGACGTACCTCGGTACAACCGAATTATAATTTTATACAATAAGTTTTTTGAGATTTTTATACGAGATACCATCGATTAAACGTGAGTTTTATCAAGCATCAATAGCAAACAAGTACAAATGCCGTTCAATTTGTACGTTGAAACATGATGCGCCAGATTGACTCTCGCGACGATTATTCCCAGCAAGGTATCCGATGCTCAGCAGATTTCCTGAATATTCCCGGAGGAATTTCGAGTCGTGCTTACGTCAACGGTCTTAAATCTAGGCCGTGGGGCCGACATTCCCCGCGCAAAAGCCTGGACGTGTATAATCATAGGTCCAGCCAATGAACCGTGACAGCGCGGCGGAGATTGAAACGATAATTCGTCCGGACGGCCGAGCTGTCCATCGTTGGTACCGTTGTCCCGACGGTGTTCAAGAAAAGGTATAAATCAAGGGCCAAACAAAACCAGATTCTCTCCGGAAGGGACGAGGGTGAGAGGGGACAGGGAGGAGGGAAAAGGAAGGTGAGGTCGGGCAGCCGGGGTACGAAGACGCGGCAAAACACTAATTATCTTACGGCAAACACACCGCGGACGCGCGCAGGTATATCCCGGTGTCGAACGCGGCTGGACGGCGGTATTATCCTGGGCTAAGGACGAGGGCGCGCGAAAGAGAGCGGGAGGAGCGAGTTCCGCGCCGTGCTGAGCTCGCGAGAGTTCAGAGGCAAAAACGACGCCGCTTTGACGTTTATGAAAATGAAACTGTAATCGTAAAAGAGTTTACGGCGCGAAAGGCGCACTGCCACCGCCACCTCCTCCAGGATCTGCCCTTGGCGGCATCCTTCGCGACGGGACATCGATCTAGCTACCGGTGAGCTTCTGTCGTTCTTTTTGCGACGGATCCGTTCACGTGAGACCTTCTTTTGTTACAAGCGCCACGGGCGCCTTCGATCTGTCACTCGCATTCGACTACTCCTTCGTGAGGGCCTTCGATGAAGTTACTCCAAGAATGTGTGTATGTATGTGTGCATGTAGAGCATATAATATAAAATAATAATATTTTTACATAATTATTTATTAATCATATTATAATATAATATAGAACATGGCGATAATAAATCTATAACAAACATCGTTATACGAACTAAAAAGGTTTATGATTTCTTGATTAATATTTATTTCTACACCGAGCAATCACGTTTTACGCGTAACCAACTTTAATTGTACGATATCTTTTACTGTCGCTTTAGAAACTGCGGATTATTTATTGCAGCGTCTCGACATCAGGGGCCGAGTTAAAGTACTTCATGGCCAGAACCGGAAGACGGAAGAGCCACCGCTGGCCCTGTTCGCCCTGTGCACACCGTTTGGGCCGCCTTCGCTCCTGGAGGTGCCGCAGAAGGAAGTAATGTTTAAGAGCAAACACAAGTTGGATCTCGCACTCGTGACGATGGATCAGAAAGGAAAGATGCTCTTAGGATATTCCGACGCGGAACTAACGAATCTCGGTGGCTACGATCTAGTCCATTACGACGACCTGGCATATGTTGCTAGCGCTCATCAAGAATGTAAGTTTATTATGAAAGCTTTTAATATACAGAGTCCGCCAACAAAATCCGGACAAAATGAACAATTTGTTTAAACAAAATTCTATTCGCCAAAATATAAAAATTACAAAAAAACTTTTTGTACATCACTAGTATCCTTTTAAAATAAAATTATTCTATATAATCTCCTTTTGCTTCAACGACTATTTCGATCTTTGTCCTGAAGCGCTAGCACGCTCTCTGCAACGCGTCTTTGTTGGCGAATGCCGCCTAGATAGATGTCACGTTGGAATGTTTCGATTTGTTGGTCACTCGTTCAATGACTCCACACGTAGTAGTCCATCGGATTCAAATCTGGACTGTTCGGGGGCCAGAATTCCTGCAGCGAGCAACTTCATTCATCTTGGCAGTCTCGGAGAGCATTTGTCGAACTTTTATCACATAGAATTTGAAGCGTAGATCCTCTTCAGCAATTCGACACACTGTAGTGTCACTTACACCCAAGGTTTTTGCTAATTTTGTCAGAGACAGCCCTAAGTCTTCTGAAATGAGTTCTCGAATCCTTTCGATGATTGCTAGAGTCCTTACCGATTTTTCTTTCGAATGGCTCTTCCTCGAGTTGGCAGAACCTTTTTCGGATGTCTCCGAACCAAATATTTAGCCGCAACATCATATATGATTGATCTTGGATATCCAAAAAATCGAATAATTTCGGTCTGTGAACACCCAGCGCGAAGGTCTTCGATTATACTCCGCACTTATCTGCTCGGACATTTTGCACGCTTACTACAAACATGTGACTTGCCCGAACAACAACGATCTACCGCCGAAGTCAAATGAGACGGAAATTCAAATTTGTGGATTTTAATAGCAGACCCTGTATACAATAATAAAATAAGAGTATAATACAATGTAGCTGTAAGATTTGTATTTTCTTTGTTTATTTTTAGCTCGTGGATATTTGACTATACGTAGTTAATGTATCATGCTTTTTCAAGCACTCCCAATTGGCCAAGAGAGAATCTGGTCCTAATTCATAATTTAATTCTTCATCAAAATTAATATAAATTGCTTGTACGAGCCGACGCAGTTGTTAGAGTGATAAATAATTATATAAAATTATCCAATAAACATTTAATACAAAGTTGACATATTACATATACAGACGTTTCAATCCTTGATGTGGATCCTCTTCAGTGTACAGAGATATTACATATTAGGTACAAATAGATACAACTTCGTCAGTAAAAGTCGTTGCATGGATGAATAATATAGAGTAGTGAGACAATCACATCTTCTTCTTGAGAATTAAAGATAAAATTCCAAAGAAGATTTAAGTTGAATTGCGATAAAAAATTTGTCATTGTCGCTTTGCGCTTGGTACTGCTCATAGTATTCTCACAGTCTCTCTTTCTTCCACTTTTTTATGATGATTTACCGAAAATTTTTTATCGCAACTCAACTTAAATCTCCTTTGGAATTTTATATTTGACTCTCAATGGAAGGAGTTGCGATTGTTCTGTCTCACTATTTTATATTATTCGTCTATGTAATGACTTTTACTGACGAAGTTATATGTATATGTATACCATCAAAAATATATCTGTACACTGAAGAGGATCCACATCAAGGATCGAAACGTCTGTATGTGTAATATACAAATGTCAATTTTGTATTAAATTGTATTTGTTTATTGGATAATTTTATATAATTATTTATCATTTCTCTCTCTCTTTCTCTTTAATTATTTATCATTTCTTTCTTTCTCTCTCTTTAACAACTGCGTTGGCTCGTACAATTTATATTAATTTTGATTTATTCTTGGAGCCATTGAATCTCATTTGATTCGTTAATTAGTTTTTTATATATTTTAATTCTTCATATAAATTTTATATCTCTTAACGAGGTATACACATAGTTTCTTAAGCAACCAACCTCTTAAAAAGGCTTATATTGGCTATTACGAATTAAAAATCCGTATACGGGATTTGAGGATTCGAACTCACGACTTGTCACTTACGAGTCCATCGCTCTCACACGGAGCCACACAACATCCCGTAAGATTCGTATGACTTGTGGTGAAAAGAATTTAAAGTAAAGGATTTATAAATTCCTACGTTATGGAATTCCGAACTAATGGCAATGATTGTATTATTGTGAACTTCCCTCGTAGACAGATGAGACCTTGCCAATAAAGCTAATCACTTTATTAAATAAACACGAGTTTATCTGTATCCTTGGTACAACGGAACAAATGCGAGAATATTCGTATAAATGACAGTAACACATGACAAATCCGCTACTTAACATGACGAAAGAGATCATAAGATCTGCAGTTTCCGCTACAAAGCAATTTTGTTCAGAAAACAGAAAAATAAAATAAAATGTACTGCTGAATTAATATTTCCTTTACTCTTAATTAATAATCATAAAATATGCGAAATGTATAAACTGGAAGCAAATTAATATTTTATTACTTGATTTACTTTACACAATATTTCGATAAATTCATTGATACTAGATATAAAACTGATTTTAATTTGTTCTTTTTCTTTTTTTAGTACTGAAAACCGGCGCCTCAGGCATGATAGCCTACAGATTTCAAACGAAGGACGGCGGATGGCAGTGGCTGCAGACTAGTTCCAGACTGGTCTACAAAAACTCGAAACCAGACTTCGTGCTCAGCACTCATCGACCTCTCATGTAAGTCTCAGCGTTACATGACGAGTTGACGCCGAGTGGACAGCGATACATTTAATTCACATTTCAGGGAAGAGGAAGGTAGAGACTTGCTCGGCAAACGTACGATGGACTTCAAGGTGAGCTATCTAGATGCCGGATTGACCAACAGCTATTTCTCGGACAGCGATACTCTGACAGGGTCAGTCATGACGCCAACGTTACCGACGCAACCAGCGCCCCAAAGAGTGAACAGGCGATACAAGACGCAGCTGCGGGACTTTCTCTCGTCTTGCAGGAACAAGCGCAAGCTCTCCGCTCAGTCGTCAGTCTCGCCACCTGCTCCTCCAGTCGCATCCGTGGACTATCTTGCGGCGGACACCAGCGCAGCGGCCGCGGTTGCTGCGGCATACAGCAATTTGAATACCATGTACCCGACACCGTATGCGCCCACAGCAGTAGCGGCAAGCACTGATCCTTCTCTGACGACTTACATCGGCCACACGGGCAACTATCATCAAACCCTCTATCCCGCGAGTGCGTTAGATAACAGGTATCTCACAGCTGCGACGGAGAACCTATTTCAATACAGGCCACTGGGCTCATATTATCCGGAGTATCACACTGGCACCACGTATAATGGCTTCATCGACGTGTCATTGCCTACGTACGAGACTCATCAGCTGACCAGTAAGACAGAGGAGAAGCTCTACTGCCAACAACTCGGTAGTGGCGAGTCGCCTAAATACAGCTACGTAGAGACTAGACATCCCGGAAGCGTCAGTGGTTCTCCCTATGCTGCCAGTCCTGTAGCAAGCGCGTCTACGATGCATCCAGCAACAACCGATATGAACGTGGTGCGCGCTGGAAGCAGACATTCACTAGAGGGCGGCGCGTCGTCCAGCAATTCCGCCGGCAGCTCGCCAGTGACCAGCGCGGCCAATGGCATGCTGACGCCGAAGATTGAAGACGTGAAACCTGAAGTGTATGCCAACGAGGCGCCACGGCAAACCGTGTTAATGTGGGGCGCGCCTCCGTCACGTACACCACCCAGGAACAATGGCAGTTACAGTCCTCCGACGCCGCATTCGACCCATTCATCCACACACTCGACCAACACTACCGGTGATCCGCTTAAGTCGCTTGCGGAGATGAACTCCATGAACGGAGATTGCAAGTGGCGACAAACTTCCCCGACGGATCAACAAGTGACTGCTTCGAGTCCACCAAGGAACAACAAAACGCAACAATCTCAACAGCAGCAGCAGCAACAGCAGCAGCAACAACATCATCAGCAACAGCAGCATCAACAATATCCCGTTACGACATCGCAATATCAAGCAGCCGCAGCTGCCGCTGCGGCTGCTGCTGCCGCAGCCAGTACCATCGGTTACACGCACTCTCATCCAGGCCACGGCGGACATGGGGAAACGGGCTCCGAGGTATGGCAAGGAGTGCAACACCATCACTACCAGTACTATCCCTACCACCATCACCACCCCGCACCACCAAGGCACACGCCCCAGTGAGTGTCACTGCTGCCTCACAGATTTTATTATAATTTTCCGTTGTCATTTAACAATAAGATGATCAAACCCCGAAGAGATAAAAAAACTAAATATCATTGATTTCGCTTTTAACTATATAATATTACTCTTCGAAAACAAAATTTTTATTTTTATATACATTGAGTCGAATTTAATCTTTAATTTTGTTAATATTAAAAATTATAATTTTTACTACACTTATATTTTAAATGTAAAAATGTTAAAATAATAAATTTTTTAATTTAATTTAAATTTAAAAATAAAACAAAATTTTCAACGTTTTTTTAATAAAATAAATGCTCTTTCGAAATAAATCGAAGGATTGATCATCTTAAATTTAAAGATTGTGAGATGCTGTTGGTATATACAAGTGATTCCAATGTTAAACAATTTCTATTGAAAAAATTAAATTTTATATAAAACTTGTTAGTTTTATATGATATATAAATTAAATATTATACATATTAGATTTAATATATTTTCGACATATTTTTTTCAATTATATTATATTATAATCGAATTTTGAAACACACATGATTAATATTGTTTATTGCACACAAATCTTGTTTGCAGATTGATTGTTCATAATATGAAAGTATTATTGCAATAAAAGACAATCACAATCGCGAGATATGATTTGCATACTTCGGCTTGAAAAGATTTGAACAGAATGACAATTTTAAATACTTACACATCTCTACCAATTGGACAGTCTATTAGTTATTAATATTTTTCATAGTATAAAAATATATGAATATTTATATTTATGGATATATATATATATTTTTTTTCTATATATAAATTTTCTGATTGTCCATTTGGTTCTATCATAATAAATGCATGGTTAATGAAAAACTTATTTTTGCATCATTTTACATATAATTTTAATAATTATTTATAAAATTCACTGCTGCTATTATAAGAATCATTAAAGTTTAATAACTTGAATTCCAGCAACATTGTAACTCTAAGAATTGTTTCATAACATCATCCAGAAACGAATCAAACACGCAAGTGTTAAAAATACGCAAAAAAATAACAATAATGATTGATTTTTATATGATTAGAAAATCGCATCCGATTTAATCTTGCTTTCCAAGAAAAGCACATTTAAAAAATAAATAAGACATAATTGAACGTTTTCTATAGACATAAGACATGTTGTATAAAACATAATCAATCGTTTTTTTACGCAAAATACTTGATGTCGCATTGTGAATCACATTTTTACAATCGTCCGAATTAAGTCACTAAATAAGCACTTGCTTTTACAGTAACAAATTAAAAAACAAATTTCTGATCTCTTCTCGATGCGCTGTGCCACTATTTGCAATGGGAAAAGCCTAATTTAGTACACGTAAGATAACGGAGAGACCGTCCATTTGGTTGCAGCACGCCACCATCAGCTGTGGGAACGGGGACGGGGGTGGCGGCAGGCATGGGCATGGACACCGGGGTGGACAACAGCACCAGCAACAACAGCAACGTCTTGTACCACCCTCCGCACCACCATCACGTAGTGGGATCGTCAGCAGTGGCGGCGGCGGGAATGGGCCCAACTGTCCCACAGATTCCAAACCGGACGCCGGGAGTCCTCTGCTGTCCATCTCTGAGGTGACTAACACCCTGCTCAACCAATAGTCCTTTGGTTACTTCGGCGTCACTTTACGTCAGTGATGAAGGTAAGTTTGCTTAATCGATGTTAAATGAAATAAATGCTATATATATATAGAATTACTGAAGCGAGTTTTAGCAAAAGAATGAACTGTATAGAACAAACAAGTTTAAATATGTATGGATTATATAAATGGATATAAAAATAAATTTTTTCTATTAGATTTTACATTGTTAAATACTCATCTTTTTGATAAAATATTCAATAGCACAGTACGAGAATTATTTTATTCTAATTAGAAGAAGCTTAATTATTAGAAATTAACTTTGTCAAAATTGATTATTTTATTAATTCAAAATAAAATTTGTATAAATAATACTATCGATATAAATACATTTTCTGCTTTATCTTAACCTTTCTTTTTCTTTCAAACCGATATAAAGTTATACATATTTTATAATTTACGCAAATAACTATAAATATTAATAAAATAACATCTTATAATAAAATAACATTTTATATAACACAGTAGCGTGAAAATCAATGTAGATATTTATCATGCATGTCCACATTCTGTATTTCTCTTTCTTGCAGGTATCTCCGAGGAAATGTTTTCACCGAAGCGGATTCCAAAACGTGTTACTGTACCATACAGATAATGTCGATTAAAAAGAACTAAGAATATACATATAAGAGTACTGTAACATACTCATTGCAAAGCTAATAACCAACCTAGTATTACATAACTTTTATTACATTAATTTATCTATACCGATACGTTAAGTGGATGTTCTTCAGGATTCACAGTTTGAGTCTGCATGTGACACCGATCGCAAGCTTGTGTGCGTGAAGGGCAGCGGTCACGAAGCGTTTTGCGATTTTATTTATTCGTCGCTACAGGACGCAACGATTGCATGACGAGTAACAATAGCACTCTATTGGAAAACGAATACAAATAGAGAAATCTAAAATCTCGAAACTAAATTATTTTTTTCATTTTTAAAGAAAAATTATCGAAAATAAATGTCCAACTATTTATTTCAATTTAACTAGTCTTTTTTCAAAATGTAACAATATAAAATGTTAATTTATTACGATATAAGAAACAATTCTTATCGTATTATACATATGTATAAAAAAAATTCAGGAATATAAAAGCGAAATTGCACGTTATGAAAAGATAAAAATTAAGAATGCATTATATCGTATAATACGATGAATATCATCCGTGATTTAATGTTTTCTTGAATTAATAAGAAAATATAGTTTTACTATTATTTCAATAAACAAATGTGCATTCTGTTCCTATTCTGCGAACTAGAAAATATAACGTAAAATAGTGACAATAGTGATCAGATACTAAACAAAGTTGGGATAATGAATGACATTCCTTTGAACCAAAAAACGTCAAAACGCTACTTATATCTAATAATACGAGCACAAAATTTATCATTTCGATCTTCGACAAACGCAACAAATACGACTTTAATTTGTATTAATACCATAATAATATATATATATATATATATATATATATATATATATATATATATATATAAAATTCTATTCTAATGCTTTTGTATTCCGTGCTATTGCGTATGTATAAGTCTTTTTCTTTTCTAAAAGAGAATATGGATTCTGTGATATGTGTTTAGGTAATTTAAATTTAATGTTCTTCAGAACGAAGGCGTACTCGAGTGTAATATTTATTAATATAAAAATAGCGATGAGAAAACTCGTCCAGAAATTTGAAAGATTCGAGTGATGTATCGAGTGATACAAATTACGAAAACACAAGACGATCTTTTTTAAATGAGGTTCAGAAGTGTTTTGATTGACGAGAGATCGATTCTTGTAAGGACACATTTTGAGGATACATAAGAAAGGATGATTTTAAAAATATAGGTTGTTGCTATGATAAGCGAGCAGTCTTGTTTAAATAAAAAAGGATGTCAATATACATTCCATTGTCAATAACATTCCATACACACACACACACATACACACATATAAGCGATCTCTCTCAGTTTACATGCATTAAAATGGAATTCCTACTGTCGGAATAAGACGTAAATGTAAAGTAAGTTCAGTAAGTTTTCTTCCTTTTACGATAAATCTCTACTCTCCACTTTACATCATTTTTTTTACATCAGTATTTTTTATAAAAATCGAGACTTCAGTGTCACCGAATGTTTTAAATAAATTCAATATTCCTGTGCGACTCTTGGCTTCCTGCATATTTATTTTGAATAATTCGCAATAATTAATGAATTATTAATACAAGTTAGAAAAAAGTTCTTGTTTGCATTAGCCGATTAATCTCGCTACAATTATAAAAGTAAAAATTTGTAATAATTTTGTGCAATACAATATTGAGAGATAAAAAAGTCATGAAAAATTATAATCTCCAAGCCTGTAAAAATATTTTATATATTTGTTATTAAAAGAGTATTACATAACCGCATTTCGTTTAACGATGAATCTCTTGTGTATTAAAAAAATTAATATAAATTATAATTTTTTACAAAATTTTCTGGATATAATTGTATGCCTTGATTAACAGGCTACTGTAACGGGAACTGATACAAAGCTTTGTGCTCCCTAAGTTATTCGAGTTCTCTTTCGAAGGTTGAGAATCTCGTTAAATGATCGGATAAGGGGATGGAAAGTGATGCGATATTCGTAGCCCGTTAATTCGGCTAAACTCGTCTTGCCAATATTTTGTTAATAAGTTTGTAATTTTTGTACTTAATTAATTTATACACATTATTTATGTATATGTGTAATTCGTGTTTAGCGACGCTAGGTGGGCCTTCCAATAATTTTAAGCGCATTCTTTCTCTCTTTCTCTCACTCACTCACTCACTCACTCACTCGCAAAGTCAAGAAAATCTCCCATTAAAGAACTCTCAAAGACAATTTGCGCGAATAAGAATATAATATGAGCACAAAAGAAGAAAGCTATTTTAAGATAATATTAAAAAAACTGTTATTTCCACGCGCTTCTAAAAGAGCATAACTTTGCATATCCACAACCGCATATCAAAGTGGTAAAAAGTAAAGTTAAAGAAAGCGGTATATTTAGATATTCTCTTCCATACTTTTCGAATCATCGCATTATTTATTAATTATAATATGTAAGACGTATCAGGCGCGTTATACAAAAATAACGCTCCCATTAAGGATAAATGAATTCCGTTTCCTACGCGTTTCATTCTTAACGCGTCGTACAATTTTATATGTTCATACATACGAGATATACAGTGTCTACAGTTTTAGCATAATCGAAACATCGGATGCAAAGATTAGATAAGTACTTTATTCAATGAAAATAAATTGTATGAATTTCTATCCGTTAGTCATGCACTAATTGCATGTAATGAAATGTGTTATGAAAAGAAACAAGAAACGTGGAAAAACTATATTATTTATTTTCATAACTGAAAGAAAACGAAATCCCAAAATGTCTCGGATACTTTGCTGCATTCCTGCGGCATCCATCCAAGTTAAACTTATCTGATATGCGTTATTTGCATCCTAATCTTCGATTCTGAATTTCTTTTACCTTGATTGACTTTGTAACTAAACAGTTCAAGATAATATCGAAACTTATTATTATCAGACATATCTTCAGTGTATTATAAATATAAAACATAATTATGCGTGAAATATTTATAAAACAGTCTGGCAAACTATATTCTTTTAAAAAATTTGTTTATAGTAAAATAGTTATTTATCAATCAGCAATCTTAATTTAACTTTAATGTGCTAAAGTCTTCCCAATGTCTTCTTCATGTATCTGTATATTTCTTCGATTCTATAAGACATAATTCAAGATATAATTCCTCGAATATTTTTAAAAGAGATGCATAACAGATCGTAGATACATTAGACAAATGTCGATAATAAAGAAGAATTGTCAGAGAATTGGGGATAAGTCGATAGTAATTTGTTTCGATTCAAAATCTTGTGTATATCCATATATTTCTGACTTATACCGTTATAGCTTGCGGAAAAATATTTCTCATTTCTCTGCAATATCCTTAAACGTTAAGAAGCTACTATTATTATTATTATTATTATTATTATAAGTAATCGAGTCTAGTCCATTCATTAAAAAAGCAAATTAGTAACGATATGTAATAATATGTATGCTTAAATTGTGATAATATTCTCGTCGTGAACCTGGATTTAACCGACAATCTTATCGATTATAAGTTCTTCTTGGTCTATCAAATGTAATTATAATAAAGGAGATAATACGACATATTTCCCGCGAGAGATGCATTGACAGTCGCCTTTACGTATATTGAGTTACGATCGCGAGGATATTTTGACGATCTAAGCGTTAATGTATATTCATTGTATATTTGAAGTAAGGTATCTTATATTATATAACGAGCATAAATTAAGACCATAGTCAGTACAGTTTCTCAAGTAGCTATCCATATAGACCGAGAACACGTACCTTATTTTCCAACAATTTACTCGATGGATTAAGATGCAATTAAAACTTGATTTTATTCAGCGCGTTACATAGCGGCAACTACGTTGCTTCGGAATCGAGTAATCTTGCCGAAAAAACTGGAAGAAGCTCGCTTCTTCGAAAATTTTGGACGGATTCCTCCTGAGAGAACTAAGTAGAAGAGTTAAGATTGATCCTTTTAAATATCAAGTGTTACACGAATAAAAAATTATAAATTCTTCGTTCGAGAGTAGTTTTTTCTATCTTGTAAAATTATTCTTAAAAAAAAATAATAATAAAGAGATGTGACTCCATTAACAGCGAACTATAATTTCACAAAGGTTGAAGATGAAAAGCAAGATTTAATAAAAATTAAAAAACTTTGCCCTATGACGTTCCAGATGACTAATTTGTTTTATCAACTATATAATCTAAAAACTTTTTTATGCTTTTTTATGTTATGACGTTCTTATGTTAAATATTTTAAAATATAAAAAATTATTTTCTCTAAATGTTTTGTGACGAGATTGAATAAAAAAATGATTTCCTGGTTACTTACGTCTAAATGAATATATAAAAATACAGTATATGCTCATTTTTAAATATCGGTATGATATGAATTTAACATCGTTGTTTATATAATTCTTATCGATGTTAGTTAATATAAAAACCAACAGCGAAATGTCATTTGAGCAAGAAAAACAAGCAAACAATGTTAAAAATTCACACCCACATGTTTAAGAATGTTTGAATAAAAGAATATAATTTCTCGAACGGAGAAATAATTAAACATTAAATAAATTTTTTCGAACTTTACAGCATAATTACTACTTACTTAATTATTTTTGCAGATAGTTTTATTTTATATGTCTGAACATATCGAAGTCGAGTAACAACAGTACCATGCCAAACCGAATTTTGAATCTTGATCACTCCATCCATTTTTCTCTGATATATTATATCCTATAGGATCTAGCTATTATTAACACCATTGCTAATAATAAGTTCTACAAATAAAATTTAAAAACTGTATCAAATGTTTATATATATGAAATAAATTATGATAATGCAATAAAATTAGTGTTTTATCAATTTCTGTGTCTCTAATGCCTCTCTACCTACAGTTACTTCAATATATGAAACATTATACAAAATCATATGTAGGGGAGACCGAGGCAGATTGTCACAGTTCTTGTTTACCGATTTTTAAAAAAAACAGATGTAAGATTTTGAAACATTATATACGATAAAATACACTTACATCCCTTAAATATTAAAAAAAATATTCTTAACTATATTATACAAATAAGTTAATTAATTTTAAATTTTAAAACTGTGAAAATTTGACAATTATGATTGATTGTCACACGTTCCAAGGTTGATAGTTACATATTCAGAACTTTTTGCAATGATAATTAATATGTCATCGATAATTACAGATTTAATATGTTAACCGGCTACAGATACATACTCGTTCGATAAAACTGAGAGATGAAATAATTCTGTCGGCAAATTCGGCAAGTAAAATTATAAATAAAAAAATTAAGTAAAAAAATAGGAAAGAATAGATAATGCAATATATACATATTTCATATTATTTATCAATTATTATTACTGTTAAGCGCGATTGATAGTTTTTTATAAAATATATACAATTAAAAATAATTTAAGTATTGTTCCAAAAATATTGCATTTTATATTATTTATTTTCATTGTAAAATAATGTCGAATATAAAGATCCCAAAGTGTGAATATTTGCCAATAATACTAAACGGAGAGTATCCGTGAAACGTGCGTTAGGCGATGACATATCGATGTCTCTCCAGGCTATGTTGGTGCCTTCGTTTCGCGTAAATAACGCTGGAGATGGCACATTTTCGCGCATATAAGCCCACAGGCACTCTCTCATTATTGTGTTTATCTGCAATTAGATCCATTTGTGAGATATAAAAATCCGAATATATGAATTTAACTAAAATAATGTTGCAGAAACGAGACGTACTTGATGTGGCTGTAAAACAGGTAGAATGTCCCTAATACTCGCCAGCGGCGGTGGTAATAATTGACCTAACGCCATTATATTGACAAGCGAAACACCCTCCTCCGTGTTCCAATTAGCCATAACAGTAGCAGTAATCCCTCTCAGCAAAACAGAACAATACGCTAACGCCGGCCTGTACCAGGCAGTTAATTCTAACAACGTCCATAACAGAGGAACATCCTTAAACTTGCGACGGATTTGTAAATCTCTTTCTATCGTGACCTGCCATCAATCAAAATCATTATTCCATTAAGTAACAATTACTGGCGATGGTGGATAGCTCAATCAAACAGTCGCTTGTTAAGTAACAGATCCAGTTTTATTCTCGAACTTATTACCATTCCTTATATATATATATATATATAATATATATATATATATATATATATATATATATATATATATATTAGGAAAATTTTGAAAAAATATTCTACTTTGACAGAAATAAAATTTAAAACAAATAAAATCAATTTAATCCCAAGATATTTGAAGTTAAACCAATCAATAAGTAAAAAAAAACAAACTGGAAAATAAATAGTACCTTTGTAAATTCCTCATCAGGCCAGGGTAGACCATTGTACATAACGTCGGGTGATACCAATTCGACTAACAACAAGCTAACCATTGTCAGAGCATCCAAGTTAATTGGATATCGATCTTCTTGGTTGCTGCAACAAGCCTGAAAATAATTCGAATTGAATATTAAAGTACTCAATCATTTGGGATCTATATGAACAAAATGATGAATTTTATCGGATTCTTTACCTTTATGACGTCTATTAATAACATTTTGTTTAAAGCAATGATTTCCTTATTGATTGAATTTTCCGGCGGAAGTCTTCGTGGACCATGTCCTATTACACCAGCATGAAATACCGACGAATGTCGTTGCGCTAACATAGTACTCGTCACCTAAGATGACATCATTTTAATTCTAACATTTAAGTCAAATGGATTCATACATATTAACAAAATTGCAGAAAATTATGAATATGTATCAAAACATTCTGCATATTTAAAAAATGTGCTCTTATCATATTTTTGTACCTGTCTGTGATTCTGATGTAATAATAGCATCTCTTCAAAATGAGGCTCAAATTTTTCCTTTGCCCCAAAATATTTGGCTTGCTCGTTATTGATACTATTTCCCAGTATCTCTCTGAGCGCCAATACGCGTACAGGTGTAGAATAACATGTCAAATCCTTCAATAAATGACATACCATCTTTACTCCTTGTTCCTTTTTTACAATATCTAAAAAAGAAATTGTATCATATGCTTTGTTACTTAAAGAAAAATAAGAGCGTTAGAATTTTAATTACCAGTTTGAGCAATGCATGAAAAGAAATACTTTATGATCGCCCTCGTTAATTTCAGCATAAGTTCCATATCAAGGACATGATCTTTTTCGGGTGTGCTCAATAGATCCAAAAGAGTAATGATATCATTTGCCAAGTCAAAATCATCGCTTTTCATCAATAAATAAGATATTTGATATAAATTAGCTTTGAGGGCTCTGCTAATCATCTGTGACTGCAATATTTCCACTTTATTTGACTTTTCCCATCTAGATAAGATAAAAAAAGAATTAAATTGAACTATAAAATGCTTAACTACTTTAAATTGTTAACACTTGCTTCAACATTGTGATGAGATTCTTGAATAATTGTCTCGATTCCTCCTTATCTATGACGCTTTTATAATGTATTTCTCTAAGTGCTTGCTCCAAAACCTGTGTAAAGTAATCGTGATTAGCAAGCATATTTTCAGTTCCGAATTTACTCGTGGGAAACTGTACGACATTATTAGTGATAAGACGTATTAAGGCCGCGAGATGGAACATTGTTTGCGCCTTCATTAACATGTAGGATGCTGTGGAGATGACTATGTTCGGATTTTGACTTCTGAGAAAACATAACAGCCTGACAGCCGTTTGTACACGCAGCGGGTTGGAATTTAGCAACATTGACACTATCAACGATATCTCCTGCTTGATAGAACTCAGCAGAAGAATATTAGCAGACTGTGATCCATGTGTTCTCAATAAGAGGTCGATCTCTTGTAGAATCAATTCCAGTATCTCCCGACAAATGTTTTTCACATTTTGTGCCGCATTGACGCTATGATAGCCGACATTGCTTGTGTTTAGACTTGTATCTATCAGTATATTGATTATCTGTGATGCGCCTTGTTCGCATCCCAACATCAAGTGTACTGTCAAGTCCATTAAAGCTGCTGATTGATTATCGAAGTATTTACACCAGTCTGCCGCAAACAATGCCAATCGCGGTATGATGTCTGGTCTTACTGTAACAAACATTTTTTACAGCTATATTTAATCGTAATGATAAACAACTTATTTCAATGTAATTTCTATTAGAAACATACGTATTTGTAACACATCGCTGGTTATTGCTTTCAAAAGAGTCTGCGAAAGCGAGGCCAGATTCAGAAGAAACGGTACTGTGGCCAATTTCTGCTTTTTGGTATCTTCATCAACACTCACGTCTTCTTTCAAACTCCACTAAAAGATTATTGCGAATACATTACATAACACATGAATTTAAATGAAAAATGTACACCATGATAAACTTATACGATAAGCTTGCCTCGAATAAATCTAGCAGCGCTTTTCTAATATCTTGAAAATGGCTACCCGCCAAATGTCCCAATATACCGACAACGGAATTTAACTTTGGATTCTTAACATTGTGCTCATAGCCCATAGCGCAGAAGTCTTTCAGTCCGCACGACAGCACCCTAGTAATCACAGTGTTTGGAAAGCAGCTCCCTACATGAGCAACCACCCAATCAAAGTATGGACTATGCATCACGCTGGTGTCCAACAATGCTTTGATACAAGACTCCGTATCAGAATGCATAAGACATTGCAGACATTGAGCCGTAATGTCTATTAGAGTCCTCGTCGCACGACAGGACATCCACTGTTGCAGAAAATCATTGATGCCCGCATTGACAGGTAAATTGCCTCGCTTTGAGTAATCGGACGACAGTTTGCCTGTGGAACAAGCGTACGTTGTATATCGCAGAAACGTATTCTGTACAACTAAATAAAATATACGTACCGAGTAAGTCCAACGACCATGCTGATATGATCGGCGCCCAGGCTTCTGGATTTCCATTGACGAAACTGCTCAGGATGGCATGAATCTCCGCTATAATGCTCTCTTCGGGTATCGGTATACTCTGATTTGTCTATAAAGATTATAATTCGCCGTTACCTTAATTATATTTGAGCGCTATACAAAAGGGTGAACGAACTAGATGTCTAATGCGTTTATGTACCTCGATCTGGCGAACGTATTTCGTCACGGCGACGAAGAATACGTTACAAAAGTACTCGAGCACGGCGTCCCTCGCCGCCGGTACGTTTTTCAGCAGGAATAATGCCGTACGCGTCACATCTTGCGTGTTCGTGCTGTGAGAAGGCCGGATGGCGCCGGAGATGAACTTTCTAACCTCGGTCAGAATGTCCTGAGGCGACAGGGTCGTCGTATTGTGCAGCATTCTTGACGAGTTACCAATAATAACGCTCTAATTGCAAAGCTTCGCCCAATTTCGTCCGTACTTCCAGTCAAATCAACGTAAATATATCGCATAATCGCGCCGAAAGCATCGTGGATTTCCTTCGATTGAGAGGTTATAGTATAACCTTACATACAGGATGTATTAAGAATTTATGTCAAATCCATGTATTTCTTTATCTTGATCGGATCAAATTCTATCAGTCTCAAATCTTCAAAGAGTTGCATCAGAACGTTCACCGAGGGGATACACGAACGTGTATCTGAATGAAAGATTTTTTGAGGTTATTCTTCAGTTGAGGGTCGCCACCTCCAAAATCGATAAAATTAGGCTCATTAAAAACATTTAAAAAAATGTTTTAAAAAATGTTTTAAAAATGTTTTATAATCATTGTTAAAGTTTTATAATCATTGTCTATTCAGCCATTTGTCCCAAGCACCACCACATTTGATAGCTGTACCTTGCCGTTCACACTTGGCAGTAGTATCGGATGAATATTCATTCCGCCCTCATTCGGCGATATTAGTGATTGTCGTTAATTAATTATCTATTGCAAAAACTGCAAAATAATACGAGACTTCCGACTAAGTTTAGTCCATTCAACATGCATGCGAATGTTGTGACTATAATTATTAGACATCCTGCCCCAGTAAACGAAAATGGATTGAAAGGAATTGAAAATTTTAATCCATTTTAATTCATTTGATCAAAATATAGATTGAAAAAATAGCATTTACATCATTTCAATCCTATGTCATGGATTAAAATAAATTGTATGACCCGAGTAACTTTTTTTGGACTTAAAATATAGAAATTATTTTGTTTTAATCCCGCACAATAGATTAAAATGAAATTAATGATCTGCATATTTTTTTTGAATTGAAAAGAATGAGAATTGCTCTATTTTCATCCTTTCATATGGATTAAAATGGATTAAAATTTTTAAAAAATCGGAAACTTTAATTGGATAGAAATGGATTCAAAAGATCAGAATCTGAATTTGACACGAACAAAATGAATCCATTTCTGTCTATTTCAATCCATTTTCGTTTGCTGGGACGTACACATATACTTACGCATAAGTCTATAACGTGAAGGAAGAAGCAAGTTGGTTGAGCTTGCTTGCTTGCTTCAATCGCGGACGAGTTATTATCACTTTGACTCGACTTTCAACATACAAATTCATATTATCTAAAGTTAGTCGCCGACTAGGAGACTCCTTTTTCATTAATAACTTTTCAATAAAAACAAGAAGTAATGGTTAAACATTTTGACTGATTCTCTGAGTTATGAGCTCGACAACATATATCAAGATCATCAGAGTGGAGTCTCCTGTTCGGTATATTTACCTTATAAAAATTTACTGCACAATTCCCAGAAATCCTTCGTATATCTATCAAAGTATGGATACGTGAAAATGCGAAAAGGAAGAAAAATTTATAGATCACTCATTGTCCTTCTATATAAAATTTAATTTAAAAAATTTTTTTTGCTTTTAATAATAAATTGATATAAAAACAGAATACAGAATAACTATGATACAAAAAATATGAAATAATATAAAGCATCAAAATGTCCAATTTAGTCAAATGGTTAAAATGGTTAAGTCAAATGGTTAAATTGATTGTATGCACAATTTTGGCAAATTGACGCTTCATGCATCTTACACATAGAGTTATTACAGTTCAGGCATTTATCACGCGTAGCTCTTCTTTGAGAAGGGGGACATAAATGACATAATGACATACTTTTAGATGCATCTGAAATATTTAATCGCAAATTGGGAGAATCTTCTTCAAGTAAATCTAGCTCATTTAAAAAAGACTTCAATCTATATTGAACAGATATGTGTAAATTAGGGCGCGATAAAAGTTTTATAAGATATGGCTTTATTAAGGTCACTGATAATGCTAGTAAAAAGCTATCACGCGTTATTAGTCGATTGTTAGCGTTCAATGTGTATAACACAAAGCTATTGACTGCCGCCTGATCCAGCATACCGTAAAAAAATCGAAACGACCATTCTCGTGCACTTCTACTAACTGCGTATTTATGACACAACTGATCAAATGTGTCGCTAGCTCCCCTAGTTTTGTTATAATGTAATACAATTTCAGGTTTGTTCTCCACTTTATTTATTTCGCCATCTGAATGTAACGAAGATAATAACAAAATTATTTTATCATTTTTCGATTTGTATGATACTAATGTTTTATTATTGTGATAAGCAAACTGATAAGCTTCCTTAGCTAGTGTACTCGTGAACAATTGCGGAACATCAGGATTATTTTGCGGTGGTAAAAAGCCTATCATTGTGAGAGAAAACTTTTCGCGCATAGTATCAACAAGTGGTATCGAAGTATACCAACTACCGCATGTTATATTGCGACAAGTATTATGAATCGGCTCAGAAATATTGATAACTTTATGAAGGAGCTTTCCTAAAGGTTTAATTTCGACATTGCTTAAATAAGGTATTGCATTTATCATATAGAAAGTTTCGGAATCGTTCATTGTCACAAATTTTAGTTCAGTTCCTTGAAGTATGTGTTCATCTATTGTTACATTGTTACCGGGCTCATAATACTGGATGCAATTTGTTATAAATAAATTCCATATTTTACTAATTTTCGCAAAATCAAAATCGGTTTTAATGCGTTTATCGTGAGTTGTTTTATCATCGAAACATAAACAGTGAAAGAAAAATTGAAATCTGTCTTTTGATGTTATCTCTTGAAATAAACGTAAACTATGAATAGAAAAATTACGTAGAAACGTATTTTTTTTTTGCGTCCAGCCAGCATAGTACATGAGGCCAATGAAGGCTTTCAGTTCAAGCATGTCTAATATATTATGACTACTCAGAAGCCTCTTATATTTACTACGATTTTGTTTTATTTTTTTATTAGTACATTTCAAAATAATATTTAAAATGTCATCGGAAAACAACAAAGACCATGCTTCTAATGGAGATGAAATGGTTTCAGCGGCACCTTTTCCCTTAGCAATGAAATTCGGAGAGCTCAGAGGCATAAATTTTCGTTGAGAAGGCTTTACGAACCATTGAAAGTTTTTTCCTGTCACGGGTGAGATGCTGCATTTTGCTCTCTTTTGCTTCTTTCTTCTCGAAGTTTCACCGTCTCCGGAATCTTGCTTTATTTCATTTAGAAAATCAGACAAATTTTCCTTTATGTGACTTTTGTCTTCACTAGAAATTTCCAATTTATTTTTACAGAACAAAATCTTCTGCCGTATAGCTTTTACTCTTGCTTCTCTCTCTTGCTCTTGCTTCTATATATAATTAAATATATATATTTATATATAAATAAATAATAGTTATTTATAAAATGCATGTAAGGAATTAATTAATGTATATTAAAAACGAGAAGAAATAACAAAGTGATTATATTATTTTATTTTATTTCTATACGTTTGCAGCGAATAAATAAGTATTTTTATTAAAGTTTAATATCACTCATATAGCAATTATTCACACGAATAACAAATAAATACATATAACTATATAATAAGTAATAAGAAAATTTATTATTACTTACGCCTCTCTCCATGGCAAAAAAATTGTATTAATACCACACTCGTGTCGTTACCTTTTCAAATCGTCACTATTTCGAAGTCTGTATACAACTGATTTCGTGTCTCAAAAAGGACAAATCTCGACGGATTGTAACAGATAAGTCACAATAGCCAACTTTTACAATTACATATAATTTATTATACCAACCTTGAAAAAAGTAAACGGTCGGACATGTATATTTAGAGTTAGAGAAGTATTATATATATGTATATATATATATATATATATATATAGGCTTAAAAAAAACTTTCTGTCTAAAGGTTAAACACATATAATACTAAACTGTTTTTCGAATAATAAACAAATGCGAAGTATTTTACTTTCAAATTTATTGCAAGCAATATTAGTTAAAAATTATTGCAAATATTGCTATCAGAAGAATAAAATATGAATGATCAGAAGAAATCAGAAGAATAATATATATATATATATATATATATATATTAAATTAATTAATTTTTGTGCCTAAAAAACGTTTCTAAAATTTATTACTTTTAAAGTGATCCCAAATTTATCGTTCATAGTTTAATAAACTAGATCAGGGGTGTAGCGATGCTATTACACAAAGTATAAAAGTAGAATTTTTTGTTAAAAAGCAAATATTTTTGGATATTAAAGCGCTTTATGGATGTATTTTCTTTTTTTTTTAAACAATAATTTAGACAAATATAAATTAATGACGCAAAACGTAAGTAAAACCACAAAGAAGACTGAAAATAAATGAAAAAAGGCGAGAAAAAAACCGTAATAAAACAGAACAAATGAAAAAAATGAAAAAAGAATTTTTTTTAAAAGCAATAAACAAACTGCTCTAGCATTCTTATCATTCCACTATATTATTAACATTTAATTTTTCTATCTTACATTTTAAATCAATAAATTTAATTTTTATATTAGTCATGAACTTATATTAGTCAGTAACTCGGAAATTTCTTAAAACAACTAGATGCGGATAAAAGTTCAGTTACGTTAGGATAGTTCGCACATTACGCGTGGTCTACAATAAGCAGTAGTAGGCTGTAAGAATAAGAAATTGACCAATCACGATCAATTATTCCTTTCACATTTGACTGCGATTAGTCAATTTCTTATTCTTACAGCCTCATCCACTATTATTACCATAGGTGCGCGCCTAAGGGCCAATTTCACCAACGTCGGTTAAGCTAACCGACGGTTAAAGTGTCAATCGTGATTAGTTTATTCTGATCAAAGACAAATGCGATTGGACAATTCCATTGGAATTAACCGTCGGTTAGTCTAACCGACGTTGGTGAAATTGGCCCTAAGTGGAAATGACTTAGAAATCGATAGAAAGAGAACGAATATCGTTGCTCCCTCTATCTGTCTCTTATTAATAACGTCACATGCATCGTTAGAAAGCGATATTCCATCTCTTTCTACGGATAGGTCATCTTTTGCATATATAGCGTATCCGATAAGTTTCATAACATCGCTCGTGTGCAGATAAATTGTACTAAACTGAGTCAAAACGATCGGTATTATTTTACTATTATCGAAATGATCAACGAGAAATTAATTACTAAATATCGCCGAATGAACGCGTACTCGATTCACCTATCATTAAATGCAAGCGCGCGATGAGAAACAAATACCCAGATCGCTGTTTCAAGGAGCACGGGCAGATATTTTTTATAGGCACTGGTCCAGCGAAGCCCAACGCGCTATTCGCGAATAATCATTGTCTCTTCAGCCATTTGTCCTAAGAAAATGCGTCCCAAGCACCACCACATTTGATAGCTGTATCTTGCCGTTCACTCACATTTGGCAGTAGTATCGGATGAATATTCATTTCGCGCTCATTCGGCGATGTTAGTGATTGTCGTTAATTAATTATCTATTGCAAAACCTGCAAAATAATACGAGACTTCCGACTCAGTTTAGTCCATTCAACATACACGCGAATGTTGTCACTATAATTATTAGACATCCCACGTACATACATATATACTTACGCATAAGTCTATAACGTGAAGGAAGAAGCAAGTTGATTGAGCTTGCTTCAATCGCGGACAAGTTATTATCACTTTGACTCGACTTTCTTAACATACAAATTCACATTATCTAAAGTTAGTCGCCGACTAGGAGACTCTTTTTTCATTAATAACTTTTCAATAAAAACAAGAAGTAATGGTTAAACATTTTCATTGATTCTCAGAGTTATGAGATTGACAACATATATCACGGTCATCTGAGTGGAGTCTCCTGTTCGGTATATTCACCTTATAAAAATTTACTGCACAGTTCCCAGAAACATCCTTCGTATATCTATCAAAATATGGATATGTGAAAATACGAAAAGGAAGAAAAATTTATAGTTCACTAATTGCGTCCTTCTATATAAAATTTAATTATTTCAATTTTTTTTGCTTTTAATAAATATAAATAAATTGACATAAAAATAGAATACAGAATAATTATATAAAATATAAAATATAGAATAATATAAAGCCTAAAAAATATATTCAATTAAGGCAAATAATTAAAAAAATTGATCCTTTGTACAATTTTTACAAATTGACGCTTTATGCATCTTACATATAAAGTTATTACATTTCAGGCATTTATTATTCGTAGCTATTCTTTGAGAAATGGGACATAAATAACATGCTCGTTTAGATATATTTAAAATATTTAATTGCAAATTGGGAGAATCTTCTTCAGGTAAATCCAGCTCATCTAAAAAAGACTCCAATCCACATTGAACAGATATGTGTAAATTAGGGCGCGATAAAAGTTTTATAAGATATGGCTTTACTAAGGTCATTGATAATGCTAGTAAAAAGTTATCACGCGGTATTAGTCGATTGTTAGCGTTCAATGTGTACAACACAAAGCTATTGACTACCGCCTGATCCATCATGCCGTAAAAAATTCGTATCGACCATTCTCGTGTTTTCGTACTAACTGTGTATTTATAACACAATTGATCAAATGTGTCGCTAGCTCCCCTAGTTTTGTTATAATGTAATACAATTTCAGGTTTATTCTCCACTTTATTTATTTCGCCGTCTGAATGTAACGAAGATAATAACAAAATTATTTTATCATTTTTCAATTTGTAAGATACTAATGTTTTATTATTGTGATAAGCAAACTGACAAGCTTCTTTAGCTAGTGTACTCGTGAACAGTTGCGGAACATCAGGATTATTTTGCGGTGGTAAAAAGCCTATCATTGTGAGAGAAAACTTTTCGCGCATAGTATCAACAAGTGGTATCGAAGTATACCAACTACCGCATGTTATATTGCGACAAGTATTATGAATCGGCTCAGAAATATTGATAACTTTATAAGGGAGCTCTCCTAAAGGTTTTATTTCGACATTACTTAAATAAGGTATTGCATTTATCATATAAAAAGTTTCGGAATCGTTCATTGTCACAAATTTTAGTCCACGTTTACCGCGCTTAGATGAACAATGCACACCGGAATTACGTTTTTCTTCAAAATTAAGTATCTGATCATCTATTGTTACATTGTTACCGGGCTCATAATACTGGATGCAATTCGTTATAAATAAATTCCATATTTTACTAATTTTCGCAAAATCACAATCGGTTTTAAAGCGTTTATCGTGAAATGTTTTAACATCGAAAGATAAACAGTGAAAGAGAAATTCAAATCTGCTTTTTGTTGTTATCTCTTGAAATAAACGTAAACTATGAATAGAAAAATTACGTGCAAACATTTTTTTTTTTTTGCGTCCAGCCAGCATAGTACATGAGGCCAATGAAGGCTTTCAGTTCAAGCAGGTCTAACATATTATGATGACTCTCATATTTACTACGATGTTGTTCTATTTTTTGATTAGTACATTTCAAAATAATATTTAAAATGTCATCGGAAAACAACAAAGACCATGCTTCTAATGGGGACGAAATGGTTTCAGCGGCACCTTTTCCCTTAGCAATGAAATTCGGAGAGTTCAGAGGCATAAATTTTCGTTGAGTAGAATTTACGAACCATTGAACGTTTTTTCCTGTCACGGGTGAGATGCTGCGTTTTGCTCTCTTTTTGCTCGAACTTTCATTGTCTCCGGAATCTTCCTGTGTTTCATTTGGAAAATCAGATAAGTATTCTTTTACGTGACTTTTGTCCTCACTAGCATCTTCCAATTTATTTGTAGAGGACAAAATCTTTTGCCGTATAGCTTTTACTATTGCTTCTCTCTCTTGCTCTTGCTTCATCTTCTATATATAATTAAATATATATTTATATATAAATAAATAATAGTTATTTATAAAATGTATATAAGGAATTAATTACCCAGCAAACGAAAATGAATTGAAATGGACAGAAATGAATTCGTTTTGTTTGTGTCAAATCCAGATTCTGAATTTTTGAATTCCATTTCTATCTAATTAAAGTTTCCGAATTTTTTAAAATCTATTTTAATCCATATGAAGGAATAAAAACAAAGTGATTTTTATTCTTTTCAATTCAAAAAAAATATGCAGATCATTAATTCATTTTAATCAATCACGCAGGATTAAAACAAAATGATTTCTACTTTTTAAATCCAAARAAAAGTTACTCGGGTCATACAATTCATTTTAATCCATGACRTAGRATTGAAATGAGGYAAATGCTATTTTTTCAATCCATATTTTGTTCAAATGAACTAAAATGGATTAAAATTTTCAATTCGTTTCAATCCATTTTCGTTTGCTGGGTAATGTATATTAAAAACGAGAAGAAATAACAAAGTGATTATATTATTTTATTTTATTTCTATACGTTTGCAGTGAATAAATAAGTATTTTTATTAAAGTTTAATATCACTCGTATAACAATTATTCACACGTATAGCAAATAAATATATATAAATACATAATAAGTAAAAAGAACATTTATTATTACTTACGCTTCTCTTCATGGCGAAAAAATTGTAATACCACACTCGTGTGCGTTTTCCTTACTTTTCAAATCACTATTTCGAAGTCTGTATAATTGATTTCGTGCCTCAAGAAGGACAAATCTCGACTGATTGTAACAGATAAGTCACAACAGCCAACTTTTACAATTACATATAATTTATTATACCAACCTTGAAAAAAGTAAACGGTCGGACATGTCATATTTAGAGTTAGAGAAGTTATATATATATATATATATATATATATATATATATATATATATATATAAGCTTAAAAAGAACTTTCTGTCTAAGGTTAAACATATATAACATTTAATACTAAACTGTTTTTCGAATAACAAATATGAAATATTTTACTTTCAAATTAATTGCAAGCAATATTAGTTATAAAATATTGCAGATATTGCAATCAGGTAATAAAATATGTTAAATTAATTAATTGTTGTGCCTAAAAAACGTTTCTAAAATTTATTGCTTTTAAAGTGATCCCAAATTTATCGTTCACAGTTTAATAAACTAGATCAGGAGTATAGCGATGCTATTACACAAAGTATAAAAGTAGAATTTTTTGTTAAAAAGCAAAAAATCTATTTTTACACTATGCATAATACTTCTGGATATTAAAGCGCTTGATGGATTTATTTTCTTTCTTTTAAAACAATAATTTAGACAAATAATGACGCAAAACATAAGTAAAACCACAAACAAGATTGAAAATAAATGAAAAAAGGCGAGAAAAAGCCGTAATAAAACAGGACAAATGAAAAAAATAAAGAATTTTTTTAAAAAGCAATAAACAAACTGCATTCTAGCATTCTTATCATTCCACTGTATTATTAACATTTAATTTTTCTATCTTACATTTTAAATTAATAAATTAATTTTTATATTAGTCATGACAGTAATACGGAAATTTCTCAAAACAATTAGATGCGTATAAAAGTTTAATTACAAACATCAGAACAGTCCACACATCACGCGTGGTCTACAGTGAGCAGTAGTAGTAGTGGATGAGGCTGTAAAAGTAAGAAATTGACCAATTACAGTCAACTATTCTTCTTACATTCGACTGTGATTGGTCAGTTTCTTACTCTTACAGCCTCACCCATTACTGCTACTGCTCATTGTAGACTACGCATTATAGTTGATTGGTTACGCGAGTATTTATTACGCAAATTTTGTGTCCATGTGAACGACGACTTTTCAAAAAAGGCGTAATAGGAAACGCGGAACGCCTCTGATTGGTTACGCGGAACGCCTCTGATTGGTTACGCGATACGCGTTACGCGGAAATATCGGAAGGGGCTCATTTGGACACGAATCAATTGGACACCACCAACCACAGCGACTGGTGCTTAGAGGCTTCCACTGTTCAAGCGCTGTGAGTGGCTCGTGTTCAGTCGATTCGTGTCCAAACGGAGGCCACCCGAAAATATTGCGTGGTCTACAATGAGCAGTAGCAGTATGGATGAGGCTGTAAGAGCAAGAAATTGACCAATCACAATCAACTATTCTTCATACATTCGACTGTGATTGGTCAATTTCTTACTCTTACAGCCTCATCCATACTGCTACTGCTCATTGTATATCACGCATATCAGTCCATGAGACCGCACCCCAAGACGTAAGCAGTAGACGAATTGACCAATCACAATAAAGAATGTAATTCTCAATTGTGATTGACCAATTCTCTTACTGCCTTATGTTTTTGTATGCATAATGGGGCTTGATATCATCGACATGGCGATCTGGACCGCTGATTGAGGTGGTGGAGGTAGTGACACGCATGGAGTGAGAGGCGCAGATAATAGTTCAAACTTCCTTCTCTGTCCACCAAAGCCTGATTGGTTATTTTTGCTCTGCAGAATAATAATAACCAATCAGGCTTTGATAGACAGAGAAGGAATTTCGTACTATTATCTGCCTCTCACTCCACGCGTGTCTCTACCCCCACCACCTCAATTAGTGGTCCATGTCGATGAAACACACATGTACAAGATTATTTTAAAATTCTTGTTTGATCCAGAATAAACTTTAGATACTTTTCTCTTTGAAAGATCGTTTTTATTCCAAAAATCTTTCTCGCGAATTTTATCATATGAAAGTAATAATCATTTCTTTTTTGTAAGAAATATTATAAGCATAGAAATAATGCTTTTACAATTGTACAAGATTAAAACAGAGATTACAATTACGAGATTAAAACAGAGATAAAGCTCTACGCTTAAAAAAATAGGATTAAATTATATATTACAAATTGTCATAAAATGTAGTAGATAACTTAATGAAAAGGTGCTGAGAGAGTATTATTTTAAAAGCCCAGTCTTTAAGTAAAATAAGAGTAGTATCAAAGTATTGTAGTAGAAAAAATGAACATTTCAACGCCTCTTCTTCTTCTCCTGTTTTCGCGGTCGATGAGGTCTCCTTGGAGTCACCTGAGGACTGTTTTCAGAACATTCTACATCGCTCGGGTCGTCCTGTAAGGCAAGTAATGACAAGAGTCATTGCTACAAGGAAATGTTCTCAGTAGTAATCTGCAACAGCCACAAGGTACCTTCAAAGCTGCCACGCCGTCGGATGGACCGTTCTGATACATGACTATAGATAACAGACACATGATTTGGAATACCGCACCTACGTAGAGGCCGAATCTCAACAGCTGTTCGAACAGAGTTTCCTCCGCTGGCAGTAAAAGACGCTTAAATTGCGGATCCGCGTCGGCCATCTCTATGTATAAAAAGTACACTGTCAAATATCAATGAGATATAAATTTATTACAGTGAAAAGAAACGGTAAAACAAATTTCTAAAGTTTTTGAGATTTTTTTTAATTGCTGAATTAATACTTTACTTCTTGCTTTCACCATCCAGCAAACGAAAGTTGAAATGAATTGAAAATTTTAATCCATTTTAATTCATTTGATCAAAATATGGATTGAAAAAAATAGCATTTACATCATTTCAATCCTATGTCATGGATTAAAATGAATTATGACCGGAGTAACTTTTTTTGGATTTAAAATATAGAAATTATTTTGTTTTAATCCCGCATAATAGATTAAAATGAATTAATGGTCTGCATATATTTTTTTTAATTGAAAAGAATAAGAATCGCTGTTTTCATCCTTTCACATGGATTAAAATAGATTTTTAAAAAATCGGTAACTTTAATTGAATAGAAATGAATTCAAAAGATCAGAATCTGAATTTGACACGAATCCATTTTCGTTTGCTGGACAGATATCATACATCACTTCATTGAAAGATGATACATCTCAAAATCAGCAATTTTTCAGTAGATTTCAGCCATTAAAAAAATTTTGAACTATATACAGGACTATTTTAATTAGGCTAATAAATATGCATAATTTTTTTCACTTTTTTTCATATTATAATGTTCTTTAAAACTATATCATAAGTTTAAAATCTTTAGAATCGATTCTCCTTTATTATTTCAAAAATGCAAATTTTTAACTTTTATCATTTTTCTATCAATGAAGAGCGATATCTATAGCTTCATTTTAATTAAGAATTTCATTTTAATTAATTAAGAATTTTATTTTAAGTAAGAATGAGCACTAGCTTAGTCACAAAAATCAGACCCAACATTTGTATCTAAATAAACGTATAGTCGCGTTTTCTTCTTTATCCAATAATTTGCATAACAATCATCTCGGATGTCAACAATTTAAACCGTGTCGGTTTCGCGGATCCGCGCAACAAAATTATTTCAATTATTTCAAGTACACATCCGCATAAAAATCACGCATAATTATTCGAAACATCTCGTTTTTTTCATAAGTTTTTGTGCTCAGGGTTCCTCCGACAAATCATTTTTCCGTTTTCTCTCATTCTTCTTCCCAGTAACATTCCACCTCTGTGTAATTCTTTCACCCAGAACTCTTGCGGAGACAATCCAGTTCTTTTTCTTTCGCGCAAAGAAATTTTCCCCGGAATCATTCACAATCTATCGCGTCGTCCAAACGAGGACTCTCGATCGACGGTACCTGCTAATCACGCTGGCACATGGTGTCTCGCGATATTTATGCGGGGGGGGGGTGATATATCTACAGAGCGAAGAAATTAATAAACGACAGCGAATGGCGATGATCGCCGCCTCGGAGTCTCTCGCGCGTAGCGTCGGATAGTACCAACATTAGAACGCTCATGAGCGTGTATACGTAAGCACGTCCTTCCCCAGCCACTACCGTCACGACGATCGTGACGTCTCGTGGAACGAGAATAGCAGCGCGACTCTCGCGAGATCGAACGGAAGATTCGGAAGTCGCGATCGCGGCCTTTCGGTTTCGCACGCCGAATCCGTTCGCTCGGCCGTGGCTCGGCTCAGTTCGGCTCGCTTCGACGCGCCGCGGCGCAGTTTGGCTCTCTGACGTTGGCAGCGCACGGGCGTTCGGCGTTTGCCGCGCTCGTCAACAGATGGCGCCGCGCGCGAGCGGCGCGACATCTTCCCGCGGTCGCGGCTAGCTTGGGCCAGTCGAGCGTCGTTCGGCGAATTTGCACGCGCGATCCGATCTCGCTGTCTCGAACGTCTTCGTCGCGAAGCTCGTCTCCCGTTCGACGTCGCGCCTCGGAAGTTTCGGCGATCGCGAAAAATCGGTTGGCGAACGTTGGCGTCGATGCGGAAGTCGCGTTCGAATCGCGCGGCGCACCGCGAGCGCCGGAAACGCGCTGGGTTCGAGGCTCGCTCGCTCGCGAGTCCGTGGATGTGGACCTTTGTTTTGTACAAAAGTAATGGCTGCCATCTCTAGTTTTCGATTGATGTTTTCCGTGGAGAGACCGAATTCCCGTGTTTACCGCGGCATTTAATCACGCAGGGCCGCTCCGGGCGACGCATCGGCGTCGGCCGCGATGTAAACGGCGTTCGGACGCGCGTCGTTTTGGCTGCCTCAGTGTCATTTCCGCCGAAAAATGCCTGTGTTTACATCCGAGTTACGAGCGAGCTTCTGTATTCCTGTCACATTAAGGTAAGCGACGCTTTATCGGGCCGCAAATCGTTTCGGCAGCGCGGCGGTGTCCCGGATCGCGGAAACTCGTCGCGAAATCACGATCGCGCGACCGCTCGACGACGATTCTCGTCCCCCGTCGACGACGACGATCGCCGTCGTTTCTCGCGTTTCGCACGTCCTGGTGGTGCTCGGAGCCGCGGATCGCGTCGTCGCGCGCTTCGTCCCGTTCCCCGACTGGAAAAACGCGCGAGTGTTTCCACGAAATCGCCCCGAGGAGCGCCCGGAGTCTGTCGTCCGTCGTACTTAACCAAAAAAAAGTTACGTCCTCCCGCGAAGGTGGAAAACGGGCTGCCCGACGCGGATTCCTGGTTCTTCGTCCCGGTTGAAATCGGGATCGCGAACGGGAACGTACGTCGCGTCGTCGGGTCGACGTGAAATATTCGCGAGATATCCGACGGGCATATAATCTGGATAACGCAATTTTTCGTCCCGGATGGTGGCAACAATGGCTGGTAAAATGGTGAGCGAGGGCAGGTCAAGCGCGCACACATCGCCGCGATTACCTCCGCGGCTCGGCTTCCTGCGATCGTGAAACATGTTTTCCTCGATCGCACGTGTTCGTCGATTCGGATCGATTTGGAAAAAGTCGAAGCCGGAAAAAAAAAAATCCTTCAAACTATATCGCAATTTGCATCGAGTATCGTTCGAATCTGGAATTGTAACAGTTGTTTTTCTTATAAGAGTGCACTGATTCGTAACGTACCTCTTTGTATATTTTTCATGTTAAAATATATATCGAGATAACAGATGTACGTTTGCTCGTGTCCATCTGTTCGTTCCTCGGATCAAAGATTTCGCTTTATTTATCAAACATTTTTTGTCTGTGTATCTAGTGGAGCCTCCTGGGATAATAGTCTTAGCAGTCATTTTGACTGAGATAAAGTTAAGTTTCTTTTAAGTAGTTTTTTGGGAAGGAACGGGATACAATAAGGATATAATGATATATAATGACACACATATATATATATATATATATATATATATATATATATATATATATATAAAAGCCAATGTAAAACGTTCTATCGCAAACGTAGATTTAAATTCTCGTAACTATTATTTCCGCAGAAACGAATCTTTCGTTATATTTAGACTGCCACTTGAAATCATCATACAAGCTTCAGGCATTTTTCTTTTTTAAAGGATTTTCAGGCATTTTTCTTTTTTGAAGGATTTTCAGGCATTTCTTTTTTTAAAGGATTTTCAGGCATTTTTCTTTTTTAAAGGATTTTCAGGCATTTTTCTTTTTTGAAGGATTTTCAGGCATTTTTCTCTTTTAAAGGATTTTTCTAGGATTTGTTAAAAAAAAAAAAAAGAGATCTGTTGTACTAAACCTTATTATCGACAGAAGACGACAGCTCAACAGTTGTCGATCGTTGCGTTATATTAGCGACGAGATCATTTTTCACATAAAAGGAAAGGATACTACGTGAAAGGATATCGTTCGAAAGCGAAGCCGAGCGCTATCTCTTCCTTCCTACATCGACAATTTACAATTCGGATCGAGCATCGCGTCGACTGCAATTTCGCCGGGAATTGAAGGATCGGGATTCGAAAAGATCTAACCTAAGCGGTGGTCAGCAACGCGAAACGACGGTCGAAAACTGCTTCGCGGCGGGAACGGAAAAATGTTTCCAGGCGGCGCTTCCCTCGCTCGTCGGCGGCCATATTGTCCGCTCTGGCCTTCCTGCGCCATCCCCCAACCCTCGCTCGGCCGTCCTTTACCTCGCCCCCTCCTCTCCACCGTGGAACCCCCTTCACACGATCTTTTCACGAGCGCGCGATCCCTTCCAGTCCCCCATCTCTCATCTCTCCTATTTTCGCTCTCTTTCTCCCTCGCCATCGCCCGATTTTCCTTTCTCCGTTCCTCGCGTTCAGATTTCCACGCCGCTTGCCGCGAAAGCTCGTACATCGTCGTGAACGTAGCGACGAAGCGCGCCCGTGCGATGCGTATTTAACGAGAATTAGTAACGATCGAGAAGAATCGAAGTTCATCTCATGTCGTCGCGGAGACATTCTCGGCGGGGATCCGAGAATTATCCAGGATCGTGCAAGATTTTCTCTCTCTCTCTCTCTCTATCTCTCCCGTTGCGACTTCCGCGCGAGATTCGTTTGCGCAAAGCTGGACACGTCCCTAACTTCTCCCGGGTTTTACATCCATGCAGAATCTGCATCCTATTTTTAGACCGCGCGCACGGCTGACTTGAATCCCGGTGCCGCGCGCGATAGCACGCCGGAAGTGAAATATTAACGGGCACGAGACGAGCGCGGATGTCTCTGAACCGCGCCGCGCGCGCGTGCCCGCCCGTTGTACGGTGTAATTGGGGCGCAAAACGGGAGCCGCGCGTAAAAAAACGCGGGTGACCCGAGGCGCTCTCCATACGTTTCTCTTTCAAAACGGAAAAAATCCGATTAGCGTCCTGCGACTTTGAAAATTAAATTCGTGCGTCGACTGCGTAGCCGTTTCGTACATTTGTAAGGGTGCTGCTTTCCATTTAGTGACGCAAGTCGACACAAACATTATTCTGTCTTTTTTGGCGTTCGATAAATAACAAAGACAGAACGATACTTGTGTCACCAAATGGAAAGCACCCTAAGGTCCAGTTGCACCAACATTACTGCGACTTAAAATTCTCTCTGTCTCGTTTTAATGTCGAAAAAGAGACAGAGACAGAAAGAATCTTAAGTCTCGCTTAAAATCAAGGTAACGTTGATGCAATCGGGTCTAAGTCAGCCTGGAAGCTGCTGAGCGCGTTTTTGCGACCCGTCCAACGGTGCTCGGGGATGCCTGACTGATTCGCAGGGCGGATTTATTCTCCGCCCCGATGCCGAGATGCGGAAATCGGGCGGTTAATTGGGCGCGATCGCGCCCACACCGCGTCGAGTGGCATTCGATTAAAACGCCATTGCGTTCGCTTAACTCCATTACGCGTCGTGCGTCCATGCACGAATCAATTATTGATTGGTTTATCCGCACAGGGATAAACCGCCGCGCTCGCCCGCAGGGTAAACCGGACAGGTAACAGGCGCGGACGTCGCTCCGAGTTGTTTTGTAACACCGAAAAGCTCGATTTATCAACTACGGGCCGGGAGATAAAAGCCGACAGCGAAATACTTTTAATCGAAATGTTCGTTAAAATGTTCGGTGCACTGGAACTACCAAATCGATCGAAATGACTGATTTTAAAATTTCATTTAAAAAATATTTATGATTCTATTTCAGAGATTTTCCATGACTTTCATTACGATATCTGAAGAATTAAATTATCAATTTGTGTTCCCCTCTCCTCCCCATTTTTTCAAAGTTATGCACTATACCTATATATATCGGATTAGTTATTTTGACTTAATTTTCGGTAGGTCTGGTGTAAAGCGATGTCTACAATGAGATTTTAAGCCGTAAGAAATTGACCAATCACAATCGAATATGAAGAGAATAATCGACTATGATTGGTTAATTTCTCATTGTAGACACCGCTTTAATAATCGTGATGGCGATTCGTGTCTCTTTACGCACGCAGAGATTTTCAGTTTTCATGCTAAGACTTTCAGCTTTCAAATCTCGCATCCGAACCGTTCGGAAGATCATGCGGCATTCGAATTAGAATATCTATCTTATCAACGACAAGATCCAGTCGTCTTTGCGTGGGCGAATGAACGGCGGTGCTTATCGCGAGGTAAAATCGTATCGATCGTGAAGGAAAGAAAGCGAGCGACACGTGTGTAATCATCGGAGATTGATTGAGATACTTTTCGTATAGATGCAATCGCTCCGGATTTATATTCCCACTTGAAAGTATGCGGAGATGTAACTAATATTATCAATTTTATACTCAATCGGGCAGTACTATTATTAGTGATGCCGGGAATAAGAACGTTGAGAGAGAAAGAGAGAGAGAGAGAGAGACACACACACGGAAAGGAATGATGTATTATATAACATTAGCTACACACCAACAGTATAATTAAAAATAATCTTGTTAATTCAATAACAGTATTAATCAATGATAGTATTAACGAAACAAATGCGGGATCTGGTTTTAATATAAATAAACAAAAAAATAAAACAAGAGGAGAAATTTATTTCATTAATATTATTATGGAAACAAGATTATTTTTAATTAGACCAACGCTATTAATACATCATTTTTTTCTCGTGATTTTTTTCGAAAATCAAATTGATCAACTCCATTTTCTAAATTTCTAATTTCAGGACACATTAGTTTGTAATTTCAGGATTTTCTTGAAATCCTTGTTTCGAAAGAGCTTGGCTTCGAAGAGATTTGCATAACGGTTCTATCCTTCGGGGAAACTGGAATTGTCCGTCACTGCGATTGTACGTCAGCAGCGCCGGAAGAGGAGGCGGCCGCGAAGGGCATCGCGTTTTCCCCTCTCGCGTGGGGGTTTAACCTTAACCCGCGCACACACGGGGCCGTTTCGGCGCGAGCGTAGGGGGGTCGTCGATCGATAGGCCGCGTTTCCGACGAAAGCCGTCATCGACGCTCGCAACGGAGCCGCCCGCGTGCGGATCCTAATTGCAGCGCGACGCAATGCCGACGGATTTACTTTTAAAAGCGGCCCGTGCATAATTCATGAACCGTAAATCCCAATCGAGGCGCGTCCCTCTTTAGGCCCCGCTAATCCGATCTCCGCGATTGGTCAATTCGACGGACGTACGGGACGCGGGTGATCCGCGTGGGCGCGTTTTATGTACGCGCGTCGCTCTCTCTGGATTCATTTCTTTTTAATGGACCCGAAATGAAATTCCTTTCAAAACATGTCAGTTTTTTTTTTTTAATAATTGAACCTGAGATAAAATAGGTATATGCTTGAAATTGGGCGGAAGCGAGAAGGGAGGTGCGATCCAACGCAGCAATAAAAACAAATCTAAAGTCCATTAAAGATTGAGAATTTGAACAATCAGGAATATAAAGAAATATTTGCTTTTTTCGTTCTGATCGATTCGAATTTCAATCTCAATCTTCAATGCTGATTGATACGAATTTAATAAGAAAGGATCAAGGTGTCATAGATTCACCGTCTCGATAAAAATGTCTAAGAATCCTTATGTTTCCGTTTATTTTGATAAACGAGCATTATCTCGTGGAAAAACGCAACTTGAGATTTAATTGAACATTGATTTCGACGAAAATTTTGCTCCGAAAATCCGCTCCGGATTCGACGAGGATCGAATGTAATCGTTGCTCCGCGTAATCGAAAGGAGAGACGATGAACCCGTAATTTTGCGGATCATCATCCGTCGCGAAAACTCAGGGTCACAGTGTCGTGCGAAATCACGACGTCATGCGATGAGAAGCGACAGAACGAGGCCCGTTCATTGGACAGCCGATCGTTACCGTCGATTATCCTCGCGCGCCGCAAAGTATCGGCCGTTTGCCGGAGTTAACGAGACGTTCGTATAGTTTATCAGACGGCGGCGTCTGGTCCGACGCTCGATCTAATTAAGGAGAACTATTGGGACCGATTAGCCTCGGTTTTTACGCGAGAGCTTGAAATCCGGCTCCCTTTGCGTGTAGCTCCGATTCGGCAAGAATGTCTGACGTTCTCGCGAATCCAATTTTGGAATAATTTCTCGATAATTCTGCGATGAGAGCAGATTGTCGTTCTATTCGGGGTTGTTTATGCGGAGAGAACGATTTTGCTGAAGTGTCTAAAAATATAGCCGGATACAAGTCCGAAAACAATTCTGTTGGACCATGAAAATAATTACGTAGGACGCTCAAACGTAATGGGCAATGCTGCAAAAAGTTTTTGACACTCTGGCAAGAGTGTCACGATAAAGGACCAACCTTTACCGAACGTTAACCGTGTCGATTTCGCGAGGCGATCGATTTACATCACCTCGGGGATCGCTTCGACGCTGTATACGTCGTATAAATCTTTCCGGGGCAAAATTACACGACGCTTCGAGCGAGTTGTACGGAAACGTTATCGCGCGCGAGGATTAACGAACGATCTCGTTTCGTCTGACTGAGAGAAGGGAAATAAAGAGAGAGAGACAAAACTTCTCAAAGCGCGGTCAGCTCGGCATTATCTCTCGCTGCGCTATCAGTCAATTCCTCCGGTGTAAACAGACACGCGTTATCAACGATCCGGGTTACGGAAACACGGCGGGCGAGAGGGGGTGGTGGAGAACCGCGTTCGAATCGCCGCGAGTGCCTCCCCCTCCGCGCGCAGACGCGATGATCCGTGCCGTCCAGCTGCAAGGAAGGATCCATTCGATGCGTTTCTGTGGGATGACGTCAGAGCGTATTAACGGCGCACGAATTTCTGACGATCCGTGCGATCCGCGAGTAACGTTGTCTTTGGCACGCGAAATTAATTCCGCGGCGGTGCGTCCCACCCTCTCGCGTGTCTGTTGACAATGTTTTCATAATCATTTGCACAACTGGCGGTTGTGCGCGTTCAAGTCGTGCGGGGTAAAATTGGACCTTGTGCCAAATTATTTCTCGCAGATGAGCAATTTTCCATTTTGTTCTCATGAATATCCAAGACTGATCCCATCAGAGTCCCTTCTTCGATTTAATATCGTTTTAAACTGTCATCCAATCATAGGCCGGTAGTTAGTAGTTCTTATATTTAAAGTCCATTCTACAATATGTTGTATGTCGGTGTTATAAGCCATAAGAATTAACCAAACACAGTCGAATGTGAAGAAAATACTTAATTATAATTGGTCAATTCTTATGGCTTATGACTTACGACATACGACGTATTGCAGAATTGGCTTAAAGCTGATTCTACGGTGAGTCTTTAGTCTGTAATCGGTAGTCTTAAGTCGGAAGTCGTAAATCGGCGAGGTTGGTCAACAACCAACACATAAAACTACCGACTAGCGACTTTTCATACGACTGGTTAATTACGTGGCCTTGCAAGTTTCGACGGCCATCCTCAGTTTGAAATACTCTCAACTTTCTTCTTTCCTATTGGTCGAACCAAATGACTCATACAATTAGCGACTCATTGTGGATGCGAAAAATTATAAAGTTACCGACTTAGATTAAAACTTAAGATTTCCGGTTATCGACTTCAGGTTAGAGACTTATTGTAGAATCAGCTTAAGACCGTCTTAAGTACAGTCTTAAGATGTCATAAGCCCATGGCAGAGCCCGTATTAGCATGTTAAGACATTACTTAAGACTAAATAAGTACGGACTGAATACTGACCACAGAGTCGTATTAGCGTCTTAAGATATTACTTTTAAGACGGTCTTGAAATAGAAGAACAGAATGAATATCGATCTAAGAATTCTTATATTTATTGTCAGAGGAATTTGTGGAAATTCCAAGAATATAGCTTGCTGATCGTGCGTTGATTCGAATATTTGGAGAATATTCGAATCAACGCAGCGATAAACGCGTAGCGAGAAGCTCGATATGGGATTGCAAAAGATTAATCATCTATCGATATCCGCGTGTAATCTATTATTTACTCGTCCATTCATTTACATCCCGGAAAAACGCTCGACGGTGCGAAAGCGATGAACCAACGTTGGCAGTTAGTACGGCATGCATTCGGATATCGATAACGTTCGAAGCAGTAACGTTCGTGGAAGCCTCGTTACGATAATAAAAAGTTTGAAAAATGCGATAATCTCATTCGTTATACCCCCGATAGCGGAAAGCGTTTTCAACGTACACTTCACACTCGTACATTCACCCTACAATGATAACGCATCTGATCCTCCGTTGCAGAGTAGTCACGTACATGTAAGAAATTAAACTTACATGCGCAATATTCATTTTTAATCGAGTATTTTTATCGAGTGTCATAAGAATAATTATTGAAGAAAAGACTTTCGGAAACTCGAACGATTTCATGTTGAGATATATTATTAACAATAATCCTGAACAATGATAGACCAAGATAAGATAGATCAAGATGTAGATAATACAATTTTCTAAACAAGAAAGCCATTTTCGGTCAAAACGGATCTTGGCGCTGTAATAATATTACGTGAATTTTTTTATAAAATTCCAACTTATGCAAACTGCACAAGCAATTGTACAATATCAATATTTTGATGTTAATTCATTGCTTGTGCAATTTGATAGTATTTCACGTATTATATATTTTGGCTCCAGCTTATAACTGTATTTTAAGACAAACAATCGGCGCGCAGTTTACACAAGTTGTAAAATTTGTAAAGAATTCACATAATATTATCAAAGCATCTAGATTTGTTTTGAAAATGGCTTTATGAAATTGTGTTATTAACAATCAAAATGTATCTTGTCATATTTCATACACGGAAAAAACAATGATATTGTATTAATAACATTGGTTTAACAGCAAATAACTTGTTCAATAAATAGTTTAATTAATGAAACAAATAGAATTTTATCAAAATAAAAGCATGTTGTATTTGTTTTATTAAAATTGTTATTAAATTAACAAAAAAATTATTAAAGAGATTAAGACATTAATTAGATTGCTATTAGCTATCAATACATCATTTTTTTCCGTGTATATTGTTCAGTTGCACATATACGCACGTAACAAAAAGAATGACAAATGTGTCATATTAATCCTTATCTCCCACACTTCATCCCCGTAACATGAACTCCACTGGGGGTCCACTGGAGCCCAGTTTCTTTTAAAAGCTTCTAGAAATTACTCTATTCAGTTTTTCGTCTTGAAAAAATCATAGGTACTTTTCAAACTATGCTGAATCAATAATCTTATATTTCTAAACCGAATTTTTTATTATATGTAAAAAAATCGTGAATTTTTTTTACTTAAAAGTGCGCTCAAATTTTTACTAAGGCTCTTATGGACTCCAGGTGGGGTTTAAGGGTTAATACGGATCGAGAAACGTAGGAACGTTAATATAAATTATATCAGGTACCATTTTTCTAAAAATATCGCGTTTGCGATTGTTAAGCAAATGATATCGCGAGATTTCCTATAAATCTCCTTTTGATGCCATCGCGCATCATGAAGTAGCTTAATTGTGAAAGTAATTACTTGACGCAATTAGCCTTTATTATACGTGATTTAAATTCCCCGGTGGTCTTCACGGTTGAGGGTCGGACCCGCGGATCGCTTTAGAACACGCAACGCGGAGCAAAGCGTATCTCTCCCGATTATTAGAAAAAAAAAAATAGACTAAGTTGTCATAGCGTTCGCATTATTGGTGTTTTATCGTATAAGCCCGTTTGTCGGCACTCGTTTAATCCAACATGAAGTGTTTGTTCAACGTGAAACACTTAATTTTCCTATCACGCTATTACACGATAACGCGTTGAAAATTTCCCGCGTATGCGGGGAACTCGCAAGACAGAGTTCCCTGAAAATGTCTTCTTTTAAAAGACTACGAAAAAATGTGGAGTAACTATAGAAACTTTAGAAATAAAATCAAAATTTATTTGTAATACGAATCTGTCAGTTGTATATCGAAGTTGTTTAAGAACGATCAGCTTCGAAAGTATCGCACTTTCCTCTCGCATCATTCGGATTGGGATTTCTAGTCCCTATACCATCCAGAAAATTGAGCGCGCCGTTATTTGCAGTTGCGTCGACGCAATTACTTCAATCGCAATTGCCTCATAAATTAAGCCTGGCTGGCTTAAAGTACGTCTGACGGAAACGTGGAGGACAATTGCTGTTGTTCGTCACGCGGAATTAGCCGGCGCTCTCCGACCGCGTTACACGTGTCGCTATTAAATTTAAGGAAATGAGAGGAGGAGGCGGGAGAGATCATTCTCTCGCGACGCGCGATCGTTCGACGGATCCGTTCCGATGTTACGTCCTTTTTATTAGCGCGCTTCGTCGCGCACGTAAGAGGCGCACGTTTATTGCGTCGCGTAACGGGCCGAAGAAATCACGTGCGACGCGACGCGGATGTATGCGCGCACACGCGTCCGTGCCACAAAGGGGAAAATGAACGTTGCTGCCTTCTTTCAGCGCTTCTTTTCACGTCGACGGAAGTCCCGCGCGGCCCATCTTTACTTCTCCTCTCGTCTCTCCCTCACTCTTTATCTAGGAAATAAAAAAATGCAGACGCTCTGCGATTGCGTAAATAAAGCTTCCTCCGTTTTTCCCGACGCGCCGATAGTCTTAACAGCCTCGGCATTATGCTTCGATATTATTATTATTATTATTATATTTGGAACGGTTCGGAAAGCAGACGCGCGCTAAGTGTCAGGCCTGATTTACACGATGTTTTTTTTTTACCAGCAACTTGCGCGCTGGTCTTCCAACGAACTAGAAAACTAGCAGCTAGAAAAATTTTGGGTTGGAACAAAAGTTCGTAGCGTTTTTTTAGCTTAAAATTATATATACAATATTTTTGTCAAAAATGAATGAAATTTAAATTTTGAAAAAAGGATTTTGAAGCTTGAAATCTCTACTTTCAAAAGCTTATCATGTTTTTTAGTTTGTGTGAGTTTGGTAATTTTTACATACAGAAAATTATGAGCTGAAAAAGATGGAAAATTTTCTTCTCACTTTGTTGGTTTGTAACGTGTCCAAATTAAATTTGAGAAAATTTTTTACTATTGTAAAAGCTTGAAGCTTTCCCTACAAAATCGTTTTTTACAAATGTTCCTACGATTTTTTATTCTTAAGTTATTCGCAAGTTAAGTTAAACAGGGATTCTGACTTTGATTGCTCATAACTTCATTAAAAATCATCGTATCGTAATTTGTAAAACATATTTTGAAAGCTGAAACTTTGCTCTATCAAATGGTGTTATACTAATGTTGTAAAATAGAAATTTTTAAAATATAGAAATTTTAGAGCTAAAAAACGCTACGAGCTTTTGTTCCCAATATAACGTATAGAATCACACGGAAAGAACGGTTTTGTTGGAAGATCTAAAATTTTAGCTGGATACAGATCAGAAAAGCAATTTTATTGAACTATCAAAATAATTGTGTAGAACGCTCAAACCAGTTGCTGAAATATAAAAATTTTTCGCAGCATTGCTCATTATTTTTAAGGTTTTAACAAAATTATTTTGATGAAAATTGAAAATTGAAATCCAACATTGAAAATTATTTTCTAATTTGTATCCAGCAAAATTTTAGATCCCTCAACAATGTGATTTTTCTAGTTGCTAATTTTTTAATTCGTTAGTAGAGTAGCATGCTAATTGCTAACAAATTCAATTCCAAATCCATTGGTTTCGCACGCCGCGTGACTTCGTCGATTCAGTTCTGTCGAATTTCATCGGAAACAGCGTTAATGATCAGATGTCGACGCCGAGTCAATCTGTGCATTATCGAGACGCGTTTGAAATATGGTCGCGGAGAGCCGATGCACGCGAGAGAACGGCGAGGTACGAGAGGAGAGTTTACGACTCGTCGGGGGTAACCTTGGATGTAATAGCGGAGGCGCACAATGCCGGGTCGTCGTCTTTCACGTCGTTCCCTCCGTTCTTCTGGGACACCCACGTTAACGCTGCCGCCGCGATTCGCTCGCGCGATATTGAACAAACGTCGGTTTCCCGGCAGAAGAGTCGAAGCCATCCATTCTCCAAATCTGCCGATTTTGTCAAGAACCGTGACTCTTCGTCCGCCTTGATATCGTTTTAATTTTACAGCCGAGTTATACGTAGAATTTTTGAGATCATTTAAACGGGCTTTAGATCTCGGTCCACTCATCCCCGATCGCTCTCGCAGCCTCCGGTCGTTCCTCGTCGCATGTTCGCATTCCTAACTGATTAATCTGTGAAACCGCGAAATCGCACTGTGGCGGTCGTTGACTGGCGTCGAGGAGGAGGCGTCCGTCGGCGATGCAACATCCTTTGTTGAATATAATGTATGTACTGTGATTGATTAAAGTCACTGATCGCTGTCGCAATCGATGTTGATGATCAATCACTTCGGCTCGATGATGAAAGTCAGTCTATCTTTTTTTCCTTTAGAATTTATTGCATTAATGGCTAATTTGACTTGTGGCTCTGAATAAATTTGCATCTTTTTATTAAATTATATAGTTTATATGCGGTTCGGTGAGATGGATCGCATCGAAGATTGTCATTTATTTTTTTACATCGTGATTAATGGAGGACTTTTAAATATAATCCGATATCAATATCCAATAAGAGTTAAATCGAAAAATTTAAATTTCCTCTGCTCGTGTTATACAAGGGCGACTTTGTCCAACCAATTAATTGCCTGCAGCAAACCTTCCAACCATGGAATTCGTCCATATAAAATTTTCTTCCCATGTATCAGGCAGCAAAAAATTAATAATTCTACACGCGAGGTAACATTGTTGACAAGTTAATCAACGAGCTAGTTAATCGCTCTCGAAGTCACCCCAAGGATTGATTTAACGGACGATTAACTTGTCAACTAACTATCAACATGCATAGAACATTCAATTTTTTGTTCGACAGTAAACAAAGAATTGGATTAGACGAATTGCACAGAAATCTTGCCGCAAGCGAGCGTGATCGAATCAACCGCCGATTAAAGCTCGATCGGAGCTCGGTCGAAGTCGCCCTTGGACGCGGAGCGAAAGATAGGCGTTGCGACGTCTATGCGCGCGCGGAGGAACGCGGCCATCTTCCAGCGGTCGGCCGAACGAGCGCGATATGCGTGGCCGCTCGTTGCATATCGACCGTCGCGAAAGTACGAAAGAGGATTGCGAAAGCGCCAGCGGGTGCAGTGGCGCAACGACGCCGTGCAGATGAGCCGCGCGTTATTCGCTTTTCCAGGAAACAGAATCGCGGTTCTCTCTCTCTCTCTCTCTCTCTCTCTCTCTCTCTCTCTCTCTCTCTCTCTCTCTAGCCGTTGTCTCGCAGGCAATGTCGCGAGCACCGCAACAGCGAAGCCGCGGGGATGTAGCCTCTCCGTTGTCGCGAACGTTCCACCCGCGGCTCGAGTGCCACTTGAGTCGACGTCGCGCATCGAAATGCGCCGACGATCGTCGCAGCCTCGAGCTTGAAATTGCGTTAAGCCCGTATCAGACTAAGCATTGAAGATTAAAGATTGCGAACCTGGAGATTGGAGTTCAACCAATCGGAACAAAATGGAGCAAGATTAATGTTATTTGAGTCGAATTCTAGTTTCCAGTTTTCGCAATTCTCGATCTTCGATACGTAGTCTGTGAATTTTAACTTACATATTCGAAAAACAACGGTTATTCGCGTTGCTTAGACGATCATTTCAAATTGCATGTCGCAAGAAATTCGATTACATGTACGAAGTTATGCGATTGAGCAAGAGATTCGTGCTTTGTTCCCCGGTAACATAAATTCCATTTGATTTTAGTTTAAAGATTGACGACAGGAGGATGACAGGCCAACTTGTCTGCACTTTATTTGCAATGCAAATGCATATTTTCTCGTAAAAAAATATGCAATAAACCTTTTCAATTTTTTTTTTATTTTATTTTTACGAAGCTATGAAGACTCCCACAGAGACAGATTTGGCTCTTAAATAATTATAATAAAGAGACTATCTGTTCCTTATTCTCGATGCAGATAAGTTTTTTCTATATTTTAGAAGTAATATTTTGTCACGAGAACTTTTCGACTTCTTTTTTCAAAATTATGAAGCCGGAGTTTGCAATTTGGTTCTTGAAACATAATGAATAAAATTATCTGCATATCAGCTGCACTGTAGTGCAAATCGAGTGAGATATCAGAATGAAATTTTTATTCAAATCCTTTTTTTTCCAAAAAAATTGCTCTATAGAGGCCTGTCGAGCGACTTTCTCGATTACGAAAATTGCAATTAAATTGCGATTTTCTCAGTATTTCATAATTTGGGTAAAACAGAAATTCTTTAGATAGAAGTCTCCAGTCTCTCCTGCCGACCCTTTTGTAATCAGAATAGCTTTTAGACGTGATTACACGGAGCGAGCGTTAAACGCGATTTTCGCGCGGTAACATTGGTACCTCTCGGCATCGCGTTGCTGCCCTAGGAGTCTCACCTAGCTTTACCTCTTACAGCTCCGCTTATCTTCGATCGAACTCCCCGCACAACTATATCATGAAAACAACCTCTCGCGAATGCCGGAACAAGCATCCCCGACAATCCTCCTCTCTCTCTCTCTCTCTCTCTCTCTTTCTCTTTGTCTTGTATATATTTAAATTTCATTTGAATATAAGAAACTGCACGCTGCATTGCGTACAAGCGTACGATTTTAAGTTGGTGAATTATGAGATTCACGAGAATCTAGAATTATCGAAAACAATGAATTATATACTTATAATTCGACGTTGTTTTCGATGTTCCCTGGAAATAAAAATAGAAAAAAAAATGTTTCGCAATTACGTCCCCCTTTCTTCATTCCTTCTCTTTTTTATTTATAACTTCCGTGCGATTGCAATTATTGCCATTTATTCGTTCCACTGTGCCGCGACGGTTATTCCAAAGCGTTAAATAAAACTAATTAAATAAGTACGATTTCCCTTCTCTCTCTCTCTCGCTTCTGTATCACTCTTTTTTTTTCCTTCCGTGGTAGCATCAGTATCCAGCTCGCGTCACATTGTCTCTCGTATCTCGATACACTTCCATTGGTGTTCGTTCCCCCTCGGTCCTCCCTTCACCGCTTCACCGTGACTCTCCTCCCCCTTCCCTCGTTCTCCATTTCCCTCCACCCCGTTACCCTCCGTGAACCCGCAGCGAAGACAGCGTAAAAGTGAAGAGAGGGCAGCGAGATACCGGTTATTGGCGGGGACTGGCATATTTCACCGGGTGTCCGGCAATCAGGCCTTTGTGTACGGCTCACTGCACGCCGTTGCATACCCATGCGCGTGCTACGAGGAAGGCGGAGAACGGCGGGGGACGAAAGAGAGAGAGAGAGAGAGAGAAAGAGTGACGAGGACATAGGGCTCGAGGGAGGAGGGGAGGCGGGTGGCGGGGTAGAAGTGAGAGCGACCGAGAAACGGAACGTTTATTCAACGGCGTGGAACTAGTCATAGGTGCACCCGGCCGGAGGGAGGGAGGGAGGTAGGGTTGCGCGGGATGCGCGGGGCACACGGGCAGCTAGATACGCTATACCCGAAAGTGTCTAGATGACGCGTATCTACCCGCGTATCCGCGCAATCGATATTTTCCGGCGACCGCAAGTTGCTAAAAAAAAAAAAACCACACCTACTAACTTTCCAGCGATCTGGGGTCACCCGAAAATTTTTTGAAGAATCGAGATGCCTTTGCACTTCATCTTCTCGATTAAAAAAAAAAGAAACATGATTCTAATGAAAGAGAAGAGGGGAGATGGAAGAAAGAATTATTTAATTAATTTTTAATATCAAACATATTTGTAATTAACGCGTTAATAAAGTTGAACTCGAGTCCGAATCTGAATAATAAGACGCGAAGTTGTCTGCGAATGACTCGGTTATGGGGATCTTTATGGAGATTATTAAAAGCGCGGCTTAATTAAATTATGTAAAACTTGTAGGATAAGCATCAAGTTCATCTCGGTTCGCGGATAAATGTAAGAATGTTTTCAAGTATATTCGAAAAGTTTATGATTCGAGGAAGGTATCTGCGTCCGGCGGTAATCGGATATTCTGTTTTGCGAGTAGTTTCATTCTCCATCTGCGTGCTCCAGTGTTGCATCTTTAACGACACTCGCCGTGGCAGCGTGTGGGACTGTCATTTGGTTTACATCGCCCGCAGTTGCCAGTGGATAATGCTGAAATCATTAGATGGCCTAGGCTGACACGCGATTTACATGTATATGCGTATTCGCCATTAAGTGGCCTCTCTTCTCGCTCTCACTCGCTCTCACGCCCCCTTCTCCCCCTTCCCGTGCCATCACCCATGCTGTGTGCACAGGAGCGGATTAAAACAACCGTGTACCTTTTCACCTCAGATGTCATATTCGGTTTTTGAAATTTCAGTATATTCGTATTTATTTAGCCTTTTATAAAAATTCTAAGGATGCTGATTGAAAATACTCTCTGAATAGGGAGTGTCTTAGATAGTTTCTAGAAAATCGAGCGATTCACTTTCCATTTTTATCCCTAAGCATATATGCGTCGTAAGATTACAAGATTTATGAATCGCCATTGACTCTCGAGGTACCTCGATTTAAAAGATTTAAAAGAAGGATGATATTCACCTAAGATCAAACGATCCTCCAAACAATCTTAAATGTAAGAATAATATTCATAGACCAATCTTACACTTAAGATTGTTTGGAGAATCGTCCGATCTTAGGTGATCTTAAGACTCATCCAGCCAATGAAACGATCGGTACAGCATCTCGCAATCGTACTCGAGACAATGGCCACGTTCAGTAGAGGTCAGCGCTTAGAAGTAAGCACTTTGCGCCGATTGGATAATACTTTTAAATTTACGTAGAAGAATAGACTTATCTCAACAAGGAAAACTTTCAACAGTTGCAAAATAAACGTTCTACTGAACGGCCAATCTTAAACATAAAATCGGACTACGAATGCCGTCCTAAGTGTTTCGCGACAGAGTGAAGTTGGCTGCTCAAGTCCGGTCCTGCATCCGTGACGTTTGCGCGGCAGCTACGTCGCCCGCTTGCGATCAGGCTGGCTAACACAGCGGCGGAATGCGCGCCGCGGAGTCGCGCACGCGCGCAAGAGCAACATCGTTTTCCTGTAACGTCGTCCGTCGGGAGAGCAGGCCCGAAAGGGTCAGCGGAAGCGTCGTGCGCGACCCGTTCGTTGTAAACGGCAGCGGCTTGTAAACGACGAGCGAGCGAGCAACACGAGCGGATTGATAGCACCGCGGGCGCGTATAAGGAGATCCATTTAAGTTCTCAAGGCGACCTCGACCAAACTCCGATTAACTTCAACCGGAGAAAGTGGTCGCGATAAAATTTTTGCGTCATTCGTCGTCCTTAATCCTTCCCTCCGCGTGTCGAATGAAGAAAAAATTTACGATTCCATGTTAACAAAGTAGATATTTGATTGATGATAAGCTAATCGTCGATTAAGTTAATCAAAGTTTAGCTGAAGTTACTCTCATCCCTGTGTCTCGATCAATGTATTGTAGATTAATTAACTTTAATCTTGATTTAACTTGCTTTTTATCTTTACTTTTACTTTTTATCTTTTTCTAAGTTCTAAGAATTAAAGATGAAGAGTAAGTTAAACCGAGATTAAAGTTAATCTACGTTGATAGAAATAGACGTTACGGCCATTTCTACTAATGTAGATTAAATGTTTTTGCTGTATTAACTTTGATCTCGATTTGCTCTTTATCTTTTTCTAGTTCCAAGAATTAGAAAAAGGCAAGGTAAACCGGGATTAGAGTTAATTTATATTGCTAGAAATAAATGTCAAGCAGTTACTGTTTCGTAATTGCCGACGAATAAAATCGAAATATTACTCTGATTTGTCACTTTTATATATTCGACACAACGTAGCTGTGCCAGAAAAAAATTATAATTGTTAAAAATTATTACTTATACCAGAAAAAAAATTTTAATTTTAATCAATCTCGCTGTAAGAGATTTTGTCACAGCGTTTTCTTCTTTAAGCGAGAGATTCACAATCTTTTGCTTAAGGACGTTAGAATCATTGTTTTATCATTTCTACATCGAAGGAAGGATCGTTTTATGTCTCTTTAAGTGCACATCGGTGTAATACTTAATTTACATATGTATATCGTACGCGTAGCTCGGAAACAAAGAAGTTGATCGTAAATAATTCATAGTTACGCTCGACACGATGAGGTCATTGTTTCCAGCAGATAAATGCGTAATAAGCGCTCCTTCGCGCTGTCGTTCGCCGCGCCTAAAGAAATTTACGTTGCAGAAACACAGTGCCTGCAGTGCCTCGCCATAATACTGACGCGTTCGAAACAGCTCGATTCTTCCTTTCGATAATCGCGATGCTCGCTGCAACGTCAATCAATGGCTATCCGTCTTGATTCTCTCTTATCCTCGAGATGCATTTCGCTTCAAATTTGAACAGGAATCGCAGATTAGGAGATTAGGAGAAATATTAGGAACAAGAATAAATATTTTGGAGATCAAAAAGGATTAGAGATTAAACGTAACGCACAATGGATACAAATAAAATATAAGACATATATGTGTCGTACAGACACAATATAAATCTACTATTTATCTAAAATGTCCTAATTTTGATTTCGCAAATTTAATATTTATTTCTGTTCCTATTTCGTCCATTGTGCGCAGGATCTAAATCTAATCTACGATAAAACAAGTTGATTTTTCTCCTTCTTGGCGCGAAGGAAGAAAAGGCCGCGCCGTGCAGGAAAGTCGCCATATTGTAATTGGGATGTAATTCCCAGTCTGATTTAAAAATACGTTCGATTTCTATTTTGAATACGCGCTCGAGGAGAGGTATCAACGGGAGGGGGTTGGTGGTCGAACAATAATCGCTCGGAAATAATTTTGGTTCGAATCGATGCGCGAGGGGGTCGAGGTACGCCAAGTAGGTCGCTGCGAATCCCATTGCTGCCAACAACGAGACGCCGCCGCCGCCACCGCCGCTGCGAGGTGCAGCAGCGCGCTGCACTTCGCCGCGGGGCCGCCACGAGAATTCGTTAATTCCGTACAACGTTCCATCGCCGTCGAGCGGAACACTCGAAGCTAACTAAGCGCGGTACGCGCGAGGATCGATGATTCCTCATTACCTTGAAGGATTAGGCCGCTAAAGATGCAATCGAGACTTTCGAAGCTCGATGATCGCAACAACTTGCATCCTTAGATGCACTTCTGTTTATAACTTCTCGGTATTCGGGTTTTAACAGCTAATTATTTTAAATATCGCTTCTGTCAAATTACGTTGCATTATTATTAAATTACGTTACATAATTTAATGCGGTATTTTAAATAATTAATTTTTAAAGCGAAATACCGAAGCTGACATTTTTAAAGATCCATTACAAAATTTCGACATACATAAGTATCTGTAACTGAATATGTAATCGATACACAGTCCTTGATTTATCTATTAATATTTCATAAAGATATACAGGTGCAGCAGATACTAAAGCTCATATCAGAGAGAGAGAGAGAGAGAGAGAGAGAGAGAGAGAGAGAGAGAGAGAGAGAGAGAGAGAGAGAGAGAATATACGCAATGGAGATCGAGGATTGCGAATTGAAGATTAGAATTCAATTATAATCACACAGATTTGAATCTTAATCCATTTTGTTTCGATTGGTTGAATTCTAATCTTCAATTTGCAATTGTCAATCTCCGTGCGTAATCCGATAGGCTTTAGAAATGTCGGTAATTCATTTTCGCATGACGCTTGCAAGAGACGCTCGCAGCCGTGGATCGATGTTTCATTTTAAATACACAATCCGACACTTTCTCCCGCCATCGCGGGCGCGCGGTTTTGAGGCGTTACGATTGTTGCTCGTCGCGGAACGGCTCTCTCCCGCGCGCGCGCGCGAGACGAGCGAACAATGCGTCCGAAGTCGGTCACGAGAAAGAGAAAAGGTCCGCCGCTCTCGCAAAATCGGCTCTTTAAGGTCCACCCAGATGCAATCTCTCACGCGTTCGCCCGCGAGACACACTGAAAATCACGGGACTTTCTAATTCCCTCCTCGCGCGTTTCCCCACCGGAATATCGACGGTAAAATTTACGCGGGCCCGCGTTCACTCGGCGCGCGACACGCGGCCAACTTCGCGGCGCGATAAGCGGCGAACTTCGCGGCGCTCGATCCTATCGGCGATGCGACTCGCGGGGACTATCGATCGTTGGCGTCCCCCGTCGATGATAGTCGGCCGCGTTCACGTTTCAATTTTTTAACCTCTCGCGACGACCGGCGGATCCGACATTTTCCCTCGCGTCCGGAAAAATTAGGAAGACTCATCGTCGAATGTAACGAACGGAAATGTCGTTCGCGCGATTCGTTAATATCCAGAACGTATCGAAAATTGAAGACCGCCGACGACGATTTTCGATCGAGTTTCCATCGGGAGGAAAAGGATAGAATCTCGCGGAACCGACGAGAAATCCGGAATATGCTCCGCGTGTCGCGGATATAACTGACAAGTACAAATGTCGCTAATGCGCGCGGGATTAGCGCGCTCGGGACATTATATTTAGTCGGACGCGCGATCTTCTCCCCTCCCCCCTCCCTCCCCGGCGCCGCGCGGATCGCGGAATCGCGCGACGAGGCTGTCCGCGCGCGTTTCGCGGCCATCTGGAATAATACCGCGGTGATTCATTTCGCGGGTGCGAGGTTTAAAATTAAATCCGCCGTTTCTCTTGGCCGAGCTTCGATTCCAGGGAGGTATTGTTGAAGGCCGCGCAGCTGCTCGGCCATCGCCGTTCGAGACGCGCGCCCGCGCACCCCGGACGAGAGAGAACTGTCAATGGGCGTTCGATCCGCGAATGCAAATGAATTTTCATCCGACAAGACCCATTCACGACTCCTCGTTCGACTCTCTCGCCTGATTCAATATTTGGCGTTACACGCGCGACGTTCGCCGCGCGACGGAGGAAGGCGATCGCAAACGTGACAGACACGCGTGCGTCACGCGGTCGTGCCGAACACAAGCGAATGTGCATAATTGACCGAGTAAACATTACGCTCCGCTGAATTCGTTCGTAATCCGTTATCTCTCTGGCGATAGCGCGCGCGCGCGCGCGCGCTATGTCATTCGTCTTCCTTCTTTTGCATACGAGGTTCGCGAATAACACCGGCCGCGACGATCCAATAATGCAGTATATCGCTGGGAATTCCGACGCGCTACAATTCCGAGCGCGTTTGCGGCGGAATACCGAGGTTAGCTGATAATTCCATCATAATCTTCAGATTGAACGCTCATCCCGATTTCACAATGAAACGGATTAAACCCCCGAGAGAGAGAGAGAGAGAGAGAGAGAGAGAGAGAGAGAGAGAGGAAAGGGAAAGAGTTAAGCTTTAACTTTTTGCAGCCCTATGTCGAGCTGGACTCGTTGCGACATTTTGCAGCTTGTCGCATGATTCTCCGAGCGGTCTGTTTACAGGATCACAATGGCGAACTGTATTTTTGGACAACACGAGCCAATAAGCGAAGAAAACTATTTTCGGATAGTTCTAACCCTCTGTCACCCCACGTACTTTCACTAACGTTACTCGATCGGAATCTCCCCTCCTTTCTTCTCTGGCTTATATTTGGAGACAAATGGATCAATTTGAAAATTCTTTTGTACATTATTTGTATAATACATTAATTGCCAAACCGAGTAGATGCTTCGTTAATCACCGTCTGATGTACTATTATTTATACATAATAATTCTTCTATGATACTGATTTATTTAACAACGAGATCATCTCAACTTTGACATTTCATAATTTTATAAATTTGACTCCACTCTTTCTCACCTATAAATGAAGAAAAAGAGGATAAACACATTTTTAATTCATTGACTTTACAACTATGGATCGACTTAAGAAGAAATTATTGTGGTCTTTAGTTCATTCTTACCATTTATATTTTATGTTTATATTTACGTCAGACCTTAGATGTGGATATTTTATTTGTTAAATTTCATATGTCTTCATCGTAAAACGTTAATATTGTGTTAATTATATGACAGCTGATGAAGACTAAGTTAAAGTCGAAACGTATATTCTAGTTATATCGAAATATATTTTAATTTAATCTTACCATCTGTATAAATTTTTGCTCATTCTTTGATCTTTAACTTATTTCTTTGTTTTTCAAAAAGCGAGCGTTATTGCTATTTATTTTGAAAATTCTTTTTAGTTAAAAATTTTTTTATTTTTTATTTTATTGGAATGACTCGAGTTTGAAAAACAGAGCAGGATCTGTGAGACCCTGGTAACAGAGGGTTAATATTGTGTGAATCTTACATAAGTCTACAAAATTGATACAATATTTTACAAGATCCGCTTTGATCGAAAATTGCTGTCTTCGCTTGTCAGATTTTATTCGCATGTTGCTCGATCTTTGTTTGTTATTTTGGAACTCCTCCAGATATTAAGAATAAAAGTTCGCATTGTAGATTTGGAGATTAAATGAAATTGAGGAAATACTTGATCTTCGCTCATTTGTGAGATGTAACTTGGAAAGGAATAAGATTCGTTGCCGCTAGCCCGTAAAAATTCTCACGCTCCTTTATCGGGCTAAGTGAAGCAGCCTTGTATTTCTATCGCGTGCGTGCTAATGTACGGAACGTAGGGACGCGAGACGCGCGCACTGGTGATCAATGACCGAACACAGCCAGCGGAGCCCGCGGAACGTCGCGTACTTGTCGAGAAAGTTGTTCGGAATCTGCGCTCCGCAGAAATCTCTCGCGCACTTCCGTCTTTCTCGGTGCTCTCGCGTCGACTTCGAGACTCCCACATTGCCCGTCGGAGTATCCTCGAAGTCATCGTTTTCCGACTGACAAACTTTCGGAAGGACTTTGATTATCATGATTAGATCTCGCTAAAGCTATAAAGAACTCTTAGCAGCACGTCACAAACTGTAACGCGCGGTTTAGTTAGACTCAATTAGTCTCATTATAAATCATTTCGTTAAATTTCTTTTTTACGATTGGCAAAGAAACGTTCTGTGAATGCGTTTAGACTGTGGAGACGGATCGAAAGATGTTGAGAGATACAGGCTCTTTCATTTAAATGACTTACGTGAAATATAATTGTAATACAATTTAATCGAGCTTGATCCCTTCGATATCGGTTTTACAATCATGCAAGCGAGATCTAGAAAAGTAAAATCGCATTGTCGTTTAATAGAATAGCTTATGTGCCGACCTTGTAATCACGATTTCGATTTTTTTCTCTTGCAGCCTATGGTCTACGGTCCTCAAATAGCCGAATCGAGAACTAGACTTGGTGAAGCCAAAGCCGGGCAAGGACGATAGTCAGCAGTCCTTGGGCCGGTCGTACAACTCGCTCGCGAGTTTCCACTTGGCGTGCTCTCATAAGGCTACCAAAACGTCGACCCCATCGGTAATCAAGTTATCGGGAGGTGGAACAGCTGGCAGTGGGGAGCAACTGTCCCCAGGGCCTGGCCCACCTCCCCCGGTGTCTCCGTTGATCGGCGGTGATGATCGCATCAATGAGGAGAACGCAACAGCTACAGAGAATAATGACGACGAAGCGCAAACTGCCGTTTCAACGGCAACCGGAACGACGAAGTCTGCGTCCGCGGAGAAGGAATATGGCCAGGCTAACGAAACCACCATGAGTTTTGTTCTGAAGCTAGATGTGGAGGCCGCGGCGGCGTCGGTGGTGGAGAATGCGACAAAGGACAACGTCGGGAGTACAAGACAACCGCCGTTGCTGTTCGCTCGGGAGATATGGTCCCAGGAGCCCGTTGCGGTTGCCACCGGCACTATTACTACCACGGCAGAAAATACCGTGGTGATCGCAGGCGGTGACGACGCTGCCGCGGCTACTAATTGCGGCAAGTCGCAGCTGTTGCAGTGTCTGGAGGCGACGAGCAACCAGGAGCAGCAGACGGCGACGGCCACTGCGTCCGCTCTCACGACCGGCAAGCCCGTGGTGACCTATCCACCCAAAGGCTCCAGGGAGCAGGTGCAAAGAATGATCGCTAGTTCACAGACCAATACCACGGAGGTGTTGACAACGCGCGTCATTTCGCAAAAATTACCGTCATCGTCCACTGATCAGGCGCAGCTTGTCCCGGTGACTGTCAATATTTCCTCTCAAACAACGACTGACTCGACATCCTTACCATCCCCCGATAATGGCGGTATTCTCTGTCCTTGGCAAGCAACCATGACCACGGTACAGAACAATCAGCCGATATATCAGCCGAAGAATCAGGTTGCGATTGCTGACCTTATCCATTGTAGTAAGCAGCAACAAGTGACGACGGCAAGCAATGTACAGACTACGTTACATCACAAGCTTCAGCCAATATATTCCATGGGTACTTCTACTACGGCGGTGAAAGCAATGGATCTACAAAGATATCACACGAAATCATTGCCAGGCAGCATCATCTCAGCTAGTCAATCTGCGCAAAAAATCAAGACCGTGACAAGTGTAATCCCTAACCCATCTACCATAGTCACTCAACGTAATAATTCCCTGTCCAGGTCACAGGGCATGCCGAAGACACGAGTGTTACCTGGTCAATTTATAAACAATCAGGCGACTGCAAACAACGCAAATCCGCAGAAGATTCAGCTTGGCAATCCAACGATGCAGAAGACAACACCCGTAACAAATGTGCAGAAAACAACGCTCCAAACTGTTTGCAACAATCAGAAAGTTCCATTATTAGGCGGCAATCATCTTCCAAACCTCAAGACGCAACAGCAAAGTCTACAGAAGTTACAGAAGTCTCAGAAGATATCTCTAGCTGTGGGCAGGCAGCAGTTCCAGTCAAGCACGCAACAGATGAATAATGTCTCAAAATCTAGTAGTCTCGTAACCGGTATACAAAAATATCAGCCTGGACAACATTTTATGGCATGCCAGCAAGCGGTATCTCAAACTAGATCTCAATCGACAGCAACCGGGCTGCAAAAGTCTCAGACATTGGCAACAGTACAAACCACCAAATTGCAAACCGCGACGAGTAATGTCTGTAAGAGCAATAGTGTGCCGAATGTCTCCAAATCGCAAAACTCAAACGTGCTCACGATTGGCAAACAGCAATCACAGATGCAACCTACAACGGCGCAATTATTACAAGGTTCGCAACAAGTAATTCAAAAGTCTCAACAACAGCAATCAGCAAACGCGAATAATCTACAAATTCAAAGAAGTCACAGTATTACTAATGTGCATTCAAAGGTGATAGCATCTGTACCGAGCAATCAAAGAACTTCTGTGATGAACTCGAAAGTTCAACAGCAACAGCAGCAGCAACAAACAGTAATGAGGGTAGGGATATCAAAGGGTCAGACGCAAACTGCACAAACTGTAGCAGGTTTGAAAACCATCTCGCAGAAATCCATAGTGAATCCTGCCAAGACAAATTCCCAAAATAATGCTATTCAACAGCCTGTAGTGCAGAGAAATAATAATCCTCAATCTATGAAAATCATTCAGCAACAACAGCAGCAGAATGTGATCAGTCCGCAGAATGCTCCGCAAAAACAGCCTGGATGCATCAAAACTATTCCGCCGCAGAAACCTGTACAAAGAAATCACGCTCAAAAAATTAGCGGTACTGGCGTTAAACCTTTATTGAATCCAAGTGTAACGGGATTCACGAAAACCCAAGGTCCGACTGCGACGCAAGTTGCGTCGAAAACGTGTATCAAGACCCTACTGCCGCAACAAACGGTAGTCGCACCGTCCAACGTGATAACCCCGCACAAAAATTCTCCGATCAAAATTCAACAGCAAGTGTTACAGCAGAAGCAACTGGTCATGACGCCGCAATATGCTCAGCAGATCCGGCAACAGGCCGGACAAATAAAAACTCTGCTTCCGATAACTTCAGCTACAATTGAACCTCGTAAAGATTTCATTGAGAACAAGTAAGTTTAAGCTTAATATTTACTTTGTGACAAATTTATTAACTTTGTTCTTTTAAGTGATCATAATAAAATAAAACAATGTTACTTGTAGAAACGATAATGAATCACGGATGTCCAAAGAAGAGGAGCAAGGTACCCCAAAATCGCCAGTCAGGAGAATGCCGCTTCCTTATGAGGTACGAATCTATACATTATAAAGCATATACTGCATTGTAAAGCCATACTACTTGGCTTACAAGATTCTGTGTGTGCCTTTTTGTGTGTATCTCGAGATTATAGATAGTTTGGATTTAGAAGCGAATTTTTATTTAACTGCAGTGTCTTCAGTTTGTTCTTCAAGACCACAATTACGGAGCACCACCGCCACGAACGCCACCACCGCCTCCGTCGCCACCTCCTCACCCGAAGCAACAACCCATTAATGGAGCCGGCAGTTCCACAACTACCTCCCAACATCCTTATCTCTTCGGTTCTGGTAATGTTCTTGATGTTACTATACGATGTCATAATTACATCAATCATGAATTATTTATTTTCTTTTCAATGTTTTATTTTTATAAATACAAAAGAACCATCACGTATCTTTTAATATAGAAAAATCTAATAAAGTTAGTAATAACAAATATTTTATAATTGAAGTTGTGAGCAACACCAATGTGGAGGATGACGCTGCCAGTGCGATCAGTAGTGAAACGGGACGAGAGGCGGAACCCGAAGGCGAAGAAACTGAAACAGCACCCGAAGGCGAAGGTGACGACGAGGACAGTGTTACTAGATGTATCTGGTAAGTGTATAAGATAATTATATGTATAGATAGATATAATGTTACAATGGCTATAGTAGTGATATTTGATATATTATTTCTAGTGACTTTGAACATGATGACGGATATATGATATGCTGTGACCGATGCTTGTAAGTATCATCAATATTTCGATGTTGATTATAGATTAAGAAATAAATTTATATAACAATAATAGTAAATTTTCGACCGATATATGAAAATATCAAATAATTTAAATCACGGCCAACTTCGGTCAAAGCTAGACGTTGGTGTTCAATAATATTTCTATTTTAAATTTAAACACTATAATCCAGTACACATTCAAAGTATGCGCCGAATACAGCCGGTCATAATAGCGCAGTTAAATTTATATATTTTCTGTATCCATTCATGTTATGAAATATTTATTATTTCTGAAAAAATACGCATCTTAATTGATGAATAGAACACTTATCAAAAACTGATTACACAGAGTATGGCAGCATGTCGATTGCATGGGCATTGACCGCTCGAACATTCCTGACGAATATCTCTGCGAGAGATGCCGACCGCGGCGAGTGGACAGACAGCGAGCACGCGCTTTGCAAATGCGTAAACGCGAGGAGCTTCTCAATTCGGACACGTCGTCCGACACATCGTCCACCAGTTCGGCGGACACGGATGTCGGTTCGGTAAACAACCCCGCGGCCCAGAAGAAACGCTCTCTTTCGCAGCAACAACCGCAAGTTCCAAGACGCAACAAATCCGATGCGTCTGCTCAATCGTCGCAGGTGCGAAGGTTAAATAATAACAATAATAACAACAATAACAACGTTGGGAAGAGGCCGAGAAGGGACTCGCAAGCTCGACAATCAAGCGCTGTTCGCAAAAAAGAGAATCCCACCCCAAAGCGAGGACCTGGAAAACGTAAGGTCAAGAGAAGAACAAGTCTTGAAGACAAAGAGGAGGATGTGCAAGATGCCTGGGGCACCAATATGGCGCCTCTAAGACAGTGGATCGAAAGATACGAAGAAGCCGTTACGAATCATTACAGTCCCGAGTTGCGAGCCAGGATATCGAACATCAAAGTCAACGGCACGCACAGCGACCTCAGACAAAGTAATATGAACGTCATTGCTACCGGTAAATGCCGACTCAACGTGCACAGCAATAATCTTAGAGTAAGTAAAATGTTAAATCTTAAAAAACAGAAATGAAAAAATGGATAAAAGAATATTACGAAAACTGAAAAGAATTTATCATATTCTTAAATTATTTTATATTTATATTTAACTTATTCGCAAATATTAATCTTTTGTCAATTTTGTCGATATTATTCACTAATACTCATCACCATCGCAATTATTTAATGAATTTTAATAATAACTATTTAATAAAAACTTGAAATTTTTTTATTTATTAAGAAGTTCTTTGTTTCTTTGCTGCAGTATTTAGTGGCGACAATGTATCTCCCACCAAACACTCCCGTCGTGGAATTACGTGGCAAATATATGCTTAGCACACAACACCGATTGCAATATACGCAAAGTGGTAGGCAGCACGTCCAACGACCAGGACCATTCGTGTTTTTCTATCGTCTGCCACGTGACGGTACTGAAGTATGCGTAGATACGCGGACGTACGGAAACGACGCGAGGTTCGTGCGACGTAGTTGCAAACCGAACGCCGAAGTAAAGCATTGCATCGAGAAGGGCACGCTACATCTTTACATTGTGACAACATGTGCAATCGAGAAAAACGCTGAGATAACGATTAAACACGAGCAGCACGATCTGCTATTGTCACCTAATCCCAATTCCCCCACGATGCCTGTCGTATGCGCGTGTAACAATCCGCGGGAGTGTCAAATTGCGAACGCGTCAAACCAGCTGAACAGAAGAGGTAGCAACGGCGCTCTCGTCGAAAATGCCGAGTAAGTTACATAACAATACAAATAATAAAATATACAAATTTTTTATAGATTTTTATTTATTCGTTATCTTACTTTGCTATTCAGTGGCAGAGAACGAAGACGACGAGGTAGAAGGAACACAGTCTCCGAGGAAACTGATTCCACGCCACCGACAGTTCCTCCTACGAGTATCACGCAAACCACTACCACTGCAACACCATCTGTATCATCGACGGTGACACCTGCGACACCGAGAAGAACTGTCACGACCACGGTTACAACTACAACAACGCGCCAAGTTGCCAAGGAGGAGACCACCGCAACGGTAACGAATACACAGCCTCAAACATCACCTAGTTTGAACCAGCCGGTGGCGACAACGCCGGCGGAAACGAAAAAGGACAAAAAGAAGATGACGCGGGAAGAGAGGAAGATGGAAGCGATCATGAAGGCTTTTGAGAGAATGGAAAAGGCAGAACAGAGAAAGCAGGAGGTACAAGCGAGGAATGCGCAACGAAAAGAATCTGGCGGCACACACAGCGATAACGAGGATAGTCATTCGACGACAGGACAGTCCAAAAGTAGTAAACAGACAAGCTCGGAAAGACCATTACGACGGAGGAGAAGGAAAGGTCGAGCGAGGACGACAAGCTCATCTCAGTCGCAAAGCAGTAGCCGAAGGACGAGATTGAACTCCGCCGAGTCCGACGTATCCACCGGGGATGAGAGCAATTCCATGCAGTCGCCGCCTCTGTTGGGTCAGAATCGTCCGCCTAGCCGGGACGTTTCCTATTCATCGCACTTACACACCCCGACGAAGAATACGACGGGCGAAGTTAGCAATACCGGATCATCCAGTGGTCAAGGAATTCCCACCGCGGCTGGTTTACTGCTGGCTTTAGCAAACTCGAATGCTCCCGGTCCTCCAAGCTCGCCACCATTACAACAACCCACTCCTGTCAAAAGTCCTACTTGTGACAGCGGAGCCAGTAGCAGTTCGCAGAGTTCCACGCCATCGACACCGTTGTCATCTGCCTGCTTATTGGTGGCCGCCGCGGTCGGCCCCTTGGCTCCGGGTTTCAAGTTCCCGAAGACGAAGAAGGTGTTGATGAACGAATGGCTAAAGGAATCGCCCGATCCACCACAAGCTAATATACCTCAAGTGTCGCCTCTGCCGGCTATACCACCTGCCGGCCCGCCGCCCTTACCAAATTCTATGAATCCACTGTGCGGCAGTCATTTCTCGCCGATACCGACAGATGCTTCGGCGGATTTCTTGTCGCAGAGTTACGCGGCCAAAAGTCTAGCCACCCTCGTGCAAGCTGCCAATTCGGTTAGCGGCATATGCGACTCGCCACCGCAGCGTAGACAGCAACAGCAAGTAGTTCCTGGCAATAACAATAACAACGGCAATGGTGGCTGTCCCACTGTGTCTACAGGCTCGGCAAAGAAGCGATGGTTGCGCCAGGCAATCTCGGAAGAATGCGATTCACCTAATAGCCGACCCGAGAGTCCGCCGTCGCTTAGCGAGACGGTAGCACCGCCTAAGAAGCGAAGAATAGCTCGAGAGAGTTTGTCGTCGGACAATTACACCCCGCCGACGACGCCAACCATGTTACTTCCAATCGAAGCAGCGCCTAACAGCAGATCACTATGTCCTGTTGATGTAAGTTTCACAGTTCCAACTAAATATAATATTAATTATTCTAATATTCAATCTGTAATACGTAATAAAATAAATTACATATAATAGTGCCAGTATTTTACTATTTTTCCAGGATGACTTTACGGAACATGTGCAATCGCCTATTGTGGAACAGATCGATGAAAGACACTACGATTTGGAATCTATGAAAGAAGAAATCAAAATGGACGATAGACTTATAGATTCCGATAAACCAGTCGCTCGAGAAAAACTCTCAATTGATATTTTTCCTCAATCAGAATTTTATATGAAACGTGAGAGAAAAACAGAATGCTCTGATGTCGTTAAAACAGAAGTATCTTCTGAAATGGATATAGAAAATGTTACGACGAAAACAGAAAGAGTTTCCCCAAAGTGGGAGGGAGATGATATAAAATCTGAATGTAATTACGATCAGTTGAATCAGAAACTAATTGAAAAGATTCGAGAGGTCGTCGAGACTACAGTATCATTCAGCAATTTTGATATTAAGAAAGAGTCTTTTGTGAAGGAAGAAATTGTTACTAAAGGCACAGTTGAGATAATCGATCAGAACGAACCCGATACTGAGATGGAAGGATTCAGTTCTCCCATCGCTACTATAGAACCTGATGCGATTTTAAAACAGCGAGTGGTCGAGATGCAGTTGGAATTCGGCGGTGGTATCGCCGAAATCGTGAACATTGCTAGCGAAAACGAGAAATCGAACGACGAGAAGAAATCGTCCGAAGCCGCTGCAAAATATCAAGAGATTGCCGAGAAATCAGACGACAACACGTCCATTGACGAGTTCGACGTCGAGGCGCAGATGAAGAAGATCACGGGCGACGACGGTAACGACTATCAGGAAAAGATCGACACGAGTTCGGAGAAGGACAAGAGCATGGACGAAATAGAGGGACTCGGAATGGAAAGCTCGAAGGAGGATTCCGACTCCGAGGATAAAGACGTGGATGATGACAAGTACTGCGAATCTTCCTTTAAATTGTTTGATATCAGTCACGAAGAAACACCTTTCAAAGAATTGGATACTAAGCCCAATACTAAATCGGAACAGATTATCGTTACAGAAGACGACACGAAAGAAACGGATAAGAGTACGAATGATGAGCCCGCAAAGGAAGTCTCCAAGACGGAAGAATCGTCTGCCTTTACCACGTTATCGGAGGAGTCTATCTTCGAATCGACTTCTACGAACATGGATGCGGAGTCCATCGCGGATCCTCCCAAGATCTTTCACTCGATTCCACCTCTGAGCGAGCGTATTCGTAAGAAGGCCGATCCGTCTACTACGCCGAAAACACCTAAGATGGACTTTGAAGCGGCTATCATAGAATCCACGATAAGTATGGACGCTGTGGACGGGTCTAAGAACGGCGAGCAAAAGTCGATGTTGTCAACCGCGTTACGTGAACTCTTGGAAGCGAAACTGGACGACGAGCCGACGGCCGAAGTAATGAAAAATGACATTGATAGTGAGATTAACGTGTCATCACAAGTAATTCAACCAAAATCAGACTCCTCTGAACATAGTTTAGACACAATACAAGATTCGGCTTTGACCCAGGAAGCGCCGAAACCAGAAGAGACTCCCGTCAAGGAGGAAGAGACCAAACCCAAAGAGATAAAACGATTAAAAGACCCGAGGACTGTCGTGCCGAACAGTATGCCAGCGCCAGCTTTTAAACCGGACGCTCTCCCTCCTGTGAAGCGCAAGGTTAGAAGGGTAGGACTGTAGTAATGTTTTTTGTTGCTGAGAATGGTATCTCATTGTTTTACCATTCTTTATTATCCTCATTAGTACAGCCCTATTGTAGTATGAAACTTTTACATAATCCTTACATCTCCTCTCGTTTTTATCGTTCGTCTAATTTTTTCTAAATTCTTTTTGTGATAAAAAAATGATCTTATGGAAATGTTAACATATTTTCCAGTTGTCCATATCGGAGTATCGCAAACGTAAGCAACAGTCATCCGGAGGAACTGGAACCGAGCCAGAATCGTCGACTGATGCTTCGACCACAGACAAAAGTGGAGCACGAGGCAGATCAGACAGCGCCAGTAGTGGTACTTCTTCGCTCAGTTCCGACGAGGAGGGTTCCAAAGCATCGCTTTCTCTCGACTTGGCAGGCATTAATACGATGACGCTCTTCCCTAATGCTACTAATGAGAACGATGAAAAGAAAGGTAACAACACTTTCCAAATATTTATATCTTATATAAATTTCCTTAATAAAAATAATGATTGCACTATGGCAATTTTAACCGCTTTTAAATAATGTGACGATTAATGAATTAATATTTAATTCAGGTGGAGAGGAAGGTGCAATTGGTTGGTCTGCAGCACCAACTTTGGTAGAGCGTCAACGAGAAAATCTCACCGAGCGATTGAAACGAGAATTTGGATTGTTCCTCAGCGATGACGAGGAGGAGAGAGCTCGCAAGCATGGTATATATCTTAAAGAAATCTATGTATATATATTTATATATGTGCAAGAGAAAGAAGTTTGGAGAAGACAAAACTAATTTTCATTTTAGAAAAATGATCTCAGAAAATAGATTAGATTTGAAGAATGATGATAAAGCTACCATAAGATGTTCTATCTTTTGTATTTTTTTTAGTAACATTACTCTCTCGCTTATAGGTTTGACGGCTGAGGCGATACTGAAAGCGCACAAATCTCCGCCTCACAATTTGGTAGTCAGCACCCCGCCGGGATACCCGGCATTGCCGCAGTTACCCCCGCAGCCGTATATACCGCCACCCGGCTCGGCGTCCATTCACTATCCTCAATTCCAGAGCAAACCTGGCACGGTGCAGTATCCGAATTTTGCGATACCACCACCGACCACGTCCCAACCACCGGTGTTCGGCACCGCCCCGCCGTCGCAGGCGACGGCGGTCGGTAAGCAGACACAGCAGACGCCGTTTTTGGTACCCCAGGCATCTCAAGCGCCACCGGGTTCCAACCCGTATCCACCGCAATTCGTCCCGCCACCGCCGCCGGCCACGGGAACGGCGGTGCCGATCACCAAGTTCCCGGCGGCGACACCGACACCGCCGCCGCCGCCGCCTCCGGGCACCCAGGTGTCATACTCTCCGGTACCGTCGGGGCAACCTCAGAAGCCGTTTTTTAATCATCCGGCGCCGAGGTCGTAACCGGCAGAAAAGGGTAGGATTGTTAAAAGTTCTTAAGTTTTAAACTGATGTCGTTTTACATTCTCTACAACGGGCGATGTCTCTATTGAACCGATTATCTTGCCCATCCTTCTTCTGTCGACAAAGCTCGTTTCTTCGGGTGAAAAAAAAGGCAAAGAACGAATTCGAACTGAATGTTCTTGACAGAAGCATTCTCTTGCATTCTCTTATTATAAGACACTAAAATAATTATTTCGCACGGAAGCGTGCGCGAGATATAATCGGCAAGAAGCCGCGTACAGAATTCCAACAATTGCCTAGATTAGAAAGAATTAGGAAGAGAACCATGGATTTTAGTTTCGCTTCTAGGATTTTGACAATTGAAAATTTATCGTATATATGTTTGATGATTTTTCTCTCAAGATATTTCGACAGAATTCGTGTGGCCTAAGGTGATAGCTGAGTATTTTGAGGATATAGCGACGCGCGATTTTAGGTAGCATATGCCGAGAGAGCTGTATCGGTACCTTTTTCGTGAGCAACAGCCAAAAGTGTGCACGAATGGCGTACACTTTTTATACCAGTGAAATGGTACCCTAAAATGTTTATATATAGCGTTAGTCCGATTTTTTGATAAGGTGTTAAACGAAGTTGGAAGCGCGCTCTCACTCGGCTGACGGGGTCAGCTGATCTCGCGATATCCCCTCTAAAGCAGTTATCATTATATATACAATGTGCACCCTGCATAATACAACTTATCTGTACATATTATTTGCATATACGCATAATGTTAACAATATAGCTATATTTAATGACGCTATATATTTAGATTAGTTCGTAGATCGTAATCGTAACAAAACTTAGTATGACACACGTAGATAAGCGAGCTAGTACTGTGTTGTGTTGTTTTTTTGACATATAGAAGAAAAGCAGGAAGAGGCGCGGAATTCTCTATATTTTATATTTCACTGTAAAAGGGCAGATTATTTATAATAAAAGGTAAATGTTGAAATTTGAAGACTTGAGTTTTATTTTGGGGATTCGCGAAAGTTATATATCACTGTTCGATTTCTCTTTTATGCGAAAAGTGATGCAATTGATATTCAGTCTGCGCGACAGATGCCTTTTTAACGCTGGTTTTATTTTAAAAAAAAAAAAAAATTATTTATGAATTTATACAAGAATCGAGATACTGAGGCCAGGACAGTTATGATAAAAATAGACCAGTTACGATAAAAACGATACAACGTGACCGCGTATATTCTATTCTCTTTGCTTTCATCAATAATGCAATACATTTTTAATTATACGCGAAGCACGAGAAAACGGTGTGATACAATACGTTCTATGGAATTATCCCCTTTTTTTAGATGTCCAAAAAATTTCATTCGCTCAGAACATTCATTCAAGTACAAAACTTACTATATGATAAAAAGTGTATTAAAACGTGTAAGAAGTAAATTAATACGATAAAATTAATACAGCGAAAGAATCGTAGTCTATTTTAACTGAGAGCTGCTTCACGGTCTCTTATCATTCAGTCCAGGAAACACGATTTGGTTCTATTGTTGATAAAAAAATGTGCTATTCCGAGCGATAAATTTGCGTTAAAAATTATTAGCTGCGCGTTAGCGGCATTCTTCGCGCATGTATTAGTGACTTAGTGTATTAATCTGTAATTAAAGATGACGGATTACCTCGTCACGTTTTGTCTATAATTTAGAGGTCGTCTAGTTCCAGCATCAATCCATGCACGCGCATGTAATTAAAATTATGTATAATTGTATTTTATATGTAATTGAAATTATAATATATAATAATAGCATATAAAAAGTTTTTCAGATTTCAATGGTGCGATTATTAGGTGTACATAAGTACGTTACTTGTTATGATGCGCAAGGAGAAGCCAAGTTCGAATTTCTTTATAAGTTAGTTTCCCTTTATTTGTATCATAACATAACGTATATTGTTTGTCTATTTTCGGTCACGGACTTTCCGTATCGCGAGGAGCGTGAATATTAGGAGGAACAACGAAGCATTACTTCGTTAATGCTGTGTATTTAAGAAAAATACGAACAGCTCATACGAGTCATAATTATTTACTTTCCGCGATATAATAGAGTTCTTCCGTGTCGCTCGAATTAATTATAGTACAATTAGATGATAATATTCATTCATAGCGTTTATGATTGCGTTACATGTTAAAGTAATGTTGCGTCAAGACAATTAGATCGATTTCGAAGGGAAAGAATGTATCATAACATCTTAAGTTTTATTTAGCAGAGAAGTAAATAAATATATATCCTAATTTATTATACAAAAGCGTTATTTTCATAATGGATTAAAATTCTCTTGGCTCGAACTCGTGTTAGTCTCCTGATTGTAAACTACTTGAACTATGGATGTGGTCCACCATAAGTACTCCGCAGCATTCACATAACATTTACATAACGTGTTATTAATTCGATTTTACTCGGTGTGCGTCATTAACACGCTACAGATTTTCGTTCTGTGAAAACTGAATTTAGAAGGCCAAAGAAACTTCAAAAAGAAATTATTAGGAGAACTTTGATGATGTGAATTTTTCTGAAATATATTGACTGTTTCGTCTAAATCTTCTTTCGTAAAAAAATTGAAATAAAAAGGGACAAAAGGATTGGATGGAATTAAAATCCTTATATAAAGAGCGAAAACAGAAAATCTGGAGCACTCGGCAGTATCAAGTGTACCGCATCCGCTATGTAATCCGATCATATAGGCTGTCCAAAATTGACTGCCAGTACAGAAAATATATAGTGCACGTGTAACGTAAATATATAGATCTTTAGCGCTGACAGTGAATTTTGGTACACAGTAGGATTCTACGTGAATGAAGATGCAAAATGTGCGGTGCGAGGGGGGTTTTTGACGCACGGAGTGAAGAGAAGCGAGCGATTTTAATCCTATCGGTTTTTAAGCGAATATCAAAGTTTAGAGATCTGTGATTAGGACACGCGCGATAAGAGAAAACTGGATTATAAAATTTATGCGTTCTCCACGGGAGCGGGGGAGGAGGAGGAGGATGCTTTTCCTAATGAAATTCCTGGTTGCGTATATATACGGATTTCCTATAGATGAGAGGGAAACTTTCTTGTTCTTCTTCTTCTTTTTTTTACGTTTAACTGCGATTTCAAAGTGTAAACAGATATATTTTTGGCATTTGATATTTACTTTGTACTTTAGCTGATATTTTGTAATAAGAAAAAGAGACACGCGTATATACACATACACACCCACACACACACACACACACACACAAATACACACACACACACACACACACAAATGTAAGTTACAAATCGACGCGGTCGGCGTAACATCAAAGAGGTAGAAAAAATGTACAGCTTGTGTTCGCCATCCGCACATAAACACAATGAGAATATGTAAATATTTTTGTAAAATAAATTTAATATACATATATATATATATATACACATATACATATACATACATATATGTATATTAATCTCTCTGTATCCTTCGAATTTTCGTGAAATTCTACTGGAAATCCGAAGAACAAGCTATACTATTGCTTTGCAGCTAAATCCATGTGTTTATTGTCCGTTGTACGATTTTTCGCTCTAGCTGATGCTATATACATATATATATGTTATACACACACCACACACATATATATATATATAAAATGACTTTCTGACATAAAGGAGCAGTACGTGACCTTGTTATTAAAGCATCTGATAGTATAAAATAACTCGTTAGGATAATCGTTTCAATGTTGTAAATAAAAACAGAGCGCATAGCGGTTATTATATTATATTATATTATATTAATATTATATTATATTCGCATATATATATATATATACACACACACACACATATATATATATATATATATATATATATATATATTCAATCTTTATATGATAGGCTGAGAATACACGATAATTTTTTTATTTGCGATTCACTGTTACATGTATGTGCCTAGTTATAGCCATGTTACAATTATTACCTATTATATATTGTATGATAATTTAATCCATATTACCGATTATAATAAATGTAACAAGTTCTTCGATATCAAACTCTACACACGATATATTATTATGGCGTAACGTGTAAAGAGCTCATATTTAGGCATACGTGAAAAAAATTTAATAAATCGGAATACATTTTACGAGTCGAGATGTTGACTGATGGTCCTTGCCTCGTCTCCTGAGACTTAATGAGAGTTAATAGCACTTATTTAACACGCAGATAAAAGCTCATCTGTGTTTATTTCGATTTTTCAACAATAATTTAACGATGTGTTACCGTCCTTTAATCGTTACCAAAGAATTGTTACCGCGTAATTTTTAACATTGTCTCTTGCTCGAAATGACAAGTTTTCTTGATATTTTTATGTTTATTATCGAATAATCCGCGAATTACTTTTTTTGCTTTTTACAAAACTTCTGGGGAGTATTTAATTTTGAAAATCAATTTAAGTTGACCATTCTCCCTTAAATCCGATAACGTTTTTAAAGTACGAATGCAAGAGGGACAAAGTCTCTTCTGACACAACCGGGGACATGGCGTGAAATACCAAGTTTTTTAAATGCATTTTCGGACTACCGAATTCTTCGAGAAATCCGCGTTTGAAACGAGGAAGAGAGAACGCAAAATTCATTCTATCTCTAACGTTTTGACAACGGTCTCGGCAATGGCAATAAAAAACGCATAAAAAAGAATCGCGAGGACCGACAGATGATGTCTTCTTGCGCGTAGAATCGCCGGGTCGGCGCGGGGGAATCTATTGTTTGGAACAAAAGTTCGTTTTTTATCTCTAAAATTTCTATATTTTACAAAATTAGTATGACACCGTTTGACAGAGCAAAGTTTCAGCTTTCAGAATCTGTTTTACAAATTACGGTACGATGATTTTTAATAGAATTATGAGGAATCAAAAAGTCAGAATCCCTGTTTAACTTAACTTGCGAATAACTTAAGAAAAAAAAAATCGTAAGAACATTTGTAAAAAACGATTTTGTAGGGAAAGCTTCAAGCTTTCATAATAGATAGTAAAAAATTTTCTCAAATTTAATTTGGGCACGTTACAAACCAACAAAGTGAGAAGAAAATTTTCCATCTTTTTCAACTCATAATTTTCTGTGTGTAAAAATTACCAAACTCACATAAACTCAAAAAATATGATAAGCTTTTGAAAGTGGAGATTTGAAGCTTTAAAATCCTTTTTTCAAAATTTAAATTTCATTCATTTTTGACGAAAATGTTGCATATACAATTTTAAGCTAAAAAATCGCTACGAACTTTTGTTCCAATCCAATACTATCATTCGATTCGAGCGCGTCACTTCCGATAACCGCGATGCCGTTATCTGCGGCGACACCCAGCAAATGAAAATGGATTGAAATTAATTGAAATTTTTAATCCATTTTAATTCATTTGAACAAAATATGGATTGAAAAAATAGCATTTACATTATTTCAATCTTATGTCATGGATTAAAATGAATTGTATGACACCGAGTAGCTTTTTTTCGATTTAAAATGTAGAAATCATTTTGTTTTAATCCCGCGTAATGGATTAAAATGAATTAATGGCCTGCATATTTTTTTTGAATTGAAAAGAATAAGAATCGCTCTGTTTTCATCCCTTCATATGGATTAAAATGGATTTTAAAAAATTCGGAAACTTTAATTGGATAGAAATGGATTCAAAAGATCAAAATCTGGATTTGACACGAACAAAACGAATCTATTTCTGTCTATTTCAATCCATTTTCGTTTGCTGGGCAGCGGGTGACAGTCGACCCTTGACGATAACGTTTAGACGAGCGCGCCCTGGCGGTCTTATCGTCGAATGGCTAAGCTTTAAAAGGCGCGTCGGCCTCGAGGGTAGGTACAGAATACAGATTGTGATAGGTAGGTATCACGAGTAAATCGCGCGAGACGAAAAAATGTCCTTGTCAGACCTGAACGAAGAGGACCAGAGGGCTGTGGAGAATTTCCGCGAGTACCTGCGGATCCGGTCGGTGCATCCATACGTCAATTACAGTGAGTGATTCGAGATTCCGTGAATTTTTCGATAAAAGGGATTAAATACGGCGGAGCGAAGAGTAAAATGAAAGAGAGAAAGAGATCTAAAAGCATTTCGACGACGAAAACAAAGAAGTTCGCAGCGCGTCACTTTGTTTTTCAATAGCGAAGAAAGTCACTTTGGAACGGATAAAATTAAACAGCAATTTAAGTTTTGTTCGTCCAATAACGTTTTGTATCTTTTATTTATAAACCATTTGAATTAGAGTTTAAATTAAACAGAAATGAGATTAGCTTGCAAATTTTGTGAACATAATAATAAATTATTTTGCATTAAATTGTTGTTACAAAAGTTCTTTAAATTCTGAAGATTCTGGATTAGACAAAAATATACACCCGGTAAAAAAATTTTTATATAAAAATATATATAAATATATGTATAAACATATGTAAATATATATTATAATTATATACAAAATATATCCGTATGTATTTATATATATATATATATATGTTTTTGTAAAATTACTGTTTGAAACAAGAAAAATAATAATATAATAATGAGAAAAAAATAATTATAAGAATGATTTTTGCATCGTTTCTTTTACAAAAAGTCAAACTACAAAAATAAGAAAAAATTACTCATAAATAATTATATTTAATGATATATAATTATGTAATAACAATTGTTTCTTATATCTTCAAACTTGACTTTTTGTAAAAGAAACAATGCAAAAAATTTTTTTTTAATTATTTTTGTCTTTCAATTATTATTCTTTTTCTTGTATCAAGCAGTAATTTTACAAAAAGAAGAAGGATATATGAACATATATAAATATTTTATATATAAGTATATATGTTTATATATATATTCTTATATAAAAAATTTTTTACCGGGCATCTGCATATGGAATCTCATATTCAGTGCTATATCTGATTTGTTACTTTCATTTCAGGTGAGTGTGTGGAATATTTAACTAATCTAGCGAAATCCTTCGACTTGCCATTCAGAGTTTATAAGATGTTTGTCAAGAAACCGATTTTGGTTGTGACGTGGGTGGGAACGAAACCTACGGAACCGTCAATTCTTTTGAACAGTCACATGGACGTAGCGCCTGTATACGAAGTAAGTGCTTTGAATTACGGTAAAGACAATGCGAATATGTGTTGTTCGCGCATGATCAATTTGCCGTGACTCCTAACATTAATCGTAACTAATCTAGGATAAATGGAAATTTTCGCCGTTCAATGGATACATAGATAAGGATCGCAATATCTACGGTCGTGGCAGTCAGGACACGAAGTGCGTGGGAATACAATACTTGGAGGCGATTCACAGACTGAAAGAGAACGGGCAAAGTTGCGAACGTACTATCCACATCTCTTTCGTCCCGGACAAAGAGATCGGTGGCGAAGTCGGAATGAAAACCTTTGTAGACAGCGCAGCCTTCCGAAATATGAACGTCGGTTTCGCGCTGGACGGAGGTATGGCCTCTGTGGACGAGAAGTTCCTTTTGTTCTATGGAGAAAAATCGACTTGGGAGGTCGAAATAAAATGCGTGAACACTGTCCATACTGGGTTGCCGATGATGACACCGATTGAGTCGGCCGGGGCAAAATTTAGATACATACTCGACCATTTCATGAACCACAGAGCCTTCGAACAGGATAGACAATCACGATTAAAGTCATGGGACGATACTCTTTCCATGGTGACCACTATTAATCTTACGAAAATTTGGGTAGGTATCACGCGCAAGTATATTGTTTTAGTGAAAAAAAACGTTAGTAATTATTCAGTTTAGCTCTCCAATTTTGATCAAATTATACTCTTTCGATGAACTTTTGTATGAAAAAAAAGAACCTTGGAAAAAAAATTCTGCGAAGCGAGATCGTTAAAGATGCGTTTGACGCTCATAATGCCAAAATTTGATAATTAAGAAATAAAATAATTCCAAGAGCGTTCCAAACGTGAAACGTAGTCATTCGATTGATTAATCACGATAAGAAATTTACATTTTGAAGCATTTTAGCATCAAGTGAAATGCGATTTATATTTTATATTCGTGCGCATTTCTATTATGAAAACGCATGCGCAAGGAGAGAGCGAAACTTTTTTTTCTGACAGATTTTGTTTCGTACAAAAAACGGCTTCATATATATACAAAAACGTGTCGAACAAACTGAGCATAATTTGATTAAAATTGGAAGTAACTAAACTAAATAATTACTGAAATATTTACTATCTAAAGCGCTGTGTTCTATTTGGCGTTCTTGGAACCATTTTATCGTTGTTGTTTATTAAATGTTAAACAAAGATGCTTGCAAGCGTGTGAGCGCCAAGTGGAATGGCGTTCTAAGGCATATGAACGCTTCAATTCTCTTATTAAAAATCACGAATAAAATCCTTGAGTTATTGTTTCACTTTTTGCTCTCATTAATTTTTATACTGAATTTATGTTTAGGAATGTAAAATTAAATGAGATTCTACATTAATTAGTAACAAGAGAATAAATTGAGTAGCTTTAATTTTTAAGCTGTTACCATGACTTATTTACTTTGGTCGTGTTCTGAAAATGTCTATAATGTACATAATGTGAACTATAGATTTTCAGTACTGATAGTGAATGGAACGTCTTTGTATATCTGTTCCATTTGAGGATTTTCGTATGGCACAGAAAGTATTTTAATATTGTAATAACACTTGCGATTATAACATTCGTAATAACATGCAATTTCCTACTTTATCATTTCATGTCTCTATAATTGAGTTAAAATTTTATTTTGCCATTCTACGTTTTTATCGAATTCTATGTTCCTTTTTTATCTGTCTGTTTGATATTTGCTGATTTTAATTTATTAAATACACAGGGTGGCATACAGGATAATGTTGAACCCGCCGAGCTCAACGCTCTGTTCGAAATTCATCTGTCGCAGATCATGGATCATAAGGAATTCGAGAATACTATCGAACGATGGTGCCAGAAAACTGGCCCAGCCGTAATCCATTCCTTCAGACGGAAAGATCCCAAATTCAACGACACCAAGCTTGACTCAATGAACCCTTATTGGATCGCTTTTAAAAAGACCTGCGATGAAAATAATTTCAAATTGAGAATCAGAGTCCGCCCGACAAGCTCAGACAGCCGTTTTTTGCGAGAGGTGAGCATTACAAGACTGCCTTTTGTGCAAAAATTTAAGTATGCTATGCACAGAAGAGGAAATATATATTATTGTTATTTTGTTATAATTATTATGAAATACATGTTAATTCATGTATAATTTATTTGTAAAATTTCGCACATCACACTTGTGCGTGTTTTGCGGTTTTATACTTGCTTTGGAAACTTTAATTCATTTAAAGAATACTTTATATATAATATTTTATAAACAATTTTTTTATATATTTTTTATGTTATACATATTTAAATGTGAGACTGAAGGTAGCAGCAGTTTTACATTAGAATAAGAAATATTAGCTGCATTCCGATATCACTGCTAGTACTAAAAATCTATAATACACATTACGTACACTATAGATTTTCAGTACTGGCAGTAAATCGGAACACGGTCATTGTAACTTGTGGTTTTCGTTAAGGTGAGAAGTATAAGTCCAGCAAACGGAAATGGATTCAAAAATTTAAAATTTAAATTCAGCAATGACTACACAATCCATTTTTATCCAATTAAAATTTAATAATTTCTTGAATCCATTCTAATATATAAAACGCAATTGAAACTATGAAAATCCTATTCTTTTAATCCAAAATAAGTTACACGGGCCACACAATCCATTTTAATTTATGAAATAAATGAATTAAAACAAAGTAATTTCTATATTCTTTCAATCCAAAAGAAATTTTGCCGACCACGCAATCTATTTTATTCCATGACATACAATTAAAATAATATAATTGCTATTTTTTCAATGTCCAACTTGTGTTCAAATGAATTATAATGGATTACAAATTTTTAATCCATTTTCGTTTATCGGGAAGCTAATAAATTAAATATCGCATTTAAATTATAATTATAATATCATATTAAGTATATGAAAGATAATAGACATGCCATAATTTTTAATAAACTATATTATTCATTATTATTCATTTTATAAAATATAACTTTGGATGTCTTTACTTCACAGGAGGGCATTCCTGTTCTTGGTTTCTCACCAATAAACAAAACGAAAGAATGTTATCATGATCACGACGAACATTTAAACACCGACATATTTCTAAAGGGAATAACGATATACACCAAAATAATACCATCTATTGCGAAAGTATTTTATACATAAATAAACATACCATATATTATTCAACAAATACTAAAAGTGCCATAGTCGGATATTTAGAACTGCTGATAGCTCACTTGATTATTCTGACCAGTGATAAGCTTATTATTTAGAATCTCTCGAGTTCAAGAGATTAATGTGCAATTAATGTGCAATATACTAAAACAATATGTATTTTTATATTGTATTTATATTAACATTATGACTATTTTAAATGTTTATTATCGTTAAATAGATTTGTTTGGAAGATATATGTGTGAAAAGAAGAATATAGCGAATATCTGTGAACGAAAAAACGATGAACAATAGTTCAAATTTTAAAATGATAAACGCAGAGAGATACTGAGATACAGAAGATAAATGGAAAGTAACGTGGATGCATAAACGACATTTAAGGAAATGATACCGAATTTATTAAAAATCTTTTTTCATGAAAACTGAAACAAAAAATGGGCAAAAAGGCTAGACAATCATCTGCGAAATAAAAACTCATATAGGTAAAAAATGAAGCGAAAACATTTGGAACACTTAGTAGTGTACCATGTGTGTCGCATTCACTGTGTAATCCGATTATGTAATTGGATTCCTGAACGAACATGTAAAATGTAAAGGATTTGAACGTTTGCGTTAGACTGAGGAAAGCGAGCGATTTTAATCCTGTACTGTTTTAAACGAGTATCAAAGTTTCGAAGTTTGTGACTAAGAAACGCGGTAAAAAAAACTTGATTACAAATGATTCACTCTCTATGTGAGAGGGGGAGAGAATATGCTAATGAAATTCCCAAGTGTATATATGGGTGTCCTGTAGATAAAAGGGAAGTTTCTCTCATTTTTTTACATTGAAATTTCAAAGTGTAAAGATATATTTTCAGCATTTAATTTTTATTTACTGTTAATACCTTACTGTTACTGTTACTGTTATTTTACTAATATTTTGTATGCTTTAGATGTGTGTACGTGAGATAAAGAGAGAGAAATGACATTCTAATAAAAGAGCGGAGCCCTCCCCCTCTCATAACGTAAATTATTATATTTATATACACGGATTTTAATATTATATACATGCATATGTACACAATTTTTATTTAATTATACTGAAATATATATATATATATGATAATTTTTTTATTCACTGTTTTATATATATTTACATGATAATCTATATTACCAATTATAAGAAATATAGCAAGTTCTACGATTAAACTCCACACACAATATATTATTGATGTACACAATACATTTGTGGCTTAATGTAAAAAGCTTATATTTGATCATGTGTGGAAAAATTTAATAAATCGGAATATATTTTACGAGTCGAGATGTCGATTGATGATCCTTGCCTTTTCTCCTAGGACTTAATACGATAAGCACTTGTTTAGCACGCAAATAGAAGCTTACCTGCATTTATTTCGATCCTTCAACAATAATTGCGACATATTATCATCCTTTAATTCTTTCCCAATTTCAAAATGTGTATGTGGAACATATGCGCTTAGAGTGTAAGGGTTAAATGCAATGGAAGAATTATTAGTTTGCAATTTTTAGCATTATTTCTTGCTCGAAATTACAAGTTTTCTCGACCTTTTACATTTGCTATCGCATTTCGCTATTCGCAGATATCGCTTTTCTCTCGCTTTTTGAAGAACATCTGGAGACTACTCAACAATTATGATTTTGAAAACTAAGTCGATCGTTCCCACTTAATTCCGGTAACATTTTCAGCAGTAGGGATGCAAGAGGTGGCAAAGTTTCTTCTTGCAAACGAAGAGATACAACCGAGGACATAGCGCTAAGTATCGCAAGTTTATCGGATGCGTCTTCGTTCTCGTCGAGATCGCCGAGTTCTTCGAGAAATCCACGTGTGAAACAAAAAAGAGAGAACGCAAAACTCGTTCTACCCCAACATTTCGACGACGGTCTCGATGTCAATGAAAAACGCGCGAAATCGCGAGAAGCGACGAGTGACACGCGTCAAGATTTCAAACGTCGGTCAGGCGTAGCGCGAAGCTGTCGCTAATCGCGCTATTCGATTCGAGCGCGACACCGTGACGTCACGCCAGTAAGTGGCGGCAATTGGAACTGCGAGCGCGGTGCGGGTCGCGCGCGAAATTCGAAGTTTGGCTGACCTCGAAGCCGTTGTCCGCGTGACAGCAGGTTGATCCTCGACAGTCGATCCTTAACGTCAAGATGAGTTTAGTCTAGAGGGCGCGATAACGACTAGGTTTTAAAAGGGGCATGGTCTTCGAGAGTTGGCACAGTCGGCATAGTAACAGATAGGCATGAGTAAACAAATCGGACTACTACGGAGCGATGTCGCAGTCGATGAAGCAGAATGAGGAACTGGACGAGGTAGCGGTGGAGAATTTCCGCGAGTATTTGCGGATCCCATCGGTACATCCAGACATAAGTTACGGTGAGCGATCGTGAGGGATGTGATTCGAGATTCCGTGAATTTTTCGGTGAAAAGAATTAAATGTGGACAAGGATAAGAGGGAGAAGGATATTTAAAAGCATTTGGCGGCGAAAACGGATAAGTTCGTCTTTACTTTGTTTTTGAACAACGAAGAAAGTCACTTTGAAACGGATAAACGTTAAACATAACATTAATTTAAATCCTGTTCGCTTAATAATGTTTTACCTTTTATTTATCTTTTATTTTAAACAAATTGAATTGGAGCTTAAATTGAACAAAATTGATATAAAGATTGGCTTGGAAATTTTAGATATAATATAAGTAATATAAATTATTTTGCAATAAATTGTTACAAAAGTTCTTTAAATTTTGACAACTCTGTGAATTAGACAAAAATCTACATCTGCATAGAGAACCTCAAGTAATATGTTCTGACTTGTTACTTTCATTTCAGATGAATGTGTAGAATTTTTAACTAAACAAGCGGCATACCTTGACTTGTCCATACAAATTTATCACTTACATCCAGATATACCCATTGTGATTCTGACATGGGTGGGAATAGAACCGGAGGAACGGTCGATTCTCTTGAGCAGTCACATGGATGTAGTACCCGCATACAAAGTAAGTTCTTTGATTTATGATAAAGATGCTGCAAATGTATGTTGTTGTCTGTATAGTTATTGTTAGTTATGATCAACTTGCTGTGACTCTGAATATTAATTATATGATCTAGGATAGATGGACTTATCCGCCGTTCAGTGCACACATGGATGATTGGGGCAATATCTATGGTCGTGGCAGTCAGGATACGAAGTGTGTGGGAATACAGTACTTGGAGGCGATCCGCAGACTGAAAGTGGACGGAAAACAATGCAAACGCACTATCCACATCTCTTTCGTCCCAGACAAGGAGATTGATTCTGATTTTGGATTGAAATTCTTTGTGATCTCTTCAGACTTCGAGCACTTGAACGTTGGATTTGCACTGGACGGAGGTATGGCTTCCACGAACGAAAACTTCCTCCTATTTAATGGAGAAAAATCTACTTGGCGTGTCCAAATAAATTGCGCGAGCGATGACGTTAACGGGTCGATTATGCCGAACAACACAGCTGGAGAAAAATTAAGAAAAATAATTGACAGATTCATGGAGATAGATATAAGCGAAAAACAGAAATACTTAGAACTTGTAGCATTAAAGATAAAATCTGATGAGGTGACCTCTCTGACTCTTACGAAAGTTTGGGTAGGTATCACGTACAAATATATTATTTTTGTGAAAAAAATCTTTACCATCTAAAGCTGTGTTTTACTTGGCGTTTGCGACGCTCTTGGAATAATTTCATTTTTAATATTTATTGAATGTTAAACAAGGAAAAATGATATTCGCGCCAAGAACACATAAACGTATGAAAGCATCAATTCTCTTATATTTAAAAATCATAAATATAGTCATTGTTTCTTTATAAAGATTGTTCCTCTTTTCTCTTTCATTTACTTTTATATTAAATTCATGTATAGGAATGTTAAGTATCAAATAAGATTCTATATTAACATAATAATGAGAGAAATGCAAATAAATTGGTTAGCTTTAATTTTTAAGCCTTTACACTTTCTTTATATTGTTTGTTCCCTTGTTGAGATTTTCATATTTCACAGATAGTATACATATTTCACAGATGGATATTCTAATAACACTTGCGATTAGCATTGATAATAACATGCATTTTTGTATTTTATTATTTCTTGCTTTATAATTGTTAAGATTTTATTTTGCTGTATCTTACGTTTTTATCATAGTCTATTTCTCTTTTATCTGTTTGTTTGATATTTGCTGATATTAATTAGTTGCGCTTACGTACAGGGTGGCGTAGATGCTAACGACGTTTTACCAAACGAGCTTAATGCAATGTTCTTAATTCATCTAGGAAGTACTACAGATCATAAGGCATTTGAGAATTTTATCGATAAAGAGTGCAAGAAAGTTGGCATAAAATACTTCTTCGAACAGAAAGTCGATCAAAACAAGATTACTATGCTTGACGATTCTAACTTTTACTGGCGGGCCTTTAAAGATATTTGTTCGGATATTGGTGTCAAATTGGACATCAGAATGCGTCCGACAAGCTCTGACAGCCGTTTTTTGCGACAAGTGAGCTTGCTTTTTGTGCAAGAATTTTATATTTAGTATATTATTATACACAAAAAAGGAAATATGTATTATGTATTTTGTAATTATTACGAAATACCTGTTAATTCATGTGAAATTTATTTGTGAAACTTACATCACGCTTGGTTTTATATTTGCTTCGAAAATTTTAATTTATTTACAGAACTTTATAAACAGTTTTTGTGTATTTTTTATGTATATTTAGATTTTTTACTAAGAATAGCAGTTTACCATCAGCAATATTAGAATAAAAGAAATAACTCGTGATTTCCATTAAGAAGGAAAATATTGCTAATAAATTAAATATTGCGTTTAAATCAAAATTTAATATCACTTTATGGAAAACAAAGATTGTTAAACGCGCCATGATTTTTAATGTACTATGATTATTATTCATTTTATAAAATATAACTTTAGATATATTTATTTTACAGATGGACATTCCTGTTGTTGGTTTTTCTCCGATAAACAACACAAGGGTGTGTTATCATGATCATGACGAGTATATAAATAAACGGATGTTCCTGGAGGGAATAGGGATATATTACGAAATAATATGGTCTATTGGGAATGCTTCCCAATTTTATTATGCTTAAGTGGATTTGTTTGGACAATATATATCCGCGGCGGAATTAAAATCCATATGTAAAGAATGGAGCAATAACATTTGGATCACTCGGGAATGTATCATGTGTATCCCAGTGTATAATCCGATTCTGTGTAATTTGTTATATAGAATTTTACCTGAACATAAATGCAAAATGTGAAATGTTTTCACATTTGAGTTAGAATGAAAAAATATGAGCGATTTTAACTTTGTATTATCATTTTTTAAATTAATATCAAAACTCAGAAATTTGCAGAAAGGAAACGCGAATTTCTAAGATAAAAAAATTTGATTATGAAATTATGCATTCTCTATGTGAGAGGGGAGGGAATATTCGCATGAAATTCCCGAATGTATACATGTACAGATGTCCTATAGATAAAAAGGAAGTTTCTCTTTCTTAAATTGAATTTTTTTAAATTGAAATTTCAAAGTGTAAAGATATATTTTTAGCATTTAATTTTTGCTTATACTGTTAATATCTTATTGTGTTACTGTACTTTACTGATATTTTGTTTGCTTTAGATGTGTGGATGTGTGTGTACGCGTGAAATAAAGAGAGAGAAATGACATTCTAATAATAGAGCGGGGCCCTCCTCCTCCCACATATATTATTATATTTATATACACGAATTTTAATATTATATACATTCATATGTACACAATTTTTATTTAATATACTGAAAATATATGATAATTTTTTTATTCACTGTTTTATATATATTTACATGATAATCCATACTACCAATTATAACAAATATAGCAAGTTCTACGATGAAACTCTACACACAATATATTATTGATGTACACAATACATTTGTGGCTTAGTGTAAAAAGCTCATATTTGGTCATGTGTGGAAAAATTTAATAAATCGGAATATATTCTACGAGTCGAGATGTCGATTGATGACCCTTGTCTTTTCTCCTGGGACTTAATAGACTGAGCACTTGTAAATAGAAGCTTGTTTGCATTTATTTCGATTCTTCAACAATAATTGCGATATATTATCATCCTTTAACCTTCTCTTACGCTCCAAATTTCAAAATGTGTGGAACATATGCGTTTAGAGTGTAAGGGTTAAATGCAAGGGAAGAATTATTAGTTTGCAATTTTTAGCATTATTTCTTGCTCGAAATTACAAGTTTTCTCGACCTTTTATTTCATTTGTTATCGTATTTCGTTATTCGCAGATATTGCTTTTCACTTGCTTTTTGAAGAACATCTGACGAATACTCAACAATTATGGAGACGAGTCTACAGTGCACCCTATTGGCGGACGAATAACGACTAGGTTTTAAAAGGCCCGTCGTCCTGTCGGCGTAATGACAGATAGGCAGCATGAGTAAACAGACGGACTACGGAGCGATGATGCAGTCGCTGAAGCAGGCAAAGGAACTGAACGAAAAAGCTATAGAGAATTTCCGCGAGTATTTGCAGATCCCGTCGGTACATCCAGACATAAATTACGGTGAGCGATCGTGAGAAATGTAATTTGAGATTCCGTGAATTTTTCGGTAAAAAGGATTAAATGCGGACAAGAATAAGAAAGAGAAGCATATCTAGAGAAGCATTCGGCGGCGAAAACGGATATGTCCTTACTTTATTTGTTACTATTTTGAATAACGAAGAAAATCACTTTGAAACGGATAAACATAACATTAATTTAAATCCTGTTCGCTTAATAACGTTTTGTCTTTTATTTATTAACAAACTGAATTTGAGCTTAAATTGAACAAAATTGATATAAAGATTAGCTTGGAAATTTTGGACATAATATAATTAATATAAATTATTTTGTAATAAATTGTTATAAAAGTTCTTTAAATTCTGATAACTCTGGATTAGACAAAAATCTACATCTGCATAGAGAACCTCAAGTAATATGTTCTGATTTGTTACTTTCATTTCAGATGAATGTGTAGAATTTTTAATTAATCAAGCGAAATCCCTTAACTTGTCCATACAAATTTATCACCTTCATCCAAAGATACCGATTGTGATTCTGACATGGGAGGGAACAGAACCTTTGGAACGGTCGATTCTGTTGAACAGTCACATGGACGTAGTACCCGCATACGAAGTATGTTTTTTGATTTCTGGTAAAGATGCTGCGAATATATGTTGTTGTCTGTATAGTTATTGTTAGCACATAATCAACTTGCTGTGCCTCTGAATGTTAATTATATAGGACAGTTGGACCTATCCGCCGTTCAGTGCATACATGGATAATTGGGGCAATATCTATGGTCGTGGCAGTCAGGATACGAAGTGTGTGGGAATACAGTACTTGGAGGCGATCCGGAGACTGAAAGTGGACGGAAAACAATGCAAACGCACTATCCACATCTCTTTCTTCCCAGACAAGGAGATTGATTCTTTTTGTGGATTAAAAATCTTTGTGAGCACTTCAGACTTCGTACACTTGAACGTTGGTTTTGCGCTGGATGTAGGTATGGCTTCCCCGAACGAAAATGACTTCCTCCTATTTAACGGAGAAAAATCTACTTGCCATGTCAAAATAACATGCATCAGCGATCCTGTTAGAGGGTCGATTATGCCGGACAATACAGCTGGGGAAAAATTAAGAAAAATAATTGACAGTATCGTGGAAATAGATATAGTGGAAAAACAGAAATACTTAGAGCTTGTAGCATTAAAGATGAAATCTGATCAGGTGACCTCCGTAACTCTTACAAAAGTTTGGGTAGGTATTACGTTAAAAAAAAATATTATTTTAGTGAAAAAAATTTTTACCATCTAAAGCTGTGTTCTACTTGGCCCTTGCGACGCGCTTGGAATCATTTCATCTTTAACATTTATGGAATGTTAAACAAGGAGATGTGATATTCCTGCCAAGTAGAACACATAAGACATATGAAAACATCAATTCTCTTATATTTAAAAATCATAAATAAAATCATTGTTTCTTTATAAAGATTGTTCCTTTTTTCTCTTTCATTTACTTTTATATTAAATTCATGTATAGGAATGTTAAGTATCAAATAAGATTCTATATTAACATAATAATGAGAGAAATGCAA
>JANQDE010000008.1:3388934-3515187 GCA_037157785.1 Cephalotes varians
ATATTCTAATAACACTTGCGATTAGCATTGATAATAACATGCATTTTTGTATTTTATTATTTCTTGCTTTATAATTGTTAAGATTTTATTTTGCTATATCTTACGTTTTTATCTCTATGTTTCTCTTTTATCTGTTTGTTTGATATTCGCTAATTTTAATTAGATGCGCTTATTTACAGGGTGGTGTAGATGCTAACGATGTTTTACCCAGCGAGCTTAATGCATTGTTCGAAATTGATCTTGGAAGTACTGTAGATCATAATTTGTTGGCGGATGCTATCGATAGAGAATGCAAAGAAGTTGGCGTAACGTATTCCTTCCAACAGAAAATTGATCAAAAAGAGATTAAAGAGAATGTATTTGAATATGAGAACACAGGAGATTATAGTAGAATCAGTAAGAACTATTTGCGGGTATTTAACCTGATTTGTTCTGGTTTTGGATTGAACATCAAAATGCGTCCGACAAGCTCTGACAGTCGTTTTTTGCGAGAGGTGAGTTTGCTTTTTGTGCAAAAATTTTATATTTTATATGTTCTTACGCACAGAAAAGTAAATATGTATTATGTCATATGTATTTTCATGCGAAATTTATTTGCAAAACTTACATCACACTTGGTTTTATATTTGCTTCGAAAATTTTAATTTATTTATAGAATTTTATAAACAATTTTTGTATATTTTTTATGTATATTTAGACTTTTGACTAATAGCAGTTTATTATCAGCGACATTAGAATAGAAGAAATAACTTGCGATTTTCGTTAAGAGAGAAAGTATTGCTAATAAATTAAATATTGCGTTTAAATCAAAATTTAATATTACCTTATGAAACATAAATATTGTTAGACGCGCCATGACTTTTAATATACTATAATACACTATAATTATTATTCATTTTATAAAATTTAACTTTAGATGTATTTATTTTACAGATGAACATTCCTGTTATTAGTTTTTCACCGATAAACAACACAAGGGTGCGTTATCATGATCATGACGAGTATATAAACAAACTGACGTTTCTGAAAGGAATAAGGATATATACCCAAATAATATTTACCCTTGGGAATGCTAACATATCCTCATTATATTAATTAATTATAATTTATATGATTTATTTGGACAATATATGTGTGAATAGGAGAATAGTAAATGTACAAGAAAAAAGATGAACAAAATTTCAAAATTATGGATGCAGAAAGATTGAGTACAGAAGATAAATGAAATAATGTGAATGCGTAAATGTAACGACATTCAAGGATGTAAAGAATTGAGCGAAACATTTGGAACATTCGGGAGTGTATCATGTGTATCGCACTGTATAATTCTGTGTAATCTGTTATATAGGATTCTACATGAACGTAGATACAAAATGTGAAACGTTTTTACATTTGCGTTACAATGAAAAAAAATAAGCGATTTCAATTCTGTATTATCATTTTTTTAAATTAATATCAAAATTTAGAAATTTGTGATTAAGAAACGCGATAAAAAAATTTAATTACAAAATTAGACATTTTCTATGTGAGTGGGGAGAGAATATTAGAATGAAATTCCTGAATGTATACGTGTGGATGTCCTGTAGATGAAAAGAAAGCTTTTTCTTCCTTTTTTTTATATTGAGATTTCAAAGTTTAAACAGACAAATTTTTGACATTTAATATTTAGTTATTAAAGTTAGTATTTCAGCTATTTTGTAATAAGAAGAAGGACACGCGTGTATATACATATAAGTTACAAATTGCCACGGGCGATATCAGAAACAGAAAATTGTACAGCTGAAATTGTATAGCTTGTTTCTTGAATACACACACAATGAGAACACATAAATATTTTTATAAGTAAATTTAAGTACATGTACATATATTACATATTATATTACATATTGTGTATGTGTGTGTGTGTGTGTGTGTGTATAATATTATACATTTGCAGGTAAATCCGTACATTACATTGTATATTATTTGTTCTTGCTGATTACTATATATATTTGCACACACCCAAACACATTTGTATAATGATATTCTGATATAAAAGAGGAACAGAGCAGATAGCGATTAATAAATATATATTTTATTTATATTATATTCAAAAATATTCAATCTTATATGTAATAGACTGAGAATATACGATAACTTTTTTATTTGCGATTCACTGCTATATGTATCTAATTATGTACATGTCGTAGTTATAATCATATTACAATTATTACCTATCACATATTGTATGATAATTTATAATAAATGTAATTATAATAAATGCAACGTGTTTTTTATATCAAACTCTACAAAACTCTACAAATTCTACAAATGACATATTACTAACATGTAATGTATAAAGAGCTCATATTTAAACATATGTAAAAAAATTTAAGAAATCGGAATAAATTTTACGTATCAAGATGTTGACTGACGGCTTTTGCCTTATCTCTAAGACGACAAAAAATCCACGGTTTTTTCAGTGATCGAATGGCTATCGTCTCTCTTGATTGCCAACGAGTGGAATCGTATAATCAAAAGTTAGCATAGTAAAGCGAAAATTAGCATAGTAAACGATACGTTATTAATAGCACTTGTTTACCCCCGTGCCGTCGCAGATAGAAGCTTATCTGTTTGTTTCGGCTCTTCAATAATGAGAGAGTTTTTGCCATCCAAACAATTTCGTCCTTCGACTCGATCACATAACTTTAGTGTTTTCACAGTTGAAAGACGATATTACAAAAACTTTCTTATAAGTAAGCACGTGTAACATGTCATTGTTCGTTAATTGCGACAGGAGAATTATCACAATTTTTAGCATTATTTCTTATTCAAAATTATAACTTTCTTTCAAACTTGTTATCGAAATTCGCTATTTGCGATTTTGCGCAAATATTGTTTTTTTTCTTATTTTTTAAGAAATTTTAGGGAAATATTTAACAATTATGATTTCAAAACTGTTTATTTCAACTTTTCGATAATAAACAAGTCATGAATTTTGCAAATTGCGAAAGTTCGTTATCAATAATTTTTAACATCATTTTTTGCTTACTTTGTAAGCTGTAAATTTCTTTGATGTGTTTATGTTTGTTAACGGAATTCACTAGTTGCAGCATTTGCAAATATTGCATTTTTCTATTAGAGGACTATTGAGAAGTATTCAACAATTGTGGTTTTCAACAATTGTGGTTTTCTTTCTGCAAACAGAAGTTTTGAGAAATCCACCCAACAAATGAAAACAAATTGGAAAAAATTAAAAAAAATATTCATTTCAGCGTTACTGAACCTCAATTCTTGATTTTTTAAATTTATCTTGGCGTGGTCATGCATCGCGATTTCAAATGCCGTGACGTCACGCCAATAATTGGCGGCAATTGGACGAACTGTGAGCGTGGTGTGGGTCGCGCGCGAAATTCAGGACGTGGCACTTCGGAATTCGGAGTTTGGCTGGACCTCGATTCCGTTGTCTGCGGTGGCAGCAGGTTGATCCTCGACAGTTGATCCTTAACGTCTAGACTAGAAACCCTTTACTAGAGACATCATTTTAAGTAATATCATTTTTAATTTGGAGTATATTTGATATTTCAATCCAAAGGAGTTAGACGTTAAAAGGAGACCGATGTCTGTTAAAAAAATATATAAGTAAAATGAATAGTGTTTTTTTTGTATAGTTTTACTTTTTGGATACGATAAAATTATTAAAAAATTCATAGTTTGAAGAATATTTTGAAAATTAAGATCACTAAAATTTGTGCAAATGCACCTGGTGCGCTTAATTTTCTAGATGTTCCCCGCCTCGAATATTTTATTAACATTATTCAATCATATTCAACAAATCAAAATTTATAAAACAACATTATCCCTTTCATTTATATCTTTTTAGATAGAAATCAGCATTTTTTAACATTCTCTTTTATGTCCTGTTTACGCTCAGCTGAGCAGCGTTTCTTATTGACGCCGCCATTTAGAGCAGAAGTCACGTGCACCAATCAGTAGGAGCCTAAGATGGCCAGTCTGTAGTAAAGGGTCTCTAGTCTAGAGCGCGCTCTATTGGCGGACGAATAACGACTAGGTTTTAAAAGGCGCATCCTCGGGCATGCCGGCGTAATGACAGAAAGGCATCGGTCAGGAATTCACAGGAAGAAGAAGAAGAGGAAACAGATAAACATGAGTTCAGATTATGTCTCCTACAAGTATATGAAGCCGAATAAGGAACTGGACGAGAAAGCTGTGGAGAATTTCCGCGAGTATTTGCGGATCCCGTCGGCACAGCCAGACGTAAATTACGGTGAGCGATCGTGAGGGATGTGATTCGAGATTCCGTGAATTTTTCGGTAAAAGGGATTAAATGCGGAGAAAAGTAAGAGGGAGAAAGATATCTAAAAGCATTCGGCGGCGAAAACGGATAAGTTCGTCCCTACTTTGTTTTTGAACAACGAAGAAAGTCACTTTGAAACGGATAAACGTTAAACATAACATTAATTTAAATCCTGTTTGCTTAATAACGTTTTGTCTTTTATTTATTAACAAACTGAATTGGAACTTAAATTGAACAAAATTGATATAAAGATTATATAGCTTGGAAATTTTGGACATAATACAAGTAATATAAATTATTTTGCAATAAATTGTTACAAAAGTTCTTTAAATTTTGATAACTCTGGATTAGACAAAAATCTACATCTGTATAGGGAATCTCAAGTAATATGTTCTGATTTGTTACTTTTATTTCAGATGAATGTGTAAAATTTTTAACTAAACAAGCGCAATCCCTTAACTTGTCCATACAAATTCATCAGCTATCTCAAAACAAACCCGTTGTGATTCTGACATGGGTGGGAATACAACCGTCGGAAAAATCGATTCTCTTAAACAGTCACATGGACGTAGTACCCGCATACGATGTAAGTTCTTTGATTTATGGTAAAGATGCTGCAAATGTATGTTGTCTATATAGTTATTGTTAACGCATTATCTACTCGCTGTGACTCTGAATATTAATTATATGATCTAGGACAGATGGACCTATCCGCCCTTCAGTGCACACATGGATGATTGGGGCAATATCTATGGTCGTGGCAGTCAGGATACGAAATGCGTGGGAATACAGTACTTGGAGGCGATCCGCAGACTGATAGCGGACGGAAAACGATGCAAACGCACTATCCACATTACTTTCGTCCCAGACGGGGAGAATTATTCTCTTTCTGGATTGGAAATCTTTGTGGTCACTTCAGACTTCAAAGCCCTGAACGTTGGTTTTGCGCTGGATGTAGGTATGGCTTCCACGAACGAAAACGAGTTCCTCCTATTCAACAGAGAAAAATCTACTTGGCTTGTCCGAATAAAATGCGAGAGCGGTCCTGTTGAAGGGTCTATTATTTGGCCGGACAACACAGCAGGGGTAAAATTTAAAAAAATACTTGACAGTATCATGGAGATAGATATAACCGAAAAACAGAAATACTTAGAGTATGCACCATTAAACGTGAAATCTGATGAGGTGACCTCTGTAACTCTTACGAAAGTTTGGGTAGGTATCACGTACAAATATATTATTTTAGTGAAAGAAATCTTTACCATCTAAAGCTGTGTTCTACTTGACGCTCGAGACGCTCTTGGAATCATTTCATCTTTAATATTTATATCGAATGTCAAACAAGGAGATATTCGCGCCAAGTAAAATACATAAGACATATGTGAAAGCATCAATTCTCTTATATTTAAAAATCATAAATAAAGTCATTGTTTCTTTATAAAGAGTGTTCCTCTTTTCTCTTTCATCTACTTTTACGTTAAATTCATGTACAGGAATGTTAAGTATCAAGATTTTATATTAACATAATAATGAGAGAAATGCAAATAAATTGATTAGCTTTAATTTTTAAGCCATTACACTTTCTTTATATGTTTGTTCCCTTGTTGAGATTTTCATATTTCACAAAAAGTATATGGGTATTCTAATAACACTTACGATTAACGTTGATAATAACATGCATTTTTTATTTTATTATTTCTTGTCTTATAATTGTTAAGATTTTATTTTGCTGTATCTTACGTTTTTATCATACTCTATGTTTCTCTTTTATCTGTTTGATATTCGCTGATTTTAATTAGTTGCGCTTACATACAGGGTGGCGTAGACGTCGACGGTGCTAGCGACGTTTTACCCAGCGAGCTTAGTGCAATGTTCGAAATTCATCTAAGCAGTATTACAGATCATAAGTCGTGGGAAGATTTTATCGATAATGAGTGCGAGAAAATAGGCATAAAATATTTCTTTGAACAGAAAGATGATCAAAACGAGACTAAGCTTGAACATTCTCACTTTTACTGGCGGGCCATTAAAGATATTTGTTCTGATACTGGTATCGAATTGGACATCAAAATACGTTCGACAAGCTCTGACAGCCGTTTTTTGCGAAAGGTGAATTTGCTCTTTGTTCAAGAATTTTTTATTTAATATATTGTTATACACAAAAACGGAAATATATATTATGTATTTTGTAATTATTACGAAATACCTCTTAATTCATGCGAAATTTATTTGTGAAACTTACATCACGCTTGGTTTTATATTTGTTTCGAAAATTTTAATTTATTTGCAGAATTTTATAAACAATTTTTATATATTTTTTATATATTGTATATTTAGACTTTTGACTAAGAATAGCAGTTTATTATCAATGACATTAGAATAGAAGAAATAACGCGCGATTTTCATTAAGAGAGAAAATATTGCGAATAAATTAAATTAAATATTGCGTTTAAATCAAAATTTAATATTACCTTATGAAAAATAAAGATTGTTAGACGCGCCATGATTTTTAATATACTATAATATACTAGAATTATTATTCATTTTATAAAATATAACTTTGGATGTATTTATTTTACAGATAAACATTCCTGTTGTTGGTTTTTCCCCGATAAACAACACAAGAGTGTGTTATCATGATCATGACGAGTATATAAACAAACGGATGTTTCTGCAGGGAATAGGGATATATTACCTAATAATATGGGCTATTGGGATTGATTATTATTCTGATGATGATTCTAATTGAAGTTGTTTGGACAATATATATCTGCGGCAGAATTAAAATCCATATATAAAGAATGGAGGGAAAACATTTGGAACACTCGGCAGTGTATCATGTGTATCCCACTGTGTAATCCGATTCTGTATAATTTGTTATATAGGATTCTACCTGAACCTAGATGCAAAATGTAAAATGTTTTTACATTTGCGATACAATGAAGAAATATCCGCGAATTTAACTTTGTATTATCATTTTTTAAATTAATATCAAAATTTAGAAATTTGCAATTAGGAAATGCGATGAAAAAATTTGATTATAAAATTATGCTTTCTCTATGTGAGTCGGGAGGGAATATTCGCATGAAATTCCTGAATGTATACATGTATGGATGAAAAGGAGTGTCGTAGATGAAAAGGAAGCTTTCTCTTCCTTTTTTTTGTACTGAGATTTCAAAATTTAAAGACATATTTTTGAAATTTTATATTTAGTTATTAAAGTTAGTACTGTAGCTGGTATTTTGTAATGAGAAGAAGGATATGCGTGTACATACATTAATATAAGTTACAAATTGCCACGAGTGATATCAGAAAGATAGAAAATTGTATAGCTCAAATTGTACAACTTGCTTCTCGAATACATATCTGTACACAATGAAAACATGTAAATATTTTCGTAGAAAATTTAAGTACATGTACATATATTGTATTGTGTGTGTGTAAAATATTATATTTGCAGGTAAATCCATACATTACATTGTATGTTATCTATTCTAGCTGATTACTATATATATATATTAATATATATATATATTTGCATACACCCAGACACATATTTGTATAATGATATTCTGATATAAAAGAAGAACAGAGCAGATAGCGATTATTATATTATATTTATATTATATTTTATTTATAGTATATTATATTCACAAATGTTCAATCTTTTATGTCAGTGGTCGCAACGAAATGCCCTTTTCGAGCCGATTTCTGAAGCGACGCCTACTGTCCTCCCACTACCGTTCAACGCTCGGCGGCCGAGCCGCCAAGCGCGCGTGTGACGCTATGCCTTAGGAGCGTCCCCATATCAGAAATATGACGAAATCGCCCTTCCGTTAAACTATTATTAAAACACTAAATTGTTTATATTATTAATGTTATATATGTTYTATAATGATATAGTTTATAATAATATATTTTATAATATATATAAACGCGTCAATAATAGTACCTCACGGGTGATGTGGAAAGCTATTATCGAAACTAATTATTATACATTATTATAAAACTACACATACACGTAAAGTCACAACTATATTATTATAAAACATATGTAATACAAACAATTAATAATATAAACAATTTAGTGTTTTAATAATAGTTTGACGGAAGGGCGATTCCGTCATATTTCTGATATGGGGACGCTCTTGAAGCATAGCGTCACACGTGCGCTAGGCGGCTCGGCCGCCGAGCGTTGAACGGTAGTGGGGAGGACAGTAGGCGTCGCTTCAGAAATCGGCTCGAAAAGGGCATTTCGTTGCGACCACTGTTTTATGTAATAGACTGAGAATATACTGAGATAACTTTTTTATTTGCGATTCACTGTTACATGTATCTAATTATGTACATATCGTAGTTATAATCATATTACAATTATTACCTATCACATATTGTATGATAATTTATAATAAATATAATTGTAATAAATATAACGTGTTTTTTATATCAAACTCTACACATGATATATTATTAATATGTAATGTATACAAAGCTTATATTTAAGCATATGTAAAAAAATTTAAGAAATTGGAATAAATTTTACGTGTCAAGGTATTGACTGACTGACTGCTGTCGCTTTATCTGTAGTGCAACAAAAAATCCACGGATTTTTCGGTGATCGAATGACTATCGTCTCTCTCGATTGCCAACGAGTGGAATCGTGTAATCAAAAGTGAAAATTAGCATAGTAAGCGATACGTTATTAATAGCACTTGTTTACCCCCGTGCCGTCGCAGATAAAAGCTTATCTGTTTGTTTCGGCTCTTCAATAATGAGAGAGTTTTTGCCAAATAATTTTGTCCTTCGACTCGATCACACAACTTTAGTGTTTTTGCAGTTGAAAGACGGTATTACAAAAACTCCCTTATAAGTAATGATGTGTAACATGTCATTGTCCGTTAATTGCGACAGGAGAATTATCACAATTTTTAGCGTTATTTCTTATTCAAAACTATAACTTTCTGTCAAGCTTGTTATCGAAATTCGCTACTTGCGATATTGCGCAAATATTGTTTTTTTTCTTATTTTTTAAGAAATTTTAGAGAAATATTTAACAATTATGATTTCAAAACCGTTTATTTCAACTTTTCGGTAATAAATAAGTCATGAATTCCGCAAATTGCGAAAGTTCCTATCAGTAATTTTTAACATCATTTTTTGTTTACTTTGCTGTAAGCAAGCTGTAAATTTTTTTGACGTGTTTACGTTTGTTAACGGAATTCACTATTTGCAGCATTTGCAAATATCGCAATTTTCTATTAGAGAACTGTTGGGAGGTTCAACAATTGTAGTTTTGAAAATCGATCTAACAATAAGTTGACCGCTTAAATTCAGTTATGTTTTTATCAGTACGGGTGTAGTAAGGAGCAAAGTCTTTTTCTGCAAACAGAAGCATAATCGGACATAGCGCGGAGATATCCTCGCAAGTGCCTCAGATATGTCTTTATTCGCGTCGAATCGTCGAATTCTTCGAGAAATCCACCCAGCAAACGAAAACAAATTGGAAAAAATTGGAAAAAAACATTCATTTCAGCGTTACTGAATCCCAATTCTTGATTTTTTGAATTCGTTATCTATCCGCAAGTATCAATGCGTACGGATTGACCATTTGCTTTTCGAATCTGATGCAATGCGAAGATGAAACACGCTAGCTCTGTTTGAGAATACATCATGAGAAATGTAATATAATTCAAATACGAATGTTTCAATTGGCAAAAATAACAGTTAGACGTCAATGCGTCTGTATTAGAAAATGTGAATAGTCTTGTTCGCAATTGAATCCGAACTAATTCCGATTACCAAAATCTCATACCAATCAGTACAAATCCAACCAAATCGAATACACGACGCATCTTTTGAATCGTAACGATACTGAATTATTCGATTCATTTTGTATGTGACATAGAATTTAATTCTCGGGATTCATTTCGTGCGAAATCGAATTTTGCATATTAATAATAATAATTTGTAAAAATTTTGTACTAAGAATTGATATAATTATATGAATGGATTTGTTAATTTTAGAATATCTTAATAAGGATTGGAAAGAGACCGGTCGAAACGTTGACGTAGATGAACGTTAATAAAGTGCCAGAAATTGTCAATATAGTTAAATTGTGTATTATTTATTGCTGGCAGTACAAGAATTTAATATTTGATTTTGCACATTGCATTTTTTATTACATTAAAAATAATTTATTTCAAAATATAAAGAAAAATGTTGTTTTGATTTTTCTTCATATTCATCTTCAGCATCAGGAAAATAAAATTACGAATTAATTTTACGTATTTTCTATGCGATTCAATTCCGTTTCCACGGATCAAGAAATGGTATACAATCGGTTTTATTCATTCCAATCCGTTTTCGTTTGCCGAACACGTTTGAAAACGAGGAAAAGAGAGTCGCAAGATTCTTCTATCAGCGTTTCGGCAACGAGGAAACTCTTGAGGAATCGCGAAGAGCGGCCATCGGCGGGCGACGTCCTCTCGCGCGTCACGTCGCGTCGCGTGGCGCGGCCACGCGTCGCGATTTCAAACGCCGGGCCGGCGGCGCGACGCGACGCGGCGGACAGGGTGCCGCGGCGCGCGCATGGGAGCCTGTTACCAACCGCGCCATTCGATTCGAGCGCGTCGCCGTGACGTCAGCGCCGGTAACCGGCGGCAATTGGGCGAGCCGCGGCGTCGGCCGCGCGCGGCATTCCGGCCGCGGCGGCACTCCGGATCTCGTCGCCGACGCCGCCGTCTGCTGTGACAGTCGATCCCCGCCGTTGGCGTCCGGGACGCGCGCGGCCACTTATCGGCCTTATCGGCCTTATCGGCGCACGGAGGGACGGCCCGGGGCTTCGAGAGGTGGCGTGGCGTCGGATCCGTGGATAGGCACCACGAGTCGCGGCGAGGCAGGTCGCAGAAGCGGACGGGACGATGTCGCAGACCGAGCTGGACGAAACAGCTGTGGAGAATTTCCGCGAGTATCTGCGGATACCGTCGGTGCAGCCGGACGTCGACTACGGTGAGCGATCGCGGGGGGTGAGATTCGTGGATTTTTCGGGAAAAAAAAGGAAACGGATTGAATAGCCGCGGACGAGAGCGAGGGAGAAGAGAGAGAAGGAGAGAGATCCGCGACGCGCGTCTAAAAGCGTCCGACGCGGCGGCGACGAGTATCGCGTTTCGCGATCGAGATGGGAAAATTCTGTGGAAAGCGGGCGGACGGGGGAAGCGCGAGAGTGTCCTCTGTAAAAAAAAAAAGTGGGGAAAAAGCGGGACCACGCCGACCGGCCACGTCCGCGAACGGGGTCGCGAGGCACGCCGCTCAACGACGCGTTTCCTCGTTAGTTAAATTGCGCGATCCGTCGACGACCGGGGAAGGGGGGACGACCTGGCCCCCCCCGGAGATACGACCCCCGCGGTCGACGGCGTCCGCCCGTGGGAAATCGCGCTCCGGCGTGGCGAGGACGCTTCGCGAGGTGACGAATTGGGGATAGCGTCGGTGACGCTATCCAGCCATTGCGTTGCCCCACCCTGCGCGCGCGATGTTATTTCTATTTTTATTCCCCTACGTCCGGTCGCGGCGCCTCGTCGGCCCCGCCGGACCGTTCCGCGATGTCCCCGGGACCGGTCCCGGGTGTCCCCGAGCCGATCGGGACGCGACGACGACGGCGACGCGGCGTGACCCAGATCCGGGACCCGACCCGGCACTCTTTGCTTCCGTCGCTCGATTTTCGAAACGATTCCGCCGGTTCGACGGACAGCGGCAACCCCCGGATCGCGAATCGACGACCGATTGAGGTACGGGAGCTGATTGCGTAACCGGTCGACGGAATTTTGCGTTTTACTCGCCTGCATGTGTCGCGGATGTGCCCGACATATTTACGGCTCGCTATATATTTCTTGATAACGTTGCACGGTTGAAAATGACAGATCCCCTGATCTGTTAATGGAATAGATAAGAGGCTACAATTGATAATAGAGCCAATTACCATCCCTCTCTTATCGCCATTATTACACAATTGCTGGCCTGGTATCTTGACAAAAATTAACTTTTGCAGTACAGGTTATTTTTGCACGTTACGTAATTCGTTACTTACTCGTGTTATTCTATTCTTTAATAACGAGGAAGGAACGGACTTTGGAACGTGGACAAACACTTAAACTTTTAAGTAGCAATTTAAGTTCTATTTGCTCGGAATGAAACACTTTGGACTTTTCTTTTGTAAACAGACTGAATTCGAGTTAAACCTAAATTAAACGAGTAATACACAGATTGAAAATTTTGAACTTAATTATACATTTTATAATTAATTGCTACAAATAATTTCTTAAATTTTAATAATCTGGATTAGGTAAAAGTTTAACTCTATATCTGTATATGAAACCTTATGTGTAATATATTTTGATTTGTTATTCTTTTCAGTTCCAAATGAATATGGCATTCTTAATCTCATGTGTAATATATGTTCTGATTTGTTGTTCCTTTCATTTCAGATGAGTGCGAGGCATTCTTAATTAGACAAGCGCAGTCCCTCGACTTGCCAGTCAAAGTTTATCATGTACATCCCAAGAAACCGATTGTAATTTTGACATGGGTGGGAACGCAACCCACGAAACCATCGATTCTCTTGAACAGTCACATGGATGTGGTACCTGTCTTCGAAGTAAGTTCCTTAATTTATCGTAAAGACATTGTGAATATATATAATTATTGTTTGTACGGGATTAACTTGTTAACTCTTAACATTAATCACATAATTGATCTAGGACAAATGGACCTATTCACCATTCGGTGCACACATGGACGAGCAGGGCAACATCTATGCTCGCGGCAGTCAGGACATGAAATGCGTGGGAATACAATACTTGGAGGCAATCCGCAGATTGAAACTGAATGGGCAACGCTATCAACGCACTATACACATGTCTTTCGTCCCGGACGAAGAGATCGGCGGTGTTCTCGGAATGAAAGACTTTGTACACACTGCTGACTTCAAAGCTTTGAACGTCGGTTTCGCGTTGGACGAAGGTGTGGCCAGTCCATACGAGCATTTCTACTTGTTCTATGGAGAAAGATCTATTTGGCACATCGAGATAAAATGCGCGGGCACTACCGGTCACGGATCGATTATGCTGGACAATACGGCTGGGGAAAAATTGAGAGTCATAATCGATCGCTTCATGGATTTTAGAGCCTCTGAAAAAGTGAAACTCACAGATCCTACGAAAATGGCGATTACTCTAGGCAATGTGACATCTGTGAATCTTACGAAAATTTGGGTAAATATCACGCAAATATATATTGTTTTAGTTAAAAAATGTTTATTATTTATATAGCATAAAGCTGTGCTTTCCATTTAGCATTGGCATAAATGCATGCTCTTGGAATCATTTCATCATTGTTGTTTATCAAATGTTAAACAAGAGGCTTGTTCTTTTTAGTTGAACTGGCTGCACTAATTGAGTTTATCTTTCCTCCTCCATTACAAAGAGAGAAAGATAAACTAAGGCTGCATTCCGATATTCAGTACTCAATATCTATAGTGCGCGTAACGTATGCTATAAATTTTGAGCACTTGCAGTGAATATCGGAACGCACTCTGAATTAACAGCTAGTTCATTAAAAAAAAAAACAGACCTATAGACAAATACTCGCGAGGATTATGAACGGAACACATCCTAAAGCTCAGACTAAAGATTGAGATTGAATTGGATCTTGACCAAAGCAAAGTTCACTAAACTTGAAATTGGTTTTCTTTCTTTTGATTGGTTAAATTTCAATCTCAATCTCTACTGATATGGGCTTTAAGCTTATGTCACATTACGTATTGGAGATTAAGGATTGCGAATTAAAAATTAGAATTCGACCTATCAGATAATTTTAACTTTAATCCGTGTTGTTCTGACTGGCTGAATTCTAATCTCCAATTCGCAATCCTCAATCTCTAATGCGTAGTGTGATACTTAAAGGTATCAGACTAGAGATTGAGATTAGATCGGATTTTTATCAATCAAAACAAAGTTTACTAAACGTGAGGTTTTCTTTATTTTGATTGATTAAATTCCAGAACTTTAGAGATATGAAAATATCAAGATTCTCTTATATTTTAAAAATCACGAATAAAATCATTGAATTATTGTTTCTCTTTCATTTACTTTTTTATATTGAATTCATAGAAATGCATTGAATAAAATTGTATATATTGACGTAGTGAAAGAAATGCAGATAAATTAGCTTTAATTTTCAAGTCACATGTTTATTTTATATGTCTGTTCCATTGGGATTTTCATATTCCACAGTAAGTATTTTGATATTCTAATAATACTTGCGATTAACCCCTTGGGTATATTTGACGACTAAGACTCGTCATGCACTTATTTTGCCTACACGAACATGTATTCGACTTCGTGTAATGAATCGACAAATATCTGAACAAAATAGGAGATTTTTTTCAAATAAATCTGTATCCAAGGGGTTAATAATAATATGCAATTTTTTACTTTATTATGTCTTATAATTGTGTCAAGTTTTACTTTATTATGTCTTATAATTGTGTCAAGACTTTATTTTGCCATTCTATGTTTCTATCGAATTCTTTGTTCTTCTATCTGTTTGATATTTGTTGATTTTAATCTGTCTTCATTTACAGGGTGGCGTACAAACTAACGTTGTACCTACTGAACTCACTGCTGTGTTCGATGTTCGTGTAACGCCTTCCGTTGATCATGAGGAATTCGAGGCTACTATCAAACGATGGTGCGAGGAAGCTGGTTCAGATGTAACCTACTCCTTCGAACAGAAAAATCCCAAAGTCGAGAACACCAAGCTTGACGATTCTAACCCTTACTGGATCGCCTTTAAAAAGAAATGCGATGAAATTGGTGTTAATTTAGAAATCGGTATCTTTCCGGGAGGCACAGATAGCCGTTTTGTGCGAGGGGTGAGCATCATACTGCTCTTTATAAAGAAAATTTAATATTTACGCTGTATACAGAAGAGGAAATGTGTGTGTGTACATTGTTGTTATTTTATTGTACTTATTACGTGTTAATTTGTGCAAAATTTATTTGTAAAACTAATACATCTCGCTTTATTTGCTTTAGAAACTTTAATTTAAAGAATTTTACAAACAATTTTGTTTTAATGTGTGTTTATGTAATTTTTATGTATTTAGACTTTTGACTAAGGCTAGCAATTTATTATTGACAGACATTAAAGTAAAAAATGATTCGTAATTTTCATTGAGACAAGAAGCATTGCTATTAAACATAGCTATTTTATAATATTAATTACGAGATATAGATTGTTAGATGTGCATAATTTTTAATATTCTGTAATTATACATTTTTCATGAAAAATAACTTTGGATATATTTACTTCACAGGTGGGCATTCCTGCTCTTTGTTTCTCACCAATGAACAAGACAATGATACGTCTTCATGAACACGACGAGTATCTGAACAAAGATATATTCTTGAAAGGAATAGAGATATATACCAAAATAATACCGGCTATTGCGAATGTTTAAACGAATGCAACATATATTATTCAACAAATATCAAAAGTGCCAGTCAGATATTTAGAGCTACTGCTCAGCCATTCTGCCAATAATGAGCTTATTAGTCAAAATGTCTCTAATTCAAGAGATCGCACTTAACGTGCAATAATATACTAAGTCAATATATATATTTCTATATTACATTTATATATATTATCAAATTGACTAAAATATATATTAACGTTAATTGACTGTTGATCAAACTGACTATTTGAAATGTTTATTGTTGACTGATTTGGTTGGAAAGATATATATTCAAATAAGAAATAATATAATGTGAAGATAGAAGAACGAAGCAAATGTCTATGAAACGACGGTTCAAATTTCAAAATGATGGATGCAGAAATACCAAATACAGAAGATAAATGGAACATGGATATATGAGTAACGATTACATCAAGGAAACTTCGACAATTTTGGATAGTGAATTGTTAATAATTTAAGTCAAACGTACAAGATTTTTATGCATGAAGAATGCAAAAGGAAAATGGTGCTATATTTGGGGCCAAAGCAAATTAGAAATTAAGAGAAATTTGTTGATATTATTTCGTTCATATGTCGCAGTACTAGTATAAAGTATATATATACAAATGTTATATATTAAAGAAAATATTGTTGTAAAGCTGATAATACACACAGAAGCGCGTTATCCTCGCGAGAATCAAAATCGAAGCAACGAGAGAAACGAAAGCGTATACACCAAAATGAATAGACTGAATCAAATGTTTTGTAATACATATGTTAAGGAAATAACGCAGAGAGGTGTATCGAGGTGATGATAAATGTTACGAATAAAGCACGGAGAAATATACGTTACGGAGGCAATAATTCGCATATGTAAGAGATATTGATTTTGGAGGTAAAAGACCCGTTTGCACGTCGGATGAGGAAGTGGCAGGGCGTAGAGAGAGGAGAAAGAAACGTGAGATTTTTCGCGCGAAATTCGGCCGCGTGGAGCGAAGAAGAGAAGAAAGGTGACGAAAGTGCGCGGTGTGCGTTCGCCCGCTCAAAGTCGATAAACATCCATGTGCCGCGTGCGCGCGCGTGTGTACATGCACCTTCCCGCCATTATCGCGCCGCGTAGTGTGTTTCATTCTTAACCGCGGGGCTGCCCGACTCCCCTCCGTAGTGGCCGCAATGGACTCGCCCGTCGTTTTCAATCTCGTTCACGGGACGGCGATTATTCGCCGCGCTCTCGCGACGGAACTCGCGGACGAGCTCGGCGCTGGCGCGGGTCGCGAGGTGAAGGAAGGAAGGAATCGCGTGGTGCCGCACGCTGTCGACCCGGGATACGACGGGATCGCCGCGTCGACGTCGTCGAGAGTGAGACTTTCCGCGCGCGCGGTGTTGTTTTGGGTTCGGCCATTTTTCGAGTGGGGAAGGTTAGGGAGCCGAGGTGCGTCGAGCACGCTCGCGCCGTGGCATCGCGCGTGTGCGCGTCGACGAGGATCCCGTCGGCGATCCGCGATCGTCGGCCTGCCGCCCGTCGGCGATCGACGATCGGCGCGGATCCGGGCATCCGTGACTCCCCCGCGGGAAGTCCGCCTTTGTCAGCCATGTGCATTGCGGCGCATCGTTCAAAACGTCCTCGCACCCCCGTGGCGGCCGGCCAATAGGGCGCGGGGCGCCGCGGCCACGTGATCGCAAGCGGCCAATCGGCGCGGCGGGATTTGAAATCTTGTGGTCTTTGTTCACGGGCCAGCTCGTGTCAACCAACGTTGCCTCAGTTCCGTCAAGGGGGACCCGTGTCGGTGTACGGTTTATACATGGTCGCTGCGCCGAAAATTCGACTGCGACTCGAGCCGTAAATATATGTGTGAAAGTGCCGGCCGACGCGGACGGGACAGTGCGATTCGGGGAACGTCGGACGCGCAGTATCGATATACGGTAGGTCTGGCGCCATTATATCACGCAACGCGCGAATATCGCCCCGCGAAAAAGTGTTGTTGTCGGTCTCGCCTCGTCGTCTCGTCCCGTTCCATCCGTCCCGTCTCTCGCGGCCTCTCGGCCGATCGCTCGCCTCCGGCGCGCGCGCGCGCGTACGTTCTCTCTCTCTCTCTCTTTCCGTCCGTCCTGTCAGAGGAACGAGATACATCGAAACGAGCCCGACGATGTTGTTTTTTTCTCCTCTTCTCGCCCGCTCCGTTTTCGTCTCTCCTCTCCCGTTCCGCGGCCGTGCGACTCGGCTCGGACGAGCGTTTTTCGCGCGATCGAGGAAAAAAAATAATCCGTCTCGCCTCCCGTTTTTTCTCCCAGTTTTCCTCTCGTGCGTGTCGCCGGTGCTCTCTCGGTCGATCGTTTCCGCGACGGCGCCGCGGATTTTCGCGGCCGTCGCGGAATCGCCGATCGGCGATTGCGCCGAGAAACGTAAACAATCGGCCGTCTCTTCCGCCTTGTGTCAAAACCGCGTGAATCGGGCGGGCGCGGGAGTTTCGGCGGGAAGAGCGAGCGCGTGATATATATATATATGAGAGAGAGAGAGAGAGAGAAAGGTGAGAAAGTGTTGTTAGTCGCGAGAATGAGAGACAACGGCGTATTACAAAAGCGGCGCGATTACGCGCGCGTACGGGGAATGCATACGCAACAAAAAAAAAAAAAAAAAAAAAAAAAAAAAAAAAAAACGGCATCGGATATGTACGCGATGCGTGTGTGTGCGTGCGTCCGTTCGAATGTGAGAGAATGCGTAAAAGGTGTGCGGCTCTCGGCGAGAGGGGCGCGGGAAGATGGGAGAAAGAAAGCGTAATGCACTCCGTGACACAGAGTTCCCTCGAGCGCCCCGGCGGAGATGGGTAAATGGATACGCGCGTAGGTCCAGCGAGTTACAGACAATGAGAAGTAAGTGCGCGTAACCGAGAGAGGTAATGTGCAAATATTCGAAGGAGGAGGAGGAGGTGGGGGGCGATGCACGCGCGAGGAGGGAAGGAGGAGGCGACGAGAGGTGATGCGCGGCGATGCGCCAGCGATCGCCTCAAAATCACCGAACGGCATCCCGGAATCGTCCCGAGGTTTCCCGAAATTTCCCGTAATTTCCCGTCGGCAAATCGAGAGAGTGCCTCCAACCGCCTCTGCTTGGATCTTGCTCTGCACGGAAAAAAAAAGAAGATGGAAAAGGATTAGTTGCGATAGCGCGAATCTGCGTGGTAGCTAAATTTCTGTTATATAAGTTACACGAACATTCAGCCGTGTACCACACACAGATTATTGCTGCCGCAATTAATCTTCCTTTTTTTTTCCCTGCTTTTTTACGATATTTCGCGCGCACCGCATTCGGCTGTCGTTCCTCCGTCTCGTCCCCCCTCCTCCCCCCGTTTCCGCCGCTCGATCTCGAATCGCGAGGGGAGCCTCGAGACAAAGGCCAATAAAAAAAATTCTTTCGCGAAACCGGAAACCGCCGATTCGTCGACAGACGTCCGTCCGTCGACTCGGCGCGCGCGCGCGCGCGCGACTTTTCCGATTTCCGCCCACCTCGCGGCTCCCCTCGTCCCTCTCTCGCGCATGCATCGTGTATACGCGACGTTTCCCGCGTAATTGTTATTCGGAGTCGACGACGGCGGCGGCGGCGGCGGTCGATCCTCGTCGCCGAAACCACCGACGGCGGTATCGATTTCCATTGATAGCCACGAATAGTAATTTCGCGCGGATCGCGAACGTTAATTGGCTGCCGAAATAACGTCGCCGAGGCTGAAACCTGGCTCCTCGTCTGGTACACTTCTCCCCTGGCCATTCATTCTTTGTTATCTATCTCTCCCCAAGGAAAGCCTTGATTAACGAGACAAAACCTCGTAAACCTCATTCATCGTTTGTCCGTTCGGGTTGACTTCGGCAAAGTGAAAAATTATCTCGATTTTCGAAATGCCAGGAGAGAGAGAGAGAGAAAGAGAGAGAAAGAGCGAGGGAAGCAACAGAATGTAGCCTGCGGGCAAGGACGGAAAAGGGAAGGTACGAGGGTCTGGTAGGGAGAACAAGAAGGAAGGGAAGGGCAGACCCTCCGAGCACTTTCCAGCCGCATGCCGCCGGGAAAGCTACTGACCGTGAGAACCTTCCGGGAAACCCCCGTTACCCCCGAATCCCTTCTGGCCTCTTCTCTCGCCTCGCCATATGCCCGCCGCAGGAAGCGGCCTGCAGGTACCGCCGAAATTCGTTTTTTCCTTCACCGTTCCTCGCCCCGTCCCATTCTCCCTTTTTTTTCCCCTTTACTTCGCTCCTCCCGTGCTCCCGGACGATTATTTCTGCGAGACTCCTCGGGATAAAGAAACGGAGGCGGAAAGGAGCGGAGAACACGGACAAGTATGACGGAACGTCTCTTTTTTTTTTTCTTTCTCTCTTCTGTGGCTGGATACATGTATTTTATTTTTCTTTCATTTATCATTCGTGAGTCGCGCTCGTGGTGAAAAAAAAAAAAAACGGCCGGTGAAGAGGAAATTATTTTCTGCGGGATGCTTCCTCCGATATCGGTGGAACGAGGGATTTGTGAACTGCTATAAAAGGTTTTTTTTTTTTTATTTTGAATACGCAGTAAACGTCGATAGCGACTCGTCGTTACGTAATTGAGAACGTCCAATAATGTTTACGATAACTTCACGGTAATTTCGTATCTTTTTACGATAATTACGCGTTGCGCGTTGTTCTCGACCTACATGACCGGGGAAAGAATAGTACCTTCGTTGGCGAGCACGCGATTTTGCCCGCGCGGCTTCCCATTCGCTTCCCGCGTCGCCGAAAGATTAATCCCGACGAATCGCGGTCGGTTGCTGCGTCATCGCTAACGATTCACCGAGCGGAAAAGTGCCGCTCTCCGAGAGGCATGTTCTCCATAATTTCAACGTGCTCGGGAAGATTCTTGAGAGTCGCGCGCGACGAAGTGCGAAAATGAAAATTGGATTGCGTCTAATTTTAATCCCGATCGGTCTCGTCTTTCGAGTAATCGCCAGATAACGGCTGCTTGCGAATATTGGATTGGAACAAAAGTTCGTAGCGTTTTTTTTTTTTCAGATTAAAATTGAATATATACAATATTTTTGTCGAAAATGAATGAAATTTAAATTTTGAAAAAAAAAGGATTTTAAAGCTCGAAATCTCTATTTCTACACTCAGAGAAAAAAGTCGTACCAGCGACTAGAAATTTGAGGACAAATAGCGCCTCAACTATGTATTATAAAGTTGTAATAACAACAATGAATAAGTAACACGAACTAAGAAAATGTAGTAATATAAACTATTTATAATAAATTGTTCAACAAGCTACAGAAAAATAGTCGCATAATAATAATAATGTTTTTTTTTTTTCAAGTTATCTTAACAATGATTAATTAGTTATGCTTCACTTTAAGAAAATATTTGTCTAAACTAAAAAAATGTAGTAGTTATATCTTATTTGTATGAAGTGTATATAACTATGTAATGATAGTTGAGTCGCTATTTCACTATCAATTAATAGTTGACATATATTGTTACCGTTACTATATTTTTATTATAGTATTTAATACTACTTTAGTTCCTGTTACCTTATAAAACTAGTGCAAGATACTTAAATTACAGAGTTGTCAAAAATATAGTTGCCACAACTATTTCATTTTCTCTGAGTGTAGAAGCTTATTTTTTGAGTTTATGTGAGTTTGGTAATTTTTACATACAGAAAATTATGAGCTGAAAAAGATGGAAAATTTTCTTCTCACTTTGTTGGTTTGTAACGTGTCCAAATTAAATTTGAGAAAATTTTCACTATCTATGGTGAAAACTTGAAGCTTTCCCTACAAAATCGTTTTTTTACAAATGTTCCTACGATTTTTTATTCTTAAGGTATTCGCAAGTTAAGTTAAACAGAGATTCCGACTTTGATCGCTCATAAAACTCCATTAAAAATCATCGTACCCTAATTTGTAAAACAGATTCTGAAAGCTGAAACTTTGCTCTATCAAACGGTGTCATACTAATTTTGTAAAATATAGAAATTTTAGAGCTAAAAAAACACTATGAACTTTTGTCCCAACCCAACACGCCGACGTCGATTTAATTATTGGTTTTGTCATATATAAATATCTATTCGCGGCGCGCGTTATAAATAATTTGTAGAATGGAACGGAGAGTCGTCGCGCGGCTGGAGATGAAGCGGATCGTTCGATAAAGCGCAAGCGGAAGAGCGCATTTTGATTCGAGGGCATCCGCGGCGCGGCCGGGCCCTTCGGCTCTCTTTCTGCGAGGCGAATTTGCGAAACAATCGCGTCGTTGGCTGCCTCGCGACGGGGTTAACGCGCCATTGTGCTTTTACGCCGTTCGTCGTTGCGGCGAGTCTTTCGTTTTAAGCGATGACGCGAGCGGGAAACGCGGAATGGAAACACTCGCTCGCCACACGGCCACTTTCGCGGCCGCTTTGATAATATCGGAGCGGAGCGGGAGCCACGGAAATTCTAACGCGCGATCAGCCCAATTCCCGCCTCTGCTCGCAGCCGCGTTTTCTCGCGTCGTGCAACACGCCCGATCGTACTTGCGGCACAATTTGCAACGCGTTTTTTTATTTACGCGAAAAACGTTGTGCAATCTGTTCTCGTGAGAGAGAGCGGCGATCTTGGACTAATGCAACACGCTCTCTCGAAATTTCATAACTTTATCGATAGAATTATTCGCGATTACAATCGAAAACGGTCTTTATTCCAGCGTTTTGCACGCGCGAGAAATACATTTGTAATTTCTGTACATTGGGAAACGCGTTCCATTGTAGAAGGCGTGTATATACGTTCGGAATCGCGATAACGTGCGAAATTTTGCAAGATCTCGGGTTCACCGCGATTGGCTCATCCGCCCGGCTAGTGAAAGCAAAAAGTTCTCCAAGCCCGTGGAACCCATCGAATTGGAAGACGGGATTAATAAACATACCGTGAGATCGACGTTAAGTCGAAGAGACGTCCGTTTCAGATGCGCGATTACACGGTCTTTCGTAATCGGGTTGGGAAAGTATCGTTAATGCATAAATCTCCCTTGTAATCTCGATACTCCCGTTTACGTTTAAGAAGCCGAGAGATCGCCGTGTCTCCCGGTTTATATCTCACGGATATGCCGCACACAGGGTGTTTACTACCTGGAATTTCCAGGGAATTTTCCTCAAAAATCGGAGATTTTTATGAAATCTTGTCGGCATTCGGAGAAATCGAATTTTATTTTTAAAATTAAATTCCATCTTTTTGAAAAGACTCTTTTGATTTTTTTTCTTGACAATGCGAAGTGTCAATAATCGTTTAGCAATAAGTACACAGTCTCGCGAATTTTTATAAAAAAAATTAGGGTAGAAGAAATGGGAACAGTATAAGATACCACACAGCAGAAGAGAGTATCTCTGATACTATATTGTAGTGAACCTTTTCTATATTATCTTACAGGTTTCGCGACTCCAATTGTAGAAAAGAATAGATACAGTCTCATGAAATCTCTGTCTTTTACTAATTTATAATATTGGGTTGGAACAAAAGTAACATTTTTTTAGCCTAAAATCGTATATACAATATTTTCATCAAAAGTGAATGAAATTTAAAATTTAAAAAAGGATTTTAAAGCTTGAAATCTCTACTTTCAAAAGCTCATATTTTTTGAATTTATGTGAGTTTAGTAATTTTTACATACAGAAAATTATGAGCTGAAAAAGATAGAAAATTTTCTTCTCACTTTGTTGGTTTGTAACATGCCCAAATTAAATTTGAGAAAATTTTTTATTACCTATTGTGAAAGCTTGAAGCTTCCCCTATAAATCATTTTTTACAAATATTCCTACGATTTTTTATTCTTAAGTTATTCGCAAGTTAAATTAAACAGGGATTCTGACTTTGATTGCTCATAACTCCATTAAAAATCATCGTATCGTAATTTATAAAACAGATTCTGAAAGCTGAAACTTTGCTCTATTAAACGGTGTCATACTAAATTTGTAAAATATAGAAATTTTAGAGTTAAAAACGCTACGAACTTTTGTTGCAACCCAATATATAATTTGTGTTACTGACACTCCAATTTATTTCAAAATTGCATTAAAAAATTCTCTGATCTTATCTGGAATTTTGAATAAAAATATTTAAAAAATCCGGGAATTCTCGGGGAAGGAGGGGGGGGGAATTTTTTTTACAAGATTTCGGTAAACACCCTGTGCATAGGAAAATCAAATCGAATCGCGTGTACAGTTCGAGGCGCTACGGTAATCTCTTTAGCTGCGGTAAGTATGTTATTGCAAGCCTACGTCGTCGATCTAGAAAGGGATAGCTCGTTGCTCCTTTCTAAATCTACACGGCCCGCTGTATGCGCCGAAGAAATGTCTCTCGCACATAAGCGCGTTAATCGATATTTGGACATGGCCGTGGCCTTAACGAAACACCGATGTTGTTTATCACTCACGGTAACTACACGCAACGGACGCATTGAAGAATGAGAGAAAAGAGAGAGCGAGAAGGGAGCGGGCAGGCGGAACAAATTTTCATAGCTTGCACGTCTTTCGCCGAGAATACGAATGACACGTCTCGAAAAATAATGCTCGTCCGGAGAACCTTTCGTTCAAACAGTTTTCTGAATACTCGCTGCCGTGCCGTGAATCACCGTACGTGAGACTCGACGCAACGCCGACAGCAAGACACTTTTTCGCGCCAATTCCGCGCGGCCACGTGCGTACGATGCCACGCGTTGTACGTCGATGCGACGTGCGCACAGACACGTCATTGTGCATGCCAGTCCCGTATAAGTGGCACACATCAATCCATAGAGAATGGTGTTCGTGACCGACAGAACGAACGATGGAAATTAATGATTTTAGTGGCGTGTCGCCTCCGAATGTAGCTGCGAAGTTAAAAGCTTCATCGCGCGTATCAAAACATTTTCGATCGATCTTTAGCAGCATGGAAAATTTTCATTCCAAAAGATTAAATTAATTACTGAGTCGCAAACATATTCTTCGTACAGAGTTTTCGATCATGGTTGCTCGGTATAATTATAATTATTAAAATTATGGATACACTATTTGTGTATTCGTTTAACGTTTCCGTCTATGAATTATCGTTCGTCAGCCAGAACGATTATTGGAGAACCTTTGGCAGAATTGGAACTCATATATCTCGAAATGTGTTAAAAATGACGAGTGACATAAAATCCGATATCTGTTTTCCCATTTACAAAGATAGAAGCATTAATTCGCCCCTAGCGAGCGGTATTAAGGGGTAACGAGCAGCCTGCGCTGGGAAATCGTAAGGGATGAAGGGAGCTCGAGAGAGTAAGACGGAGAGAGAAAGAGAGATAGAGGGATAAATTTTCAAACGGGGCAACGGGGGCAGGGGAGTGTTTAGGGTGCCACCCTGACGAACCTGGGCGCGGCATTGGTGCACGCTGCGCGCGGGGTGCGCGCTCTCTTGCAGCTCGCAAATACCGGTCGTGCCGCGACGACCCGGGGGGGAAGGATACGACGAGGGTGGATGTGTCAGGGGGAGAGGATGCCGGGGAACGGGGGGGGATAGACGTATCAGATCGATACTCGGCGAAAAGCGCGGGCCGAGCGGAGACGGCGCGGTTGTGTGTATCTACGGTTGGTCCATCGCGAGATCCGGATGTTGCGACTACGCGCAATCTACGCGGTGGAATATTCGAATCAATGCCGGCTGATACTCTCGTTTCCATGTACGCGTACGTGAATGAGAAAAGGGGGGGTCTGTTCGTTCCAGCTGCGTCGTATCGCGCTCGAGACGAGATAAAACACGCGTGTGACCTGGCGACTTTACGTAACAAATCTCGTTAAAATTCGCGGCACAAGTCGTTCGTTCAGAGCGAGACGTTTGTCTCTCTTCTAAGTACGATCTCTTTTGTATTCGCTCATTCCAGCGGCGTTTCCGCCGTCGGAAAGCTCGTCGATTGTCTATTATTAGTTTTTTTAATGCGAGATAATCATGGAAAGACACATGCAGGATGGAAGGGAAAAAAAAGAGCCACGGACGAGCGTAGGGGGAGGAGTGAGAGGAGGCTCTACTACGGAGCCTGTGCATATAGTAAGCCAACTGTAGTACTATGAGTTAGTCACACCCACGAGCCTGGTTGTGGGTTCAAGATCCTCGTATGCTCTTTCTCTCTCCACCCATATACTCACACAAACGCACACGTACAGTCGCGTGTAATTGTACGCGAGGCGTACGTGAGGCATACGATGTTCCCCGGACTCCTATCGTCTTTGCCTGGTATAGTTAGACACTAAATTGCCGATCCTAGGTATTCGCTATATTCGCAACTCATGACGTTGATAAAGACCGTGAGATAACGTGGGAATTTTCGAAGCGCACAATCGATTGCGGAGACTACAATTGGAAACGCGCAGCGAGCTCCTTATAAATAATTTATAACGCATTCCTATGTTTTATTTTTTTAAATAAAACGATCGACATAAAGAAAGTCCGTCGAGGATGATTTACGAATTCAGAGGTTGATCCCTGAACCGCCTCGATCGACGGATAAGCGCCGTGTTTCAGGGAAGAGATCTGCTTTCATTCGGCGAGGAACTCTCTCGGGAACTCTCACGTGCCCGAGCGAGCTATTATTCCTCCGACAGAGCGATTCGCGATGCCGTAGACATCGATCTTAGGTGCCCTTGCTCTGAAAATGATCGATCTACGAGCTGCGTGCCGATTCGAAATACGCCACGAGGTATCGCTAAGAACAGCACGCGCGCATTGAGATATAGATGAATCCCACGATGGCCGGAAGGATGAGAGTGATGGAAAATTTTCCGATTTGCAGTCGATGTGACGCAAAATCGCGTAGATGAGTGCCTGCAAATACATGATACGATGAGGGGAGATGATGTAACAAGATATAATGATTTTCTACTTTATCGGTTCTCATACCTGAAATCCGTATTTTATATTTTTGCGTTTTTTTTTACCGTTGATTCGAAGAAGAGTCGAAACGTTCGAAGTTTAATGATAATTGTTAATTAAGATAATAATACAGGCTTATTAGCACTTTGATACGCACAAAAAACAGCGTCCAACTCTTATTCGCCCTTGTGATTATTATTAAAATATAATGAAATATAAATGAAAAAATATGTATAAAAAAATTCTGCGAGACAATATTATATTATGGTTAGGGAGCTAAATCCTTTATGAAATCCCGTAAAAATACAATTTCGTTGTCACGATAGAGTGACTTCACGCGGGGCTTCGTTATGGCGATGTCTCGCTTTTACGAAAATGAAACTATTCCGAAAAGATAATTCGCGATGGGCAGCTTAGCTACATTATTTGGCAAGTTCCTGACAACGGTCTTCTAAAGATACTACCATTCGTCTCCTTGCAGTCGAGTGAATGGAATTGGATACCGTAAATGCGTACAGTATCGTCGGGATGGAGCAGGGATTGTCTGGGGATCCATGGGACTGCCTGTTCGGCAGTGACAGCATCTCCGACGCCTTCCAGGGCCGTCCAGAGATGTTACATATGGGCATTCGGCGTTGCGATAACACGAGCCAAATCGGCTGGTTGGGTCCAGGCCTTGGCTTCGATTTCGACGACGTCTTGACGGAACCTGACGAAGATCCGCTCGGCTTCAATGACAAGAGCCGCAGTTCGAACAGGTAAGACAGACCCTTCGAAATTCTTTATTTATTAAATAGAATAGAATTCATTTCGCTTCAGCTTACAATGCTAACAAAGGGATTTGATTTACATTTTTTTTAACATTTATCTAGTCATTCTTTAAAATACATAGTCATAAATTATTTTAATAAACCATTTTTAATTCTTTATTCATGATGATCACGGAAGAGAGACGTTATTAGTATCAGTAAAAGTCTAAACTTACAGAAAAAGAGAGAAAAAAGAATATGTTAATGTAAGATTTCGAAATATTTTACTAAGACTCAAAAATTCACGAAAGTTAAATTGATGAGGAAACCTCATTCAACTTTAATTAATTTTATAGAAAGTTTGTCTGTGTTTCGTAGCAACTTGGAAGAATTGAACCTGGACAGCGACAGCGAACTGGCTTTGACGTTGGATCCGAATTTGATACTACCGCGTAACATGCCTATCCGCAGCCCCGCGACGAACAGCGACGCGGCGATGCCGGAGACAGCGAGCGTGGAGGAGAACGCTGCTGAGGGAGATGAGACGGAGAACGAAAGTGAGGTCGAGCGAACCGAAAACGATGAGGAAAATGAAAGCGAGGAGGAAGAAGAGATCGAGAATGAGGAGAATGAGCACAACGAAACGGAGTATGAGACGGAGGATGAGGAAACGGAGGAGGAAGATGAGGAGGAAGACGAGGACACGGAGGATGATGAGCAGGATACTATTCAACAGCCACTCACACCTCTGAGCATGGAGGCACCGACGTCGGTATCGTCGTCGTCGGCCAGCACCAGGACGTTAACCGCTGCCACTATCACCGCTTCTTCGCCGACGATACAGCTGACGAGGTTGCATCATCCCAAATTAAGCACTATATCTGGCACAGTCAAGGTCCAGGACATCAAGATGCTGACAGCTCCAAGCGGCCAGGCGTTGCAGCAGATCCGCAAACAGATACCCTACAACAATAACGTGCATGACGTCAGTACGGGTGCGACGACGACGGTGATGATACAGACGGCAAAGCGCGAGAAGGAGTTAACGGGGAGTCGTGATAATTTTTATCCGAAACCCGCGTATTCATACTCGTGCCTCATCGCAATGGCACTGAAGAATAGCCGAACAGGATCGCTGCCGGTCTCCGAAATCTACAACTTTATGTGGTGAGTGCTCATAAAATTGTTACTGCAGAAGACACATTACAACTTAAATATTTTTTAAATTTGTAAATAAATTGATAGATAATTAAATATTAAATCTCGATATTTAAGTACTTTAAAGAATTTAAGGAATGATATGTAAATAATTTAAGGAACGATATGAGAAACAAAAATTCCTCTGATTCAACCATTTTTTAAGTGGCCCCTACTTTGTCTATTATATTAATAAGTTTTTTCTTTAAATACAAATTACTATTTTTCATTGTTCTAAGATCTAATTGTAGCTTTATTAAATATGTCGCCTCTCAGAAAAGAATGCATTTTGTTTTACTTTGATTTAAAAAATTTCGAGAGCGAAACACTCATTCTTTCTCTAAATAAATTACTTTTCTCGAATGTTTTTTCTTTCTGAGCCTTTGGCAATTGAAGCCGAAACATTTACTGAATTTGTGCGTTACTACGTTATTCGTTATAGTTGCCAACGAACGTGAGCCGTAAGAAATGATGTTTTCGGGATGAACAGCACGGTACTTTTTACATGATGAATAACGTGTCGCCGTTTGCTTATTTTCGGCCATTTGGCCGGAAGGATAAAGGGACTGGCGAAGCCCCCCTACTCTGCGCTTAGGTATACGAAGGGCAAAAGTATTGTCTTTTCCCTCTTTATTCTCGAGTTTTACGGGTCGGAAAGGGAGCTAAGCGAGAAGCTGCCATTTTGTATGGGGCCCTTGGAACAACCAGGGGCACGCCGGGGTACAGTCCCCTCTAGAAACTGACGGCAGACCCCGCTCTCTTCGTTTACCACCTGCCTTCGTTTCTCATCGTTGCAACTTACGGCCATATTCGTAAAATAACTGTCGTCCCCTGTAGCGTTTAGTTAAAGTTTTTCTATGCCAAACAAAGATAATGGATTTATGAATTGTTGTTGGAAATATTTTCCGAAACAACAAAAAAGCACTTTTTCTTGAGAAAGTAAAATTCTAGAATTTGATCCGAATATTATTAGAATCCTCAAACTCGATTGATCTATCAATTTTGTAAATTTAATTGTCAATTACTACATAATTCTCTGATACGCTTAATATATAATTTTTTCGATTTCTTTACGCTAAAATTCCGATTTCGTGCAATTTCATTTCCCATTTTCCCGTTTCGTTCACGCAGCCGGCACTTTCCTTACTTCACGACCGCGCCGACTGGCTGGAAGAACTCCGTGAGGCACAATCTGTCGCTGAATAAGTGTTTCGAGAAGATCGAGAAGCCGCCTGGCAATGGTAGTCAGCGAAAGGGTTGCCTCTGGGCCATCCATCCGTCGAAGGTGGCCAAGATGGACGAGGAAGTTCGAAAATGGTCGAGGAAGGACCCGACTGCGATCAAGCGGGCCATGGTGAATCCGGAGCAGCTCGAGCTTCTCGAACGGGGCGAGATGAAGTACGAGGGGAACAGACACGACGAGACGTACGAGGACGCGGAGAGTTACGCGGATTCTGAGACCGGTGGATCCGCGGTAGACGAGGTCATCAACGACGACGAGAACGTTACGTACGACGAGGCCAAGCAGATCGACATCGTCGACGACGATATCGTCGTGGAGCAATTCTACGAGGATCTCAATCTCATGAATGCCGCCGAGTTGCTCGACACGCGACTAAACGACTTCTCCAGGCAGGAGCAACCGTTGATGTACGAGTTCGTCTCGTGCGCGAAGCGCCAGAAGACGCAGTCGGGCTCGCCAATACGGAACGAATACATTTGCCAACAGGTCAACCCGGCGTCGTCCCGGAAGAAAGCGCATCTTGTCGCGTTACGACCTGGAGGAACCGCTTCAGGCGCCGGATCGCTTCTCGAGGCGGACTAAATCCCATTTATACGATCTCTTATTTAAATATATACACGCGGCCAAGTACACAACCTCCCTTTTTATTGCCAGACCATTGTAAATAATTGTGCCCTGTAACTTTTTTTACAGCCTGAGATTTTGTAAATACTTGTGTTTTATACGATGATGTACCTTTTTTATACAGCGCGCTTGTACATAACTGTAATTTTTAAGTGTACAAATATCTGTACATACACAAATGTACAAAGGCTATCTTTTCTTTTTAGAACCGTAATGTGGGACCAGCCCGTAGGCGCGCGCATAAAAAAAGTTTTCAGATACGAGTGATTATTTAATATTACTCCTCTACGCATGTTCGCATATTTACGAGAAAATAGCCATAGCGCGAAAAATTTCGAACCGATTGGATCCAAGGATACACGTCTGATGCTTACCCGGGGCGTGTTGTATTATTAAATTAGCGTTCGCCTAACATGTCTAACGGCGCCACTATTTATAATTTTATAATAAACATTTTTTAACGATCATTAGTCTCTCGATCTTTTTATTTGCAACTCTCGAAAAAAAAAATACGAAACACACAGAATAATACGCGCCAGCTTCCACGTACCGTCCGCGAAATAAATTTAAAAAAAAACGCGAAGCTCATAAATCGTCACTGCCAAGAATGGTCAAAGATAAAATACGAACGTAGCGGATTAACGTGTAGATTATAGTAAAGATACGAAATATGATCTCATACTGATCTTTGTAACTCATTCAGTGCTACTTCATGCGTGATTATTGCGTAAAGCTTTTTAAGAATCTGTTTATAAAATCGTCGTATTTAGCTCGTCATAAAGTTATGATTTTTATGTATTACGTTATACATATATCGACTGATAATTATTGGTAATTAACGGTAGGAAATCCCTAATTTATTGTAATTTTAATTTAATTCGTATTGTCAATTTTTATACATAATTGCAAGATTCAAAATTTACCTAGAGAAAAGTTTGACCGCTAGGATATGGATGAAGTTTCGATGATAACATTTTGTTTCTTTCATATATTTTTTAGATAAAAAAAATTTTTGCTAAATAAGATAATTCGATGCTAATAAGATTCGAATAGGTGAATCTGTCATAGGTTTCAAAAATTTCGTTATGATTTTATCCTCTATTACAATATGAATGAAATTTCAGTGATATCTCTTCTTTTTTTTTACAATTTTTTGATAAATTCGAATGCGTGAATTTGCGAATATGTTTCAAGGATTTCATCGAGGTTTCATCCGATTACGACACGGCGTACTTGTACATTGTATTTATATATCGTTTGCTGCGTTCAAACGCAATTTCATTCCACGCGAGCAAGAACCAAGTTCTAACGCTTACAAGACATTTAGATAATCTATAAACAAATAGGCGATTGTGAGTGAGAGAAAGAGAAAGCGAGCGAGAGTGGCAGCGCGTAGGATAGCGATTAAATTAAAGTAGCGTAGTTTTTGTACCTGTTTGTAATATTTCTATATAACGTTAATAAGTAACTTTGTAAATGAGTGTGTGACTTTCGTGTAAATTCACGAAATTAAAGCGTAAAAATGTATACTGTGCAATGATTGCAATTTTGTAATAAAATACTGATAAGCGTACACTTCGCGCCTCGAGTTCGCTGTTCGCGTTCGATAGTGGTCCAATCAACGTCGGTCGATAAATTCCCTCTTTTTCATCATTTTTTTTTTTTACATGTATCCGCAGGTAATTGATTCGTGCGATTCAGTCGAGTTAAATATTCCGAGTATCTTTTCCGTTCAATGTTTAGCTTCACGATGTTACGGACGGGTCCGGAACGTCCGCCTCGCTTACGTAATCCAGCGTGAAAAGGGAAAAAAAAGGGGGAAAGGGAGGGAGAGAGAAAGAGAAACATCGAGGGTTGACACGCCGGCTCTTGCAGCTACATGCATGCGTTTATCGATACGCAACCGCCGCGGACGCGTGTCGTCCGCACGTCGATTACGTACGATCGGCGATAACCAGTTTACGCGCGCACACGCCGCGTCGACGGGGCTCTGTCTATTGAAATGGGCCGCGTGCGATTCATATTCGGTTCGCTTCGTGGAGCAAGAGAAAAAAAGAGAGAGAGAGAGAGAGAGAGTGAGCGCGAGCGAGAGAACCTTCCGCCATGAAACCGGTTTCTCGGTCGAGTCCTGATCACAAAGAACTCGGCCGCGCTCACGCGAGATCGTCGGGACCCTCGAACGCGGCCCCGACTTTGTGCCTCGTCGCCCCGGCAATTTTCATCGATGTCCATTTCTAGAGATGAATTTTAATCTCGGTTCAGCTTGTTTCTTTCTTTTCCCAATTCTAAGAAAAATGAGAAATTTGAAAAAGATGTCTCGGGAAAAAATTATTTATATATGGACATATTTTATATGTAATTGTATTTAAAATATGTCAATAATTATATTTATATATGAAGCATTTTTTCCTGAGATATTAGAAATAAATATATATATATATATATAATAATATATTTAATATATATATTATGTATGTGATATATATATATATTTTTTATTTATATTATATGTACATTGTTAGAAAACTCTTAAATTTAACACATTTCACGTGTCCCAAACGTTGTCCATTCAAATTATTATGTTAATTTGACACAAGATGAATCTGTTAGAAAGTAACACAAACATTATGTAAAAATTAATACAAAAAATGTAACATTTTGATACAATTTATGAAAACATATTTCTTCAGTAAAATTAACATTTATAATACGTTAAATTAATACATACATTCATCTTTGATTCATTTATTTTAGAATTCATGTTTCTAAACTACATTATTTTTATGTTATTTGTTTATTTACTCATAAATTATGTTATTTTTACACCAAAAAATGTTAAATATTATTTTATACGAATATACAATATTATTTTATACATATTATTTTAACACAAAATATCCGAGTAACATAATCACATTATGTTAAATTAACACTCGGATATGTTAAAAATTCAACACAAAAATTTTGACAATGACCGTTTTAAAATACAAAATGTTTTTTACTGTGCATCAAAAGCAAATAGACCGAGATTAAAGTTAATCTATGTTCGCAGAAATGAACACGAGACGATTTTCCTTCGTATCTCCTCCGATATCGTCTCGTACGAGAGAAATCTGTGTCGGAAACCCGCTTGTGATTTCCATGCTAAATCATAAATCGGAAACAAAGGGAAGGATCTGGGAGCACGAGAGAGAGAGCGATTCGTTCCGCTCGGTCGCCCGCACAAAGACGATCCTTCGCGCGCTCGACCGGGGATTCGCGCATATATTCCAAGTGCACGTCCTGCCCCTTCTGCCTCCACCTTCCCGCCGCCACCTTCTTATTTATCAGTTGCATCGTGCATCGCCGCGGACGTTTCGTCAGGTGTTTCGTGGCGCGCGATCAGGACCGGTTTACGACCGCGAGGTGCCCCGGGCTCGCTGGCGCCCTTATCGGAGAAACGAAATCTCCTTCCGACGATTCGCGAGAATTACGTTCGGGCCTCGTGAGAGACAAGAAAACTCTCGATCGAGACGTTCGAGCCTCGCGGATTTTAACGCGTCCCAAGATTCCCGTTGAAAAGTAAAAGAAAATCGCCTCGCTCGAAAGCGAAAGCTTGCCCTTTTCGTCGGCCCCTCCCGCCCTACGGCCCTGATCGATCCCTCGCCGATTACCCGGGCGCGCGCTCCGAAAATTCCCACGCTGCGTCTCGCGTCCTTATCGCCGGCGCGATTAGAGCGCGGCGTGGCAAGGCCGATAGATACGATACGCGTGATCTCGCGCCGATGCGTTGCACGAGGAGAGAGAGAGAGAGAGAGAATATTGAACCCATAACCGGCTTGTGGGTGTGACTGACTCATAGTACTATACTACAGTCGATTTACTCGCGTAGTACGTACCCTCCTCCCTGCCTCTTCCTTTCTACTTTCCTTTGTAGCTTTTTCCCTCCTCTCTCTCTCTCTCTCGTTTTCTTTCTTCCCGCTCCCTCGTCTCCGTTCAATCCTTTCTCTTTATCCCGCAGTCGGGAAACGAGACCCCGGCACGAATCGAAAGATTGCGCGCATCTACGCGCGCCCCGCGCCGTGGATTCTGTAAATCCGAATTCCCCATTCGCTATTGGAAACGTGAAATTGATCTCCTCGAACTGATAAAAAAATAAATAATCCGACCGGCCGCAACGTCAGCTCCCTTCCGTCCGGTCCCTTCCGTCCAGCTGCGTGTCGCTTTCGCGACACGCCATGTGTACGCCGTACGCATCTCGACCCGACGGCCTGGCGCGTTACGTGTGTGTCGACCCATCAGCTGCATCGCGAGGGAAGGAAGAGCGAGTAACCTGAACCTGCGCTCTTCCACCGAATGCACTCGTGCAAGCCATCACGCCATAATAACTCTTTCACCGACGTTAAATAAGAACGAAGCAAATCGCGAGAACAACAATCGTCCATCTAATATCCTTCTATTTTCTCCCCCCCCCCCTCCCCCTTCCATTGTATATCTAATATTTGCAGAAAAATCGGTCAAACACCGTAACGCGAGTGAAAGCGCATTTTTTGTACCCTCGTGTGTGTGTGTTCTTTTTTTTCCTTTTTTCCTAGCCTTACAACCCATCAATTATTTATAGAACTCCGCCGCACGCGGAATCTACGTTGAGCGATTCTCTCAAAGACGGGCCACCCCGGCGCAATCGGGAGATAAGTTAATCTCACTGAATGGGAATTCTTGCGGAGCGGAGAGAAAAGGAAGAAGCGGCCCGGGTCGCCCTCTCCGCCGGCAAGAGGGAAAAGAGAGGAAACGCATACTGCGGCGCATTATACTCGGGCAGACATCGTAGGAGCGATTCCCTTTCTTCCCTCCCCGACTCCCCCCCTCGCCCCGGCCCCCGTCATCAAGTTCCCATCGCGCGCGCGAGAGAGAGAGAGAGAGAGAGAGACCGGAGCAATCGAGCGTGCATCTTAGACACAGAGCTCGACTTGAAAACTGACGAAAATAAAGCGGGGCCCCCTCCCCTTCCCCCCAAGGTTTTTTACTCGTCGTGGCTCGCCGCGGGTGAAAGACCAGCGCTGGGCCAGACGACCGCGCATTTGCGCATCTCTTAATGCCGCTCTTGATTACTCGCCCCCTCACCCCGTCCATTATGCTTCGCTCTACAGGGTGTCGCGAACGAGTCGCGCCGCGCGCGTCGACTTTCTTTCGTTTGTTCAAATTTCGGTGGCGGACTTGTCGGATGACGAAAGCGGCGGAGGTGAAATCGTCCGTCGGAATTCTTTCGATTTCGACGTTGACCTTCGTCAGGTACTCCCGTGGGCCTTTTCTCTCTCTCTCTCTCTCTCTCTCTCTCTCTTTTGAGGTCACTGTGGCAAGAGCACGGCCCTGGCCGATCCGCGGGGTCTACGGCGAAAACTTGACCGAGGAGCTTGACAAAGGAACAACCTTGAGGAAGAATGGCCGCTTGCCCGTATTAAATCGCACGGTATCGGATGATCGTTCCACTTCAGCGCGGCGAAGTTAGTTTCCCACACGAAGCTGTATTCCAATAAACCCGCGTCGCCCGGAGCGTATTATTCCGTGAAAATTTATTTTACGACGAATACACGACGGCTGTCTGAATTGTTAAAAATATTAAATTTAAAGGATTGCCCTACTGCAATTGTAAACGCACTATGCGTTGACAACAAATAATCGTTTAAATATTTATGCCCCTGCGTATCATGTATACGTGTGTGTTTCGTTGGTATACTAGCTGTGCAGTTTTGTCGTGTCACAAATAACGAGAATTTACAACAATAAATCTTTGGAAATGGCAATGTTCGGAGTTTCGACTTTTGAAATGATTTACCTGACTGCAACGTTCTATGCTGATTTTTGGAAACCGAATATTTGGATAACTGACACGGCAGTTACCGTCGACAGTCGGTAAAGTTGCGCACGATTTTTGCCGACGATCGGCAAAGTCACCGGGAACTTTATCGATAGTAATTAATTTACCGACGCGAGTTTTAATTATATTATTCTAATAAAATTTTAAATTCTCAAAAATCGATAAAATATCAGGAGAATGTTATCAGATAAGAGATCGCACTAAACTTCTAAAAATTAGAAAAGCCTGAAAATTTAAATTAAAAAGAAAAGCAAAATTACAACTTATTATCGAGAAGTTATTTTCTATGTCTTCGGTTTGTTCTTTGCAGCTGAATTTCTTGTTTCATTTCTCTTCTCGATTTCTCTTTTTCTTTCTAACGTCTATATATCTGTATCTATTTTATTTCAAGTACAGAAAGTATAACACGAACTATACATACATGAAAATATAACATAACCTTACGATTTTCATGTTTAATTGAAACGCTGTCGCGTTTTGATTGGTCGGAATTTCGGACGCGACCAATCGACTTCGCAGTCTTCGCCCTAAATTAAGTGTATAATTTATATAAATTTTAATCTTTCCATCTCATCTTTCCATCTCGTATCTGCCATCACTGCTTTCGTTCCGCGCGTGAAGCAGATTAGTCGGTAAGCAGGTGGTAGAGATCTGATGGGAATATCTCGTTAATATATTGATAAAATGGAGATACTTGTGAATTTTTGGGAGAGACATATCCTCGAAACGATTTTATGCATGATATGGCTATTGAGCTTTTGGCATTATTATTTGAACTTCCGCCAGGTAAATCTGCCTCTCTAACCTTTATTCATTTTTTAATTTTATTACTACAGAAGAATGCTTAGAATATAATTCTTGGAGTAACCAAGATTAAATATTTTATATTATTTGTGTTAAATCCCTATACTTATATTTTCTATATATTTGTATCATATTTTGCTTTTTATTTTGAGATTAGAGATTAATTTTGAAACAAATGAATTGATGTAATCAAGGCCAATAATTGTGAATGTTATGTAAATGTTACAGAGAGCATTATTGCAACGTCTAGTTGATTTACCAAAATCGGTTGAGGGTTTAATGAGTAAGGATATATATGATAAGGCTCGTGCTTACGCATTGCATAGAAATACTTTCGGTAATGTACAGGATGTATATTCCAAGATTTATAATACCGTAAGTGGCGTGAGACGCTTCTATCCACTATAATACTGTATATAATACCGTAAGATGCTTCTATCCATTCTATACTTTCGATTAGAACAAAAAGAAATTTTTTAAGCATTTATGGATTTGTGTTATATAATGTGATATTTTTACAGTTAATCTTGATAACTTATGGCTATTATTACTTTTGGCAATGGAGCATTAAAGTAGCAAAGTACTATGGTATCAATCATGAGAGTGAAATACTGATAAGCGCGATATGTATGTTTATTATAGGCGTATTTTCTCACATATCCAATCTGCCGATAGTGATATATGATACTTTTGTTTTGGAACAGAAACATGGCTTTAATAAGCAAGTAAGATTCTCCATATAGCATCTCTTGCAATTATAGAAACTATATATATATATATCTTTATATATTTAATTATTGAAATTTGATCCAAAGAAATCTGCTAATTAGAAAAAGAGAGTAACTGAAGAATAACCAAAAAGATAAAGTTAATCTACATTGATGAAAATAGGCATAATTAATATTAATACTTATTTGCAGACAGCTATGTTTTTTATTAAGGACGAATTTAAGAAGTTTCTTGTGGCTCAAATTATCACCTTACCTCTTTTATGTGGTATGATTTGGATTGTGCAAATTGGTGGCGATTATTTCTTTTGGTACTTGTGGATATTATCTGTGGTAGTTTCTCTATTCATGATGATTCTATATCCGGAAATAATTGCACCATTATTTGACAAGTATTCACCATTGCCTGACGGCGAATTGAAGCAAAAGATCGAAGAGTTGGCGGCTTCTTTGAAATTTCCTTTGTATAAACTATTTATAGTTGAAGGTTCCAAGAGATCATCACACAGCAATGCCTATTTATATGGCTTTTATAAATATAAGAGGATAGTTCTTTTTGATACACTTATCAAAGGTTATAGCAAGAAGGACGAAGGCAATGATGCCGACAAAGAGTATGGCTGTGATACAAACGAAATACTGGCGGTACTCGCGCATGAATTGGGTCATTGGAAACATAATCATGCTTTGAAGGGATTTCTGTTGAGCCAGGTATAACTTTAAAGTTGATTCGTGTTTTATGTATATGTGTTATTTCGGAAGCTTCGTAGTATCGGTAATATTTTAATATTTTCAGCAAAAATTGGCTCTAAATTTATTAAATAAAATACAAAATTTAATAAAATCTTTAATATAATCATTTTAATATATTTAAAAATTATAAAATGTGTGTTTTATATGACTTAAGTTCTTTAGATTTGTCTTTGTATTTTTAAATACATATATTTTCCAGATAATACTTGTAGCCAATTTCGTCATGTTTGCCAAACTCTTGCGATACACGCCAATGTATAGCGCTTTTGGCTTTGTGGACTCTCAGCCCATCATTATTGGCCTATTTATAGTAACAATGTATATTTTAATACCACTGAATACGGTATCTATTAAATTTTTTCCTATGATTTTTATATTGTACGTAAACAGGATATTATTCACGCAAATTCTTTTATTATTTTCAGATCTTTAATTTTATTAGCGTAGTGATCAGCCGAAGATATGAATTTCAAGCAGATCATTTTGCCACGAAATTAAACCATGGCGAGGCTTTAAAGGCAGCTCTGCTAAAATTACAAAAAGACAATTTGGGATACCCTTTATATGATAAATTGTACTCCTGTTGGAATCATTCACATCCGCCTATCCTCGAACGATTGGAAGCGATAGATAAAACCAAATAAGGGAATTTTTCATTTTACGCGATTTTCATAATTCGCGGATATAAAAGATGAAGTCTGGAGTTTACCGATACACAGGCATTAGTTATTGTTTACGTTATTTTATACGTCATATATATTTTTTCTTTTTATTTTATTAATCTACTATCCTCCCAGTTGTGAGGAAATATAGGTCCGAGATAATTATGCTTCCTGTTTATTGTCATAGTATCAATGCGATTCTGTTCTTATTATAATACCCATCTTTTACACTCCAGTTGGACAAGAACTTTTAATAGAGCTGTTCAACATTTTTATATAATATACATAATATATTCCAGCATTTAATATTTACATATGCATTTTTCCAATATATCGTTAATCTCATGAGAGATGACCACGATATTTTATAAGATATTTTCTCTATGTTTGTAGGGATTTATCTCACATTTGGATATTTCGAGTATATTTTATTTTTCGAAGACATAGTGACTTGTATATACGTTCTATATATATCTACCAGAAACTTCCCAGCAAACGAAAACTGATTGCCCAGCAAATGGAAATGGATTCAAAAAAATTAAAAATTTAAATTAAGCAGATTACACGAATCCATTTTTATCCAATTAAAATTTAAGAATTTCTTGAATCCATTGTAATATATAAAACGGGATTGAAACTACGGAAGTCCTATTCTTTTAATCCAAAATAAATTACACGGGCCACAATCAATTTTAATGAAACGGAATTAAAACGAAGTGATTTCTATATTCTTTGAATTCAAAAGAAGTTTTCTCGACCACGCAATCTATTTTACATTTACATGGTATAGGAGTGAAATGATGTAATTGCTATTTTTTCAATCCAATTTGTGTTTAAATGAATTAAAATGGATTACAAATTTTTAATCCATTTCCGTTTATCAGATTGTATTTTACTATTCAATGTACCGTTATTTATCATTCTTAGATACAGATTCTAAAGTAAATAAAAGTTCAACTAATTTTAGAATATGATAAATGCAAAACAGGTATTTCATTTAACATTGTTTTTACAATACTGAGAATTTAAAAATATATTCGTGTTTGTGAATAATCCACATGTTTACTCTTATATTAATGGGCATATTCTTTTTTGTAATTGCTAGAATGTGTTGAAGATATATTCTAAATTTCTCATAGTCCGATTCTTCACAGTATGACAATGTCAAGGAAGACAATGTATTTGTCTCTTCTATAATGAGCACTCTTACTATTTAATTATATATATTAATTATATATATAATGACTTATATATAAGTTATATGTAAGTAACCAATATATCTATTGTATATGCCTCTTATGCATAATTGTCCAATCTAATTAATTACATATTAATGAGCGAGTGATAAAGGCTACATTAATATTATATAAAACATTTTTTTCAATCTTACCTTTAGTTTTAAATGATTGAAGAGAGGAAAATAAAGAAAGTTATGAATACATATGTTTGTGTGCGTGTGTGCGTGTGCGCGCATTTACTTTTATAACGTTAGTTTATTATAAAAATAAAAGCTTAAAGGTCTCCTAAGATACTTGCATAGTAAATCAGGACTAATTTGTCTATAATGTATGTATACGTATGTTAGTTTAAAACTGTGTGTGTATGTGTGTATATATTCAATATATTCAATATATTTATAAGCTCGAAATTTTTATTTTATTATGCATTTCCAATCTGAGGGTATATCGAAAAGTAATTTATATTGCATACAAGCTACTGAATATTTTTTGTCAAAACATTTTTTTAACCAGAAACATCTTATTTAATCGCGACACAATCTGCTTCATTATTCTATTAATTTTTTTCATTAATAAATGGCAAATTAATGACTGCAAGTTATCTATGTCATATCAACTTGTGAAGGAAAGTAAGTATGCATCGAAATAACAATGCATTTCTCATACATTTTATCGTGACATTTTGTTTGTGGTTTGTATCCATATGCTATATAATTTGGAGCAAACAGTAAGTGATCGCTAAGTATAAAAATTTGGAAATATATGCGAATATGTATTCGTCTCCCTTATTAATTTTTGTGTAATTACATCGTAATTTACCAATACTTACCTCTTACAAATGCAGTTTCATATTTCTGTATACGTTATTATACAAGATTTTGTTAAAAAAAAAGAAAAAAAATACAAATATTTAATATATTATAATTTACAACGTCAGGTCTCTCTAATAAAGTCAGTAAAAAAAATTACAATTTATCAGAATATTTTGTAAATATTTTGATTTTCATGAATTACTCAGTGATTTCTATCCGGTTTAATATCCTTTTTCTATGAATACTGAATCTTATTCGATTAACTCAATTAAATTTAATTAAAATGGAATTTAATATTTCGTAGATACCTGATTATCAATAATAATTAACGTAAGATATTAAATATTAATAAAGTAAATATTCAAATTTTTTTATATATATAGCAAAACACGATCTTACGTTTATTTTATGATTAAATTATTCATCCATTTCGTTGAATAAAAAGAATAAAGAATTGTGAATAAATAAAAAATTGTTTAAACTATTAATTCAAGCAATCAATGTTTCTTTCATATTTATGTTCTAGAGAGAATTAATTATTTAATAAATCAAATTAAAATAATTATATCAAATTATATAAAAATTACAAAAGACAGATCATCTTTTTATGAAATATGATTTTATCAGTGATGCCAAAATTGGCTTTTTGTTCATTAATTCTGTAATCCATGGATTTTTGTACATATATAAATTTAATGAATAATTTTTGAATGTAGTTGAACAGTACACAACTTGTTTGAAAACGTATAATAACGTATTAATATAGTATACTCATGGTATAATACACATTATTGAATATTTAAAAGAAATTTCATGTTTTCCTTGAAGTAAAAAAGAATTCAAAATATTTTATAAAATGACCTTTGTAAATCATGTGAAATCATGCAATTAGAAAGGGATGATTCCTCGTGCAAAAACAAGATAAAGATATACGATATCTATAAGATAAGAGCAATTTTTTTCATATATCTCGTTTCTGAGGAAAGTAAGTTTGAAAATTGAAAAATTTAACTTATATATGCAATATTACAATTGTTAAAAACCCATTATACGTTATAATTCTTTATTATGTTAAACAGATATAGAATAAAAAGATCAAACTAAAAAAAATTATCTAATATTGCAAAGACGTGCTTTTTATGTGTATATATATTTTTTAATATATATATATGCATATATGTACATATGGAAACAATATTTTAACGATATTAGGTAATAGTAGTTTAATTAGTAATCTTGTTAATAATAATATTAATATGTTACACTGTTTTAATAAAATGTTATTTATTTATTAATATTGTTATTAAATTAACAAGATTATTTTCAATTAGATTGCTATTAGCTGCTTAATATCTTTTTTCCGTGTATATATATGTATATATATAAAATTTCAAAAAAATACTTTTAAAAAAATTAAAATAAATATTATCCCCCGCAAATATTGAAATTTTGGAGGTAACATTGTACGAGGAAACATAATATATTCCTCAAAAAGTTTCACATCATATTAAAAATTTATCCTACTCATATACGTATAAAATCCTAGAATGCAATGCCGCGCACCACTCCAGATTTTGCTCTCTCGTTTTTTAAATTTTTTTGAAATCCATGAAACTTATGATTACAATGTATCTTTAATGTGATACACGAATTGAAAGCAAAAATGTAACTATACATTAAATAAATAGTAACAATGTTCCTAAGGATTCTTACATGCGTTACTCGTACATTTCAAAAATTTTTCTCTTTATATTTGCTTGAACTACAGTTTATAACGAAATTAATCGACCAAAAAAACGAATATAATATGAATATAAAGAAATGTCAGCGCATTGTTATCTGTACAATACATTTTACAGAAATTTCTAGTTTTTATATGCGCTATAATCAGTATATATGTTTCAGGATATTTTGAAATTTGTCAACGAAATGTGAACATTATATGTTAAAAGTTACGATAAGTACCAGCATGCTACTAGAGAAAAAAAAAAGAATATTTTGTCAATTTATATTTATGTTCATATTAAGTATACGCTCTTAAATACAGTTGCTGTTTTTGTTCATGGATTCACATATATGAATATATGATCGTAAAACGAAACTTATAGTAAAGTAAGCTCAAAGCAAAGAAATAGGCATACATGCGTTCTAACGTGAAAATATCAAACATTGTAGTTATACACGCGTTAAAATAATGCTACTATATCCTATTTTAACGGCTCGTTAGAAAGTTCTACCACGATTATCTCTTAACAATCCAGTTTTTATTTATCATTAAAGGCGCGAAGTCAACGTCTAATATTAACGTTTCAGAATCAAAGAGTTCGATTCACTTGACGAGTCCAACAATTGGAACATGATCGAACATTTCAACTTTGGAAGTCATTCTCTCTTAATACCATCTCTTAGCCGTAAGCAATTATTCTAATCGTTAAAGATACACAATAATTAAATGGATAGTATATGTATCGACGAGTTTCATCCTGGAGTGGTGGCGGCCAAGCAGTGGCTCTCTTAAGATCATCTTAGTGTCACATTTCTTGATTAACGGTACGTGAAAGTAATTGGGAACAGTACCTTGCACTTGTCACTCAGTTTGAGCGCAAGCACGTGTCTTCCATCGCTGCGCCGTGCAATACATGCGTACGTGAACACAGGAACCAAGTTGTCTGTACGTGTGTGTAATGTGTGTACAAGTTAAATGGAAGCGCGTATACGTATGGGATATGTCGTATTTTTGTAATCATTCTCGCTTTTATACTCGAACATATTATTTGAAATCTTCTCATGCAGAATGAAATGAATCTGTGCCATGAGTTAACATAGAACGGGTCATTTGAATTATTCGATTGTTTAGAATCCAAGAGAAGAATAAACTAATTTCACAAAACCGATAAAAAAAGATCAAGAATAAAAAGGGAATATATTCTGAACTGTGTTATGTACATGTCTTTGTAGATGCCTAGAAATATAATTCGTATATTATACACGTGTAGACTTAGTCTGTCGTTTTCATTTTGTCGTGATTGGGAGCTACGCGCGTATCGGAATAACAAGGCCATATTTCTTTTGTTATCAAAGACGTTATATATAAAATATTTATTATTTTTCTTTCTTTGATTGAGCAATGGCAATCAGCACATTATATTCATTCATTTGTTCTGCTACGAAAATATAAAAGTATGTACAATTCAATAAATTAATCCTCAAAGGGACATGAGATATGATACTATCGCTGTACAATATCCGATAGATGATTTGAAATTACAGGAAAGAGTTCTTAATAAAATTACAAAAAGATTGACTGGAGGCTGATCTCTCTTTGTAGATGGCAATGATGGAATTCTTTCAAATGTGTCTATATATACGTTTATATATATATATATATATATATATATAAATCTATGCAACTGTTATCCAACGTAAAAAATAAAGAAAAAGAAAAAAGATTATAATAAAAAAATTTCGATTAAGAAGTGAATCTCTGTATATACCTCTACACGGATAAACAGGTCCTGTGTTCACTCTATCACAGCAATTATCTAAGCAGCAGATTTCAGTTGGGAAGAAATCTTGATTAAGACTTACACGAGAGTCAACAACTGAATATTCTGACGATTGAAAGATACTCAAAACAACTCACTGGACCCAACGGCTTCCCCACCACTCCAGAGTGCGATAATTCTGAGTCTGTAAAATTGAATTGTTTTCACTTTTTTTCTTTCTCCCTCTCTTTCTCTCGCTCATTCTCTTTCTCTCTCTCTCTCTTTCGCTCGTTCTCTCTCGCTCGCTCGCGCGCTCTCTCTCTCTCTCTCGCACTCACTGTAGCACGACTCTATGTACATCGTATCGATTTAAACGATATTTTACACGCCTGAAGATTCTCTATACTTCACTTTGGTAATTTTCCCAATATCGATCTTTTCTTTTTATAACGAATTCGCTTGTTCTTCCACTGATTGCTCACTATAATTCTCACTGACGTGTCCCATTTGTTCGATCGATTGTACCACATTTTGTTGCGCTGAATCTTCAGCTGGAATGGGTGCTTCGTATTCACACTGTTCCTCTTCCCGCTGCTCTAGCGCTAAATCATTGCTGGAGAAATGATCCGCACCAATTTCGAAAGTATTAGACTGGCCCTTGTCATTTTTATAGCTAATTTCGTCGGTGCCCTTATCATTCGGTATACTAACAAACTCATTTTCCCTATCATCGTGCATCACATCCTGCTCGTGAATTGTCGATTCATGTTCCTTTTGCATTAAAAGACTCTGTTGATCAATAGCTGAAGCATCGAAGTTATCTTTCGCTTCTAATTCTCCACCGAACGATGTGTCCATCTTGTTTTCGGCGTCTTCCGATGGCATTTCGTCCACGTCGTCCGTCAGTGGTGGACTAACATTGCCCCATCTGGATTTTCGATTTCGATTGCGATTCTCCCGTTCGGACATATTTTTATAATCCTGATGCTTCACTAATTTTTGCTTGTCTCGCGGGAGATGATTCTCACGTTGCCCGTGTCCATCGGGTTCCTGTCCGGACCATGACGTGGGCAATGGTCCACCACCCTCCTGATTTCTCCACGGTCCATCTGGTCCATGCATCGCTGGCGGGCCCATCGGACCGAACGGTGGCCGGATATGCGGTCCTGGACGACCGCGCATATCATCGAACGGCGGTCGGAAGAAAGAATCTGTTTCTCTGGGATCAAATGGTGGACCTCGAGGTGCGAACGGTGGCCTCATCCCGGGCCTCATACCTCTCGGACCCATACCACGTAGATGAAACATCAGTGGACCTACAAAAGACACGGCAGTGACACACGCATGAAGCAAAAACATAATCACATTCGCTGTAATTAATAAAATAAATAATCTTCGTTTGTGTGTGCTTTCTACCATATTACATATTTTTTAATATATAAGTCGCGGAGCGAAGAAATTAAATAAACGAATCAACATCAGAAATTCATATGGAGTCACAGATATAATTATACACAGATATAATTTTGTGTGTGTGTGCGTGTGTGTGTGTGTGTGAGACATAAGTCCGTTAAAAATCTAGAACTGCAACTGCTATGTAATAACATGCGCACATAACACAGGAATCGATATTGAATGAACTTTATATAATAAGAAATATAAAATTTCTGTGCTGGAATAATTATTTAATTATTATATTTATCTTTTCTCTTTCTCTTTTCTTAATTGAAGCCGAATTATTTAAAACATTTAATTATTATGACACACATACACACACGCACACGCACACACACATACACACATTTCGACAGAAACAACATTAATATTTGGATTTAGTATTATGGATAATCAATCACTTTAACTTTACATCTATTATGTCTAATTTATTATCTATTTTAATCTAAAATAATATCATTTATTTAGGAATATAGAGACATTAAAATTTCTTTTGAAATAAATGTATATTTATTGTCAAGTACTTTTAAATTATTAAAATTTAAATTAAAAATTAAWYTWTTWAAWRMATTYRAATKYWTTWAAWARWTTAATTTTTAATTTAAATTTTAATAATTTAAAAGTACTTGACAATAAATATACATTTATTTCAAAAGAAATTTTAATGTCTCTATATTCCTAAATAAATGATATTATTTTAGATTAAAATAGATAATAAATTAGACATAATAGATGCAAAGTTAAAGTGATTGATTATCCATAATACTAAATCCAACTATTAATGTTGGTTGTTCTGTCGAAAATAAAAAATTTAATATGTTCCATAAGATTTATTTAGGATGTCGATGGTTCTATGAAAACGGCGGTTTCATGATTAACGAGTCTCGGGTTTTATCCCTTATCTTACATATTTTAAATTCATAATCTATCTAATCTGTGAAACGGCTCTTTAGACCCCTCCAAGTTAGAGGTTGTATATATGGTTAAAAAAAACCATATCACGTTAAAACAAATGTTATTCATAAAAATGTTAAATTAAGAGGAAATCGAATTGAATCTTTAGACCAAGATTCACTTAGATTATAAAGCGAATGAAATCATTGATTGATTAATGACAATTATTTCAGTTTGCAACAAGAAATATGGCCTTATATTAAATGCGCTTAATACCATCTCATATGATAAGTAGCATTCTCTTATACAAAACACGTACTAGTAATTACTATGGCCCATATTCCGATCCCACTTTTATCGATAAAAGAGTCTTAAATGTGACTTCTCAGTCAATCGGATGATTTGTAAGCCTCTTTTAGAGGCACTTTTTCGATAAAAAAAGATTCAGAATATAGACTAAAGATAATAGGAAATTTGCGTCTTACCGGGTCCCCTGGCTCCACGCGGTCCAAATCCATCAGGACCGACTGGTCCTCTCGGTCCCTTTGGCCCCATTAAAGGCGGCATTCCAAACACAGGCTCCATTGGACCACCAGGACCAAAGAACTCTCTCCTGCGGAGGTCGAAGTCTGAGCGCTCGTTGTGACCTCTGAGATCGAAGCCGTCCTGCATTCGTGGATCAAATCCATCGCGTCTCATCTCGTATTCGAAACGTTCACGTTCGTACTCGTCCACGGGCGGTCTGCGAGCACGCACTTCCGGTCGCTCGAACTCATCCCGAGCCGGGCCTAGCCTGTTTGGCGGAAAGTCGTCAGGTCGAGGCCCATTGTGTCCTAGCCTGTTCTCGTAATCCTCCGGGAATATGCCAGGCTGCATCCTGGGATCCAGGAAATCATCCATCTGTGAAGTCCTCGGTCCACCACGCGGTGGAAAGTTCTGCCGATCAGGTCGATCGGGTAGGCCGCGCTGCGGAAATTCACGCGTGTCTGGCGGTCCGCTTCGGAAATCCGGCCCTCGCGGGAAGTCTGTTCGATCCGGAGGCAGCACTGCAGCAAATTTAGGTAGATCCATCAACGACATCGGCATGTCACCAGGTGGCCGCCGTCCTCCTCCGGGACTTTCTTCGAAGTTCCTATCATTCCGCTCGTTGTTACGTTGTTCGGTTCGATTACCCCGCATATTCCTGTCCATTCGGTCATCCAGTGGTAACGTACCATCAGCCAATTGTCGTAGTCGATCGGCTAAACTGGGCTTGCCTTCTTTCTTCGTCATGCCTTCGCCTTCCTGAATACTTTGATTTTGCACACTCGGTCCTTCCGAGTGCCTACTGCTGCTCTCTCGGCTCTCCCGGCTTTCACGGCTGTCTCTATCGCGTCTCTCATCCCTCTCTCTATCACGACCATCGCGATTATCTCTCCGTCTATCTCGACCGCGATCTCGTCCTCTTCCTCTGTCCCTGCCACGATCCATCCTGCATTCGTTGATATCCATGCGATCTCCGCGATCTCGATCATTCCGTTCTCTCCTTTCCCTGTTCTCTCGATCACGTTCTCGTTCCTTGTACTCGCGAGATTGATCGTTCTCCAGACGACAGTCGTTCATGGTATTGCTTATATTCATCGCCGCGATCAATTGATCACTGAGGTTCGGTTTATCCTTGGGCAAGTTGCTGTTCAAACTCTGCGGCATCGCGTCCTCCATCTCTACGTCCATATCATCCGAGTGGTGCTGTTGTTGAGGTAGTTGCATCTGCATAGGCGGCGCCGGGCCCACTCCGTACGGTTGTCGTAACATTGGCAAATTCGGCATACTTGTTTCCGTCGTAGGCGGTGGTACTCCAATCGGTGGAACATTGTGCGGCATACCTGTAATGTTCAGGATCTCGTATCCTGTTTGGCTGCGATTAGCCAACTTTGCTGGGACGGTAAGAGTTGTTAAATATCATCGCGACTTCAATTAAAATTAGATCTGAGACTACATGTACTAATATTAGTTAGCGTTGATAATTCTGATTATTTCTATTCTCTTTCTATACAAACGTTATTTGTTTAAATCTTAGCCAATGAAAATATCTTATTTTATTCTTAAAGTTAATAATTCATAAAAAGTATACAAATATGAGTCAAGATTAAGTTTATAGTAACGATATATGTATAACTTTTATATTTTGACTAAAATTTCATTTCTTTAGTTTGTACAAAACTAAAGAATTTTATTTCTTTAGTTTTTTCATACATTCTTTTATTTTGTTTATTAATTTATATAAAGGCTTACATTTTTGTATAAATTTAAAAAGACAATGAATAAAAATCAATTTTGTCATTAAGATATTGCGACAAATACTTTATATATAGTTATAGAAAATAATGTAGCTATTGGCAATATCTTAAAGTTTGTCTTATTTTTTTTTGTTATTAATCATATTTGTTAAAGAGAATTGTACATACCGGTGGAGTTTGGCTTGTCCGAAGGCGCTGCAGGTGCGGGCAGTGGAATTTGTGTCAATAAACTTACGCCAACACCTGCTCCAAATGGCGGATTTACTGAAGGTGTCAACATGGTCTGCATCATGCCGGGTGGTCCCAACAGACTCTGCATGTTAGGTGGTGGCACTCCGATCGGAACATTCGGCATTAATCCATGTGGCATTTGTAGGCCCATATGACTAATCATGCCTATAAGATTTGTGAAATTTAAGAACTGTAAAGTATTTTGAGAAACCATAGCTATACTATCATAGCTGTACTATTGCACATTTATATCTTTGTAAATTAGATATTCAATTATTATTAGATATTTTATATTTTCAACATTCTCATCTTATCGTAAGCATTATGAACTTTACGTTGTAAAAAAATAGCTCGTGTAAAAAATCTATAAACAAAGATATAATATATAATTCAAAGTATAATACCATAAATCATTATATTGAATACTATATATTGTATGGATATTTATACTTGCAAAATACTAATCTGAATATTCATCAGAAAAAATTGAATTCAAGAAATGATAAACGCTATAAACTAACGTGGCACTCCAGGCATCGTAAATGCTGGCGGCATCATTTGCAATTGCGTGTTCGGAGGAGGCAATAATGCAGCCGATGTTGGCGGTCTAATTGGTGGCGGTTGACTAGTGTCGACTAATTGTTGTTGTTGCTGCTGTTGCTGTTGCTGTGAGTTAGCCGATGACTGTATGACATTAACGATACCGTCCGTCAAAGTAGGTATAGGAGCACCAGCGTTTGCAACGACAGCCATTGCTTGCTGTTGTAGATGTATTTGTTGTTGCAGAACATCTGCACTCGTGCCAGTGTGTTTCAATTTTCCTGTGACATAAAAGAACAAAAAAGAAGTATTTTAGAATTTATTATCAATTATACCATGTAATAATATGATATATATATTATACAATATTTTATTCTGTAACAAAATATCTTTGATTATTTTAATAACAGAATTGACAATATTTCCAAATAAAATTGTTCAGAGTTTCATTACAATCTGATTTACAGTCGAATTTCAGTTTGAAGTGACTACTCTGATTTAATCTCGCAAGTTGGTTCAAGTTACATATCACTTTAATTTGTGTGTAACTAAATTAAAACTTGCCTTTTAAAAAACTTTTCATAATGCTATTCACTTAATAGAACAAAATTGTATAGAAATTATACATATAATAAATTGCAAATCAAAAGTAAATAGATTTCATGAATATGAGATCTTTAATTTATAAAACTAGAAGACACGTGGCTTCATGTAAAAACAGTTGACTCATAGTCGGCATTTCTTTCGAGTCTGACTCTCATGCTATACTTGTCTCAGTTTATAAAAGTTTGATTTGTGGAGAGTTGAGAATTGCGAATGAAAGAATTATGAAAAGCTTGTAATCCGGGAACAGTAAAACTGATAATTTATTAAACTATTCTTCTAATTATCTACTTTCTGTGTGTGTGTAAAATTACTTTATATATATATATGTATATATAAATCGAAGAAAAGTACCTTTCAAATGGGGAGGCAATGTGTCTTCATCTATCATTCCTCCTTCTTCTAGTAATTCCAATTCTTGATCGGTAATGTTGTTCAGTTTATTCCAAGGGATATAACTAACACCTAGCTCTACTTCCCAGTAGTCTTTCCATTCCTTGCCTTTCACTCCTTTACCAGGTGCCCATGCTAACTGTATAATTAAAGAAATACATTGCACATATTAAAGTATCTCGATTTCATTTGCTATTATATAATACATATATTAAAAATAATTATTTACTGTGATAGCTTTGCCCTGCATCTTTTGATTTTTCAATTTTGTTAGCGCTCGATATGCATCCTGCCTCCTGTTCATACATATAAAAGCACAACCTCTTGGTGAGATTAAATCAATGCTAACGATATCACCAAGCTCTCCAAATGTATCGGACAATTCTTCTTGATGTACAAGTTTCGACAAATGTCCTACCCAAAGTGTCGTACTGCAAACTGCAAAAGTGTGCGTTTAATTTTCCTATGTTTCTGATTTATATGAGATAACAAAAGAGAATCCCTTTATCCTCTTAGAATACATACCACTTAATTTATCTCTAACTATTGGCGGCAAACCACGTTTGCGTCGCTCCCTATCCTTTTCCCGCTCTTCTTCCGTCATCTTTTCTCGGCTATCATCACGTTTTCTATCACGACCCCTGTCTCTTGAACGAGATCTAAGAAAGAAAAGATATGTAATAAAATTAATATCGCAATATAAATCAATTTGATGATTTTTATTTTTTTTATATTTAATATATTTCAAATTCCAGTAATGAAAACTATCATTTTGATTTAATAATAATTACCTTCTTCTTCTCGATCTACTTCTAGATCGAGATTTTCTGTCTCTATCTCGATCTCTATCTCTATCTCTGTGTCGAGGAGATCGAGATCGACTGTGATGTCGATACCGTTCTGGCGACCTACTTTGGGAACTTGTGTTTTCACAGTTTACGATTTCTACACTGCTGCTATCACGTCTGATACTGTTTCTATAAAAAATAAAAATCATTAGATAAATAATCATTAGAAGAGAGCTTGATAAAGCTATTAATTTATACTTACCCAGAATAATCTTGTGTTTCTTGACGTTCATCAAGTAATGGACTCTTTTGATTCTGATGCGTGGATTGATTCATTTGTCGAATGTTTGATAAAGATTGCGAAGTATATGACAGGGCTGGCGGATAACCAGGTGGTGGCTGGCTCATATCTTGCATCACATTGCTGTTCATATTTGATGCATAATTTTGTGTGCTTGGTTTCAAAATATCAGACGGTTTTAACTCACATTCAGATGCAAATGGAAGGTTCTAAAATAGAAGAAAAAATTTTATGTACAATCGTAATATAAAAAAAAAAAATTCGTGATATAAGAAATAGTGATCAAGAAAAAATTTTTTAAATTATCTGAACTTACAGGAACAGTTTGTGCTAAATGCTTATCAAATTCTTCTTCCTGCTGCTTCATTTGTTGCAGCTTGCGCATCTTTTCTTCCATTTCAAGTTGTGAAGATGCATTGCTCTGCATGGTTTGTTGTAAAGTTTGCAATTGTCTCAGAACCTTCAAATAAAACAGAACATACAGAATAATTTCATTATATACATTTGTATCGCTATCAAGTTTTCTTCGGTGAGTACCTCTGGATTTGCAAGCAATAATCCGAGGCTTTCTAAACTGCTGTTTGTTGAAACTGTATTGTGCTGGGTATTGGCTGAGGCAGCTGTATTTGGAGAATTAGTAACAACGACGTCGTCATCTTCTTCTTCGCCATAATCAAAATCCAATAATTTTTTATCAAACTTGACAGAACTTTTTGGTTCATTTGCAACATCCTTTTTCATAAGTAGTTGCTGTAAATGCTGTAACTGATCGAAAAAAGAGGGATCCACCTGACCGGAGTTGGATTGATTCTGTATAGAAAACAATAAGATCGAATAAATTTTTAACAAATATGAGTATAATACAAACATAAAGATAATGATAATATTACCAGAAGTTTATTTGCATTGACTGCTGCTTCCATTTTTGTTTGTGCTAGCCATACCGGATCAATCGTTTTTCCAGATGGAAATATTTTGGGATCCTTTACAGCATTTTTAATTGCAGATGGCGGAGTCTTAGTGACCGCACTTACATTACTTAGATTATTTCCAGATGATGTATTTAATGTACCTAGCAATATTAAAATGTTTTAAAAAATACAGATATTTTCCACATATGTACATGTGTACATATTGTATTTCAAGTTGCATATTTACATTAATTAAAATACTTCAACTATATTTTCTATATATTATATTTACCATTGCTATTTACGGGTTGTTCCTTGTGTATCGGATGGTTTGGATCCGCCAGATCAAAAAGTGGTTGAATAACTTCAGGTGGAAAAACTGCATTTTTTTGCCAAAGATTTAACACACGTATAACTTTGCTTTTATCCTCCTGTGGGCACTTTAAGAGATTGAGAAAGGTAGTCTGCATATTTTTTGCAAATCGTGGAGCAAACACATCCTTCTCCATCCCAAACTGATGTCGAGATTGTCGAACAATTGAATCTATTACATACAACCCTGGTACTTTGTACTCCGGCTTGCACTAAAATAGAACAAAGTAATTTAAATCAAATCAAATACATACATGTGCCTTAAGAAAAAGCATTTGAATAGACATACTTACTTTTTGAATGAATTTTTCCACGCTTTGTACAACATGTTTGTAGAATTTTATTGCTTTGATGGCTCCTCGTGTAAGCGAATTCATTTTGGCTTTGGAAATAGGAGGTTTGACATCGTAGAGAGCAGAGAGCTGTAAAATTAGATCTTAATTAATTATACTTTCCAAAGAAGCAATACATTTAGTAAGAACTAGTGATATCTATATAAATTATCTTTTATTTTCAAGCTTAACTATAACATAGAACATAATATATATTTCAAAAGAAAGTAAATATCTCTTGCACCGCCAAAAGCAATTTAGTGCAACTAATGCACTTTCAAGTACGTAGTATACATTAATAATAAGTATATAACATAATACAAGACGTATCATCAAAACATCGCGTGTGTGCACGCTCATTTTATCGTCCCACGATTCGGAAATATAGCTAGCGATTCGCTCAACAAAATCGGTCATCTTTTGGCAAAAATCAGCGGGTGGCCTTCGTCAGGCCACGGCGAAGGGAATCGGTTCTTATCTCGAATCTCGGCGAGTCGCGTCCCTCCAACGAGAAAACTCTTTCGAGATCGGACGGGCTATAGGTGGAGGAAAATTCTTTTTTCTCGTGGCAAGGGTGGTTTACTCCGACTCTCTCGCGTGAGATTCGGAGTAAGGTGAGATAGGACGAGCGAGGGCTTAGGGCGAAGCGCAGAGAGGGAGAGCTGCCCCTACGACGGTGACCTCTAAGACGTGTGCGTAGGAGCGGAGGGACCTCGGGGTGTTGCTTACCTCCGCGTTGAACGCCTTCACCGCCTCCATCGCGTGGAGCAGGGGGAAAGCCTCCCCGCGTCACGGTCGTCGTTAAATCTCACGCGGGTCCCGACGCAGCGTAATACCAGCGTAACGTCCGCGTTAAAGCTCGCATGTCTCCTTCATCACGCACTGTGTAGCCGAGCCATGCCATTCAAGATGGCAGATCCCGTGTTTCCCGATACGCATCGCGTGTGTGACGTCACGCCTGTCGTCTGTCCGATCGGTAAGACAGGGGGAGGCGTCGATTCGCGACGGATATCGATTGCCTATCGGAGCATCGCGGTAAAATGTCGTCGCGCGAGAATTCCTCGCTCTTCAAACGTAGAACGCGGCAAAGCGTCTCGCGCGTAAATTACTGATTGATATAGGCTGCGTTCAGCAGAGAAAGCAGCTTAGTAAGCGCTTTGCGCTGATTGGCTTATACCTTCAGATCTAAATTAAGATAAGACTATTCTTCTAGATCTAAAAATATAATCCAATCAGCACAAAGCGCTTACTAAGCTACTTTCTCTGCTGAACGCAGCCATTGATACAAAAAATTTTTACAGTCGATCGAGCCTGAGAGTCTCGAAATTTCGATTTTTGTCTTCGCATTGATTGGCGGTTCCACATTAATCGAATATAGCGGAATTGACCGCCATATTCGAAAAGATGAATTTGCAAAACATATGTTTACATAAGCGCGAAACCGTAGATGTATGTGAATTACAAATAATGTCAGAATGATAAATAATAATTAATAATTTATTTATAATAATCTAATAATATTAATATTTCTCGAATAATCATCAGCTACGAATACATAGAAAACGCACGTCTCGAAACATGCAACTTGAAAGTATATTTATAAATTTTTATAGATTTTTTTAAATTATTTTAAATAAATGAAACAGTGGCCGGACTTGAAATATCGTTTGTACGGATAAGGTGTGATCTGAACATTGAGAAATTTTTCCTTTTTTTTTATCAATTATGCTCTATGCATTATCTAATTAATTAGTAGCATTTATATTTACATTAATCTTATAATTAAGGATCAATATTAAAATTCATTTAATAATCATACTTTCTTCTTATAATCGTATTCATTTTACTCGATAGTTAGTTTTAGTACATACACTCGTATAAATTGCAGAAATATAAAAAGGAGGGTAAACTTATATGATTAAAAAAGAATACAACGTTTCAGATTAGAGATTAGGGTTATGATTAGATTGGAATTTGACCAATCAAAGCAAAATTCACCAAACTTGAGATTGGTTTTCTTTCTTCTGATTGGTTAAATTCCAAGACGGCGGATTAATGGAACAACCAATCAAATTCTTGGCCCAAAACAGTCAATTGGTTTTTACAATTTGGAACAAATTTTTGATTGGCAAGAACAACCACCATGTTGCGCATCCTCGAGAATATCATATCTTAAGCTCGGTTTACACAAGTTGCAAACGTAAAACGCAGTTCACAAACGCAAACGCGACAGCCAATCAGAAGCATTAGTAACAACTATTGTAGATCGGACTTTACATTCTTATAACATACACTTTGATGATTGGCGCATGAAGGAAAAAGGAGGAGCAAGGAGGAGCACGTTGGTCCGTCGCTCCGCGTCCGTTGCGTTACGCAGTGCGTATCGCTCGTCGCAGGCGTTTGTGGTTCTTTTTTTGTTCCCCATCTCAACAGCGAAACACACGGCAGGGTATACTGCGCGCTTTCACGGTGCATGCCAACGTCGGTCCGTCTGACCCGTCTATTAAGGAACACGGCCATGGCGTCGCCCGATCAACCGATCAACGTTGCTTCGGAGCCAGAAGTTAACGTTATGGATACAGTGGAGGATACTAAGGAGTGAGTTGTCTCTTTTACGAAAAGCGCTTAACGCTATGTGTTTTCGTGTAGTTTAACATCTGACGTATTTGCGTCATATAGACCATCTGGACCATAAAGGATTACAAGCATCCTCCACCTATTCATACATCGCCCTTGCGACATAGAGACTCCTTGTGACTAATTTTGACCACATAGAATATCTGCTATGCTTTGTTCTTCCACATGAGTGAACTCTGTTTATTCTGTGTAGGATTAGCGAGAATAACAAGGTGGAACGAGACTGAAGCAACAATTTTGAATTCTCAAAATCGAGATGTTTAAGATTCTTTACTTGAAGAAAGAATTATCTTAAAGTTTCTGTATGAAGCCTTGTGAAATAGAATGCTAGAAATAGATCAGAGATCTCGGGTGGAGAGAGAATTGACCAATCACATTGAACAATTTGACCAACTGACCAATGGGATTAATCTATTCTCTCTCCGTCCGTGATTTCAGACCGATTTCTAGCACCGTAGGCACAAAACTTAAATGCATCTCTATGATCTTGATATTGAATGCAATATCAGTTTTGTAATATATATATATATATATATATATCTTGTATTAGTAATTAATGTTATTATTTACTATATTTATAGATTGGCAGAATCGAAAAAAGAAATTGCTAATCAGCATTATTCACAAAAACAGTATAAGAAAGCATTAGTTGGTTACAATGAAGTTATTGGTAAGTATTCTTGTGATATTACATAAATCCGGATAGCAAAATAGTTTGCTAGCAGATTGTCAATGGATTCGAGCATAACGTGACAACAGTCTGCCATCAACAGGGTTTGCATTAGGTTCATATTCTGCTGACAGCCTGTTAATATGATCTGAAGACAGTGTCCACAAAAATCAAACAGATTGCTGACATAATCTGATGTTAGAAAGAATATCAGCAGAAGCAGAATCTGCTTTGCTGTGATTTGACTGCAGAAATTGAATAGATCCGCTGAAGGGAATAATTTTAAACTGTTTTATTAATAGAAATTAATATATTTTACATTAAAGCATTAGCTTTTAAGAATATTCTAAGATTAATATTTTAAGTAAGAATATTGTAACTCTTGTGTTCTCTGTGCCAACACTGACCTTTTTTAAGTGCTATGCTCGTAATAGCTTTCTTACAAAAACAATCATATTATTAAGTGCACATACAAGTAATTATGATATACTCGAGCTTCAATTATATAGATTTTAGTTATATAAAGAGTTTGACAAATTTTACATGTGAAAAATGGACATCAACATGGACATACATTATCTATTGGCAGTCTGATAAGTATTCATTGACAGTGCAGAACCTGTTTGATTTTTGTTGACAATCTGCTGTCAGATCATGTCAGAATAAACTCTGCTTCATTTTTACATTTTCTCAGAAATCTAGCATCACATTATGCCAAATCTGCTCAGTTTCTATCGACAATCTGTTGTCAAAATATCTTAAAAATTTGTTTCGTTTCCTTTGCCAGTCTGTTATTTAGTTTGCGAATTCTATGATATTTTTTTCAATAGTCTGTCAACAGTATTGTATATGTCTAATCCTGTATCAATTCTGTTGTCATTCTGCTGACATAATGTATAGCAGACACTTTAAAATCTGCTTTCGATAAATTTGGCTATCTAACATGCTATTTTTGCTTTAACATGTTGACTGCTACAGTACAATTAGGTCACTTTGTCCTTGATGCTATTTTTACAGCATGTTATTTTTAATAAACTATATTAATTATATTTATTTTTTATTTTAAACTCATGAAATAATTGTAAAGTTTTATTTCTGTTATCATAAAATTGAATTGGTGAATAGCTGATATTCATCTGTAAATTGCCGATTACGAATTATTCATATTTGACAGTCAAATAAAAAAAAGGCTAATTTTCTAACAATATTGAATTATTTTTAGAATTTTACAATTATTATTTTCATAAATAACTAATGAAATCAAATATTTCAGCGTTGTGTCCTGATATATCACGTTACTACAGCAATAGAGCAGCATGTTACATGATGCTTGGACAATATCGAGATGCATTGGCAGATGCTAAAAAATGTATCGAACTAGAGCCAACATTTTCTAAAGTATGTTAATACTTTTTATTAATCATATTGTAATGAGTTAAAATAACTTACTTTTGGTTCATACTCTAGGCATATACAAGAATGATCAAGTGTTACTTGATTTTGGGAGACATTCTAGAAGCTGAGACCACATTAAATAAACTACTTGAATTTGATCCTAATAATGAGTCAGTATCTGCAGAACAAAAAGACATAACATACGTAAGGAAGTTCCTTAAAGATGCTGATGCTGCCTACAATGCTAAAGATTATCGCAAGGTAAAGAGTTTGTTCTGATAACATTTTTATATCTATTAATTAAATTATTGGATTTTGTAGGTTGTATATTGTATGGATCGTTGTTGTGACATAAGCACATCTGGGACACGTTTTAAGCTGACCAAAGCGGAGTGTCTAGCGCTTTTAGGGAGATATCAAGAAGCTCAAGATATTGCAAAGTAAATTGCCTTGTTAAATTGAGAATATACATAATTCTTATTTATATAAATGTTTATATTATTTTTTATTTTATCTCAGTGATGCTTTACACATCGACAAACAGAACGCGGAAGCGATATATATCCGTGGAATGTGCTTGTATTTCCAAGATGATGTTGATAGAGCTTTTACACATTTTCAACAAGTGCTGCGACTTGCACCAGATCATGCCAAAGCATTAGAAATATATAAAGTAAGAAGAAGAATTTAAATAAGAATTTTTCTAATTTACATTAAGTAATATGATGTGTCAATCTCATATATTTTTCTATCAGAGAGCAAAATGTTTAAAGAAGAAGAAAGAGGAAGGAAATGCAGCATTTAAAAGAGAACAATATCAAGAGGCTTATAATCTTTATAATGAAGCCTTAACTATTGATCCACATAATATCATGACTAATGCTAAATTGCATTTTAATAAGGCAACAGCTGCAGCTAAGGTATTGTATTTTTTTTTTTTTCAAAATTAATATGTCCGCATAAATATTTATTGTGATTCTTTTTAGTTAGGAAAGTTGAATGAATCTGTAGCAGAATGTACAGAAGCTTTAAAGCTTAATGAAAATTATCTAAAAGCTCTTTTAAAAAGAGCGAGTATTTATATGGAACTTGAAGAATTTGAAGAAGCAGTACGTGATCTCGAAAAAGCATGTAAAATGGATAAGGTTAATCGCGGTATGAATTGCTGCTTATCAATTTTAATATATGATGAAATGGAATATTAGTGGTATCTCTTGTATCTTAACGTGCTTTATATATTTTTTATAATTTTCTCAGAAACAAAACGATTACTTGGAAAAGCTAAACTACTATTGAGGAAATCTAAAAGGAAAGATTATTACAAGATTTTGGGGATTGACAAAAATGCATCTACTGAAGATATCAAGAAAGCTTACAGGAAGCGAGCTCTGGATCATCATCCAGGTAAGAAATGAATATAATTGTTTGTTGAAAAATAATATAAATGTGGCTTTGTATCATTACATTTGTATCATTTTATATTTTATAGATCGTCATGCTAATGCTACCGAAGGAGAGAAAAGAGAACAAGAAAAGAAATTTAAGGAAGTTGGAGAAGCTTATGGCATTCTCTCAGATCCCAAAAAACGATCTCGCTATGATCGTGGTCATGATTTAGATGATAATGAGGGTGGTTTCCAAGGTTGGTATTTCTATGTGTATTAATGTAATTCTAATGTAATTCTAATGTAAAAATACATTATATATATAGATATATATATATTTTTATTACTATTATTATTATTTATATATATATATATAAAATTTACATACACATATATATATTTTTGTCTCTTTTTCTAGATATGGATCCAAATGCAATGTTCCACTTCTTCTGTCAAGATGGAGGCTTCCAGTTCCAGTTTCACGATGGCTTCCCCAGTAATTCTTATCAGTTCCAGTTTCCAGGTTAACGACGTTTTGCAAAAACGCTATGATATACAATGTATCTAACTGTGTATATGATATTCGAGTCTGTCTTAGTAAGTACTGCATCGAATTTTTCGAATACTTAAGCCCACGATGCAACGTAGTATCATTTGCGTTTCATAATTTTGAAATTGCTAAATGTACGCATTTGTCTCAGCGATTGATATGCATATTTATTTAAACATGATATAAAGTGTATATACAATATTCACGATCCTATTACGATGCGTAGATCTTCGATTCATTGAATTAATTAAGCGAAAGAACATTAAGGTAACGTCGAAGTACAACAGGCAATTTCGAGGCCTGAAACACGCTCGTACCTGACGAAACCTTTGTGAATAGAGATAAGACAAACAAATAGATTGATAGATGAAGCATTCTTATTGAGAAGTTTATTTTATTTTTTAACACGTTCGTTACCACGGTCAAGTTGGAAAAACCTCCGCAATTATCCTTTTCTTGCAACAATTTTACGTAATATGCGAGTCGGAATACTGGTGTTGGAGCACAAAATTTAAATTAAATTTAAAATTCCAAACTTGGTGTGTTAAGATGATGTACTTTTTTGTTTTTTCTACATTGGACGTGACGTTTCGGCTCAGCTTTGAGCCATCTTCAAACAATAATTCAATATAATTCTGATATTCTTTATGTTCTCTGCTGTGGGATGGAGTTACTTAGAATTGATGATAGTTCTTGATTTCACTCGATTAGGCGGAGTGATCTTAATTTTCGAGAGTCAATATTATCGTTTTTTACATAATATGTCGCACATATTCTTGTCGCTCATATTTTCTACATAAAACACATATATGAGTCATTATTATCAACAACACTTGATAGTAATTGATAATTGATAATCAACTTGTACACATATATGGGTAATCAACAATGTGACGCTGAGCTCTCCAAACAAATGTGTCATATGTGATACGTGATAGCGAAAGTGTTAATTGAAATTTTTATAGGCAACTATTTGTTGTCGCGTTGTAGATATTATATTAATTATTGAAAAAGATTAGAGCTCTTTAGTTTTTATTCATTTTGGTATCAAGTATCGAATTGCTTTTAAAAGTTCTTAAAATTGAGGATTTACTATATAATTTCGATTGCAACAAAGATTTGATATAGAATTATTAACGAAATATCGTTCCACAATCTTTGTGCTCATGCATGTATAATGTATACTTGTTGGTTCCATCTGTTTCATTTTTACAAATAAAAATAAGATGCGATTGTGACACAGTTGATTAAAAAAACGATATAAACTCGGTATAATATAAATTCCGTACGTTTGTATCGTGATGATGTGTATCAATATATTAATCCTTTACACTCGGAATACCATCTTGCGGATTACCTACTAGCAACTCAGCTTTTTTGGAAAGTGTAGAAACAGAAATCGTGTCATATTAAATAGTTTAGCTTCGGAAGCAAGTAATTTATTCTAATGATGCTTGGTTTATGTGAATCTTTAGATATTAAGTATATTCAATAAAAAAAAAAAATTAAAATTTTAAATCTTATATTTTTCCAAAGATTTACGATGTCTCTTCGGAAGAGACATCCGAGTGCAAAGGGTTAAAAAGTACTAACATCGTTTTGAAATAATTATAAAAGTTCTAAAAATATACTGTTTCATAGGTCCACAATGTATTCATTCCACAGATCTTTCTACAAATACATAAATTATAAGACATTTTGCTTCTATTTAATCTCGAATTAACTTTCCCAATATATCCTAAATTATTATAGTAAATTATCTTTTTCATTTTTAGCGTAAAATAATTCAATTCTGTTGAAAAATATTATACCAAGATATAACAAAAGCCAAGAATGTATATCAATGTACTCTGTATATCAATAACATTTGATATTCGTAAATTTAATTTTTATGTAAATATGCATATTTAATTTTTGTTCTTATACATGTATACGTACGTGTTATAAATTTTCACGTTTCAACGACATTTCGCGATAAGCCGTGGGACGCGAGAGATAATACATTGTTGCTGTTGGTGAGTTTGTTCTCACTTTGTCACCTCCCGCGGGAAATGCAGATATGGTTTCTCCTCCATTCTCAGCCTACGCCAATTGAAAGGATTTATTCACAATACGGTCACTTTTTATCATTTACCTTATTGAGAATCGCGCCGTGATCGTCATACTCGATACGTATGCGACATTGAAAATAAATTTATCAATTATTCCCGACGATGTAAACTTCAATGGCAAAAAATTTATAATTGATGATAATTGGTAGTTATCTTTGGAGACTTGGAGATTATTATTTGCATCGTGCGTGTGGTGTGACAAAAATAAAAATTCCCCATTTCATAATGTAATCAATATGATAATCAATATAATAAAATATATATTATTTAAATATATATTGCTATTATTTCCATTTTACTTGGAGTTCTTATTCTCTAGATCTTTTTTAACAGGAATAAAAGAAAGTTATCGTACATGCAAAATATACATACATGTACTTTCTCTCTCTCTCTGATTTAAAAATAGGATTATTCAATTTTGACGTCAGAGGATGCAGTCAACTTAACTCTACAAATGCTTCAAAGCATTTGTAGCATCAAGTAGAACCAGAATCTATTAAAATAAAGTATATTTGAAACAAAGACATTTCCTTGTAACATTTTAATTTAGGTTTTAAATCAGGTTTTATAACTTACTTTTATTTGTCTAAATAATAATTCTTTAAACAATATGATTATTACGATTACTAACATATTATCGTTTCTTAATTCTTATATTCACAAACGTCCAGAAAACCAGATTATATCAATGGATATCTGAATGCCATTGGATCCCTGCGGTGTTCACTCTCGCAGGTAGCTGAAAGAGTGCCGGCATGACAGCGAAGGACGTGTGGACGACACGTCTTTTCGAGACCACGTGGTAGCTTCTTGCCAAGCCGAGCAATTTCGATGATCACTTATCTTCCTGTCCAAGCTCGTTCCTTGCTGCTGGGAGTGGACGCGAAAGACAAAGGTTGAGAGTGAGAAGGAGAGAGGAAGATGTGATGAGACGAGGAAGAACCGTTTTGAGGGAGCAAAAGAGAGAGAGAGATGGAAAATCAGAGGGGGAAGTTTGGAGGTGACTTTCAGGCGTGGAGAGTTGCGCGCGTCAAGGCAATCCACTCGATCACTCTCTGGGGACACTGAGAAACCCCTCTGGTTTCGCCGCATACCCATACATGTACATGAACTACACGTGTGGCGTGTCCACGTACTGCCGAGCCGAATAATGTTGAAAAAACCGTTTAACTCTGTAAAAGCAGACGTTGTTCGTTGAATAACAGGGAGTTAAATCAATGATAAATCAAATTTTGTAACTTGCTGCCAGATACCGGACAACGAGTATATTATTGCTCATTGTTGCTATATATTATTGTAGAAAGTTGTTAACAACTTGAGATAATTATTAGCGCTTGGAGAAATCGACTACTATTTTATGTAAAAATATAATTCTCAGCGAACTAATCGTTTTGGTTTCTAGATATCGAGACCTCGTTATTATTGCAGAATATTGGAATGCTGATAAATCGATTTCGACATCGCTGTTTCTGATTACTAAAGATTACTTATTATCATTATTCGGCAAAATTAAATCGCTAATAAATCTTCACTTCTCATAAAAAGCACACCGAATTCGGAAAGTCATAAATTTGTTACTATTAAAAGTCCTATCTTAATTCAATCAATTTCGATAATTAATTCTTAAGAAAAAAAATAGAATACGAGAATGAATCATGCGATTCTCGCGGACACTTGCAGGAGTTATACGCAGATGTTCGATGCAGTGTGTCGCGTAGCGTGTCGTTGTCGATCGAACTTGTTACATGTTCGTCCCGTGTGATTCACGCCGAAGTGTTCTCCAATTGGCTTCCAGTGATCCGGCCTGACTGCAAGAGTGATATCAGATTGCCAAATTGCCTCTATAGAGCATGTCGACTGTTACACATTACTCTATTTATGTTGTATGCTAGCATCTACATGTAATTTTCAAAATACAATTTAATGTAACTTACTATAAATTAATATTAATATAAATTAATATAACTTAATATAAATTTACGTGTGTACACTTTACTTGAGATTGTAGCACACGTGGCAACGGAATCACCTCTGTGCGTGTCTGCCTTTCTTAGCAGCCGTAAATCTGCGATAACCAGCGCGGAGAATCATCGCTCATACCGATCGACCGGGGGTGAGAAATTTCCCCGGCGAATACTGGTGATTCGTCACGATATCCCGATATCCGTCCGTGACATCGCACGTCCGCGGTCGAACGATGGGAACGAGATTCAAATGCGCGATACGACGCCACTGGTCGTGTGCCCTCGAGCGCGTGCGGTTCGTAAAATCGTTATCGGAGGCCACGCATCGTCGCGCCTGAAGGTGGCTCTCAGACGGGGAAGCCTGTAAAATATTCGGGATTAAACGCGCACGAAAGAATCCCTGATCCGGCGTGTCCGAAGCTTTGGAGCTGGGACTTACCGGGGAATCCACAGCGAAAACAATTTTTTTAAGTGGCGAACGTCTCATACATTAAAGTCTTACGTAATCTTTACTTCTATTTAAAGAGCATTATTTCCACTCCTTTTCTCATCCTGTCAAAGAAGAAACGTTGAGAAAATCGTTTAACTCTGCAAGAGCAAACACTGTCCGCTAAATAAATCAGAAAATTAAATCGATGATAAATCAAATTTTGTAACTTGTTGCCGGATATCAGATGCAAGAAGCGTGTCGTTCATTGCTGCTACTATCGTAGAAAATTGTTAACGGATCCCTACGCAAGATATAAAAAATTCCTGCCGAGTCCGCGCAAATTGGGATAAACACCCCGAGCCGGCCGAGCGCGATCGTGCGTGCGTGAACGCTTTCGCGTGCGGACAGCTGAACACGTGGAGAGCGAGAGAGAGAAAGAGGGAAAGAAAAAGAGAGAGAGAGAGAGAGAGAGAGCTCTCGGGGGTGGCGTGGACGAGACGGCGGCGGGGCGAGCGAACGAGAAGCGCGAGGGGTCGAAAATCGAACGAGAACGAGCGCTGGGCGCTGTCATTAAACCGCAAGCAGAATTTCCGACCGCTCGCCCGACTCGACACGCGTCGCCCCGTCCGTCCACCCCCTTCCGCGCCGCGCGACCCCCATTCATCATAAATGCAATCAGATCGTATTACGCGCCATTACCATACGCTCCTACCCCGTTCCAGTCTCCGTCCCTCCGGTCCCCAATCGCCACCACCCTCCTTCACCGTCGGCTCGCGCGGATACGAGCCCGAAATTCATCCCCCTCGCGCGCGTGGCGAGGCGAAATCTCCGAAAGCCGTCCTTCGAGGGAGCGGGAGGGAGTCGAGGGCTGATTAGGTTTTGATTGCGTGCGGTCGACCGCAAGTGAGAGAAACTGAGAGGGGAGAGATACGCTTGTTTTCTTTCTGTCTTTTTTTCTCCGGATCGTTCCGCGTGATCGATGTCGTCGCGAGAGAATTCGACTCTGTCATTAATAACGAGGACAATAATTGATGTCCCAATGTCCATTTCTGTCACTATATATCAACTTTACTTTCGGCTTAATTTACTTTTTATCTTTTTCTAATTTTATAAGGAGTAGAAAGAGATAAAGAATAAATCATATCGAGATTAAAGTTAATTTACAATTAAACATCTAGTACCCATTTTTATTAATTTCTATTATGCAGATTAATCTCAGTTTAACTTACTCTTTTTATATTTTTCTAGTTTTATATATATATATATATATATATATATATATATATATATATATATATATTACATATGTATATTTTTCTAATATATATACATATCTAATATATATTAGAAAAATATAAATTAAACCAAGATAAAAATTAGATTACATTGAAATGGACATTAAATAACCAAAATTCAGAAAATGCAGTGAAGATCTAAAAACTATTTAAGAACCAATCATATTAAAGAATCATGCAGTAAAGATCTAATACTATTTAAGAACCAATCATATTAAAGAATCAGCGAGCGCTCATTGAGCGACTTTCTCTACCGAACGCAGCCAATGACATCTGATACAAAATTCGAATCGCGAGATAGCACACGGAATAAGACTCTAAATTCGCTTTAAATTAAGGCTAGTGTCATATAGAAAAACGTAGGCAAATACATTTTTTTATTTGCTATTGCTTACGTTGTTGCCTCACGTTCTCTACTGTGATTGGCCAATTCGCTCATTAAGTTTTACTGCTTACGTTTTTGTGTGTATGTGCCATTAGCCTAAGGGCCCAGACACAATGAGAGAAATCGAGAACAGGGAATTAGATATTAGGAATTAGGAAAAAGTCGAAGTAAGACGAAAAATCGTATTATCTGTCTCTGGCTTTGTACCTAATACTCCATCCGACTCCATCTATTACTAACATATATTTTCGAAAATACCGATTGGCTAAATATCGCGCAGGAGAAAGCGCTCGTGCATTAGAAAACTCTCTGCTCCGCAGCCAATCAGCGCGTTTCAAAAAAATTGGTGGTACGACGCATGAGATATCAATCGCGCGACTACATTCACGTCGCTTCGCGATCCCTTTCGAGTAACGTACTAACGTCTCGCGCGCTTCTCGGCGATCTTCGTTCGTGAAAAGCTCATCGGTGGCGGCGAAACGTGTCGGAGGACGTGCCGAGCAAAGTTTCGCGCGTGATCGCGCGGAGCGCTAATCGATATCCGCAATCGCGATTGGCCGGGCGAAGTTTCAGCCGACAAGTTCGCGACGAAGTAATCGGCGGCGCCAGCTACGCCCGCCATGTCCGTTACGGTTCGCGATTGTCCGAGTCGGAACGACCTCCCGACACGAAGGTCTTCGCGACGTGAAAAAGATCGGTCGCGCGATCCAAGATCGGGCGAGTAAAGTTACTGGAAGGCGGAATCGAGCGAAGCTTCGCACGATCGCGGAGCGCTAATCGATGTCGCGACGAAGTCCCGAGTCTCGTCAACTTTCAGTCGCGGGGCAGAGCGAACGCGCGCCAATTTCGCCGCCATGTTAATTACACCTCTCGCACTCTCCGAGTCGGAACGATTTCCCGCGCGCGCGGAGGTCTTCGCGAAAAAAGATTTCGACGGCAGCGGCGAGTAATCCACGTTATTGGGAGCGCCGAGCGAACTCTCGCACGATCGCGGAGTCGCTAATCGATAGCGCGATGAATCGAGCCCCGTTTTCACAAGTTTCAATCGCGCCGTTCGGGGAGATTGCGCGCCAATTTCGCCGCCATGTTCGTTACGGGACGCGCCTCTTCGAGCGAGGTAACTTTCTCGGAGTAACTTTCCGTCTTCTCAACGTGGAAACGAGCCATTCGAGACGATCGCGAGTGATCCGAATATGATTTCGCGCGATCGCGAAGTACTGATTAACGCAATTGCATCTAATCGGGTTACTCGTTTAAATAACCGTTTTTTTTAATCTTAACGATTCGCACGGCGTTCGAAGTGAACGGTAGTGAACGCGTAAATATTCGCTCTCGAAGAATTAAAAAATCCGCATGAAATCGCATCGACTGTCGAACGCAATATATTAATTAAGGTATATCATTTGCGATAGTAATTATAATATGATTCTAAGATGTATAAATCCTATGTAAAATAATATATTATTCGATATGTTCATTATTTTAGCATCACTTATTAAAAGAAGAGATATGAAATAATGAAATTGTGAATTTGTGTAATAGAGAGAGAAAAGACAGTGATTCGACCTCAAGGAATTAGAGATGCTCAAGATGAATCTCCAGCCAGATGACGATTGAATCTGGAATCGCGTTGAGTGTCGAACGTTCACAATACATAATTAAGGTACATAATATTTTATCAGTAGCACTTACGATAATTATAATATGATTCTAAGATGTATGCATATCCTATGTAGCTAGAGTATATAATAATATATAATATATATATAATAATATATATATTATTATATATAATAATATATAATAATATATAATAATATATAATATAATGACTAATGTAATAATATATAATAATATATAAGGAATAATGTAATATTCCTTATTTATTCCTTATTTATTATTATATAGATAATAATATATTATTTAATATATTCGTTATTTTAGCATCATTTATTTAAAAGAACAAATAATGAAATTTTGTGTGATAGAAAGAGGGAAGGTAGTGATTGTCGTACGTTCGCAATATATTAGGGGAAGTATATTTTATCATATTTTATCATAAATGCTTACGATATATTGTAATTATAGTATGATTGTATGATGTAAACAAATAATCTCAAGTAGCTAGAGTAATAATATATTATTCGATATATTCGCGTTATTTTAGCGTTACTTATTAAAAAAAGAAATACGAAATAATAAAAATTTTTGTTGGATTTTGATGGAAAAAGGGATGGGAGGTGAGAAATAGAGGAAGAGAGGGGGAGAAGCTAATCTAAATATATAGTATAAAATAAAGCTAATTTAAATGTATAGTATAAAATTTCCTATCTTTCTCTGACAATGAGATACGAAGAACTTCGATAGCAACATCGATAGCAACGTGCGAATTTATGCGCGTTATAAAAAATTCGATCAATTCGCATCGTGAAATTATCGATTGATTATTACCGTGTGCGATAATCAATTTTGTCGGACGCGATGACGTCCTTTTCATTTTCGGATAATCGTTTGTACTCGCGTCAACACTCACGCTAATTTCAAGCAGACGTCACTTCGTGTGATGAATATTTTTAATTGTAATCTCGATTCCCGGGATGTCTCGATAATGAGCTCGTAACGAAGATACAAAAATGTATAAGCGAACTTTCGTGATAGGTTGCAATCGGGACCAATGATATCTCCCTATCTGATTTGAAGAAAATCGAGAAAAATTGGCTCCGGTTCTCGCGGTGGACAAAGAACGCGCAACTTTCGAGACGCCCCGTGTACATATGTACTTTCATATATCTACGATCGTATACGAACACGTCGCGCGACGACACCGACGTCGACGCCGATGTCCCGCAGGATGTTCTACTTAACCCAGAAAACGACGGAATGGAAGCGAGGCGTCCGCTCTCGCGCGCGTATCTGTATGCGTGTGTGTATGTGTGTGTGTGTGTGTGTGCGCTCTACGTGTCGAACTAGAGCGATCCGGTGGTGCTGGCAGGGTGGCGTCGATGCCGAGGGACGAACGGAGCGGCCCCGTAGTTCTGATCGCTTCGAAATCACCCCCGACCGTCTCGCCATCGTCCCTCCCGATGCTTTTCACCTTATACGAACGGCCGAGTACAGTACGCGAGATAAACGCACGTCGATAATGCCGATAGCAACCTGCGCAATTAGAAATGTTTACTTTTAACACACGAAGTACGAATACATCGGCAATTAATAATTTTTGTTTCTTTGCTTTTCAGGTAAGTTCGTAGATTAAAGAACGCGTATTCTAATGGAAAGAGCAGAAGGTATGTTATTGTAAATTATCATTTTTTTCGGTGTTGCTACTCGAATTGTTATCAATTATCAATTTTGACAGAATCCTTGAAAAGAAATATACGTTTAAAGAATTACCGTCTTAGCATATTGCATCAATGTCAGCTACATTGAAATAAAAAACTTGATAATAACTACCAAATGTATTTTGTTTAGCGTATTAGTGCAATATTATTGCACTATGTATTATAGTGTAATATTTAGCAAGTATTACCCAACGTAATAGTAACCGTTTGGTAATAATTACAAAATAAGGTTAACATTTAATTGATCCAACTCAACGCTAATTTTTTGGTTATATTAATCGAACATTAGATTGAAATTATTTTACCAGAGCATTAGTAAGTATCATCTAAGCTTGCTTATTCTTTTAAACCCTTTTTTAAATGAAAATATAGCAACTGTTTTTTTAATGTATATTAAATTATACGCGCTAACATTTGCATAGAGAAAAAAATTTTACAAGTTACTGCATCTGGAAAAGTAATATAATATATCTTTAATTATCGTAATTTATACTTCCTTATCAGTTTTGAAACTAATAGGGTTTTGATAAAAGTCTATGGCTTCTCTAGTCCGCGGCTAAGTCAAAGTGATTATAACCCGATGCGAATACTTTTAGAATACTTCGTGCAAGATAGAACACCCAAGTCACAACACCCCTAAGCACGTTCTCCAGTCGAAACAATCGCATCCCCGATAACTATCGCCTCCTTACGTTGTCGCTGAAGCGGAATGTACGTGCGCGCGTGACGTGGTGTGTGGCACTGGCGACGGCACGGCATATCGATCACCCCATTCCATCGCCACTCCCCCCCTCCCCCCGGTGGATGCGGGTAGCACCAGGCCAGAACTACCACGCTTCCGTCGCGCTCTCCTCATCGCCCGCACCCCTTTTGCGGGGGTAGTAGAGCCGCACAAACCTGCCCGTCCCTGATAACTCACAACTCGCCCATCCATCTATCCCCCGCTTTCGTACCCCATGCTGCCTGCCCCAGCCCCCGACCTTCGTGAACGACCACCGCCACCGACTGACGGTGCTGTCGGGCCCCCTCTCGTGCATCCGATGTTTGTTACGCGGTGGCACGCGCGCTGCTCTTCCTTGTCGTCGTCCTCCGCACATGTCGATTCTCGCGGGGGTTCGGTTAGTTGCATATCCCTGCGGCGGGCAGGTACAGCTCGATACGGATACGTTTTTTCTTTCTTTTTTTTTTATCAACTTCCGCATTATCCAAGCTAGCTTCTGCATGTTCTAAGCGTGAAGCCAGTTTCATTTGCTAATTGCACCTTTGAACGAATTTGATCAAACTCGTACAAATCTATTTATATATTATATATAATTTATATATAATTTAAAATAAAAGGCTGCGACAACATAAAAAAATCGTACGTGTATCGTAGAATAAGATCTTACAAAAAAATTACATTTCCAATTAATATTACTTAACAGTTTCATAAATTATTAAGTTTATAATATCTCCCCCATATATGTGTAATATTTATTTATTAAAAAAAAATACAAGATGTTTTCTTTTTTTAACAATGTAATTATAATTATATTACTGCGATTTGCAAATGTTTATAGAATCGTTAAGATAGAATAAAAAATTTTACGACTTGCATAACACTTGCATAAAAAAGTACTTTACATCAAGGCTTTAAATGTCGATTAGTAACAAAAATTTATTTTTTCGGAGTCAAGGACGAATTTACGCGCGTGCGGTCTAGGCTACTGGAAATTTGCGAGGTTTTCGGGGTCGAAAGCGGCGGGCAGCCGAGGGTGGGTGTGCCTGAGATCATCATGCTAACGATGTGTACCATTCCAAAGCATTCTCCCCTGCATCCGAGGGATGACGCGTGCACGCGTCTGGTCGGAGGATCAAAAGCGATCGCGCGTGTATCGCTGATCTCTCTTACTCCTTGATATATAGCGAGTTTTAACCATGATCGAGTTAAACCGATGCCTATGACGCTCTTTAACGATACCCCGTATTTTTCAAAAAATAATTCTTTCATAAATATAATGCTCTCTCTTTCAATATAAATACTTAAAGCACAAATTATCAAATGACGCGAGATACATATTTTCATGAAAACTATTGATGCGTCGATTTTTCAAGATGATAATTTTACAGCGAGATATTTTCTAGGAATTAAGTTCCATAGATAATGAAAATTTGTCTTTCTAATTTACAACAAATAATATGATATCGAGTCTATTTGCATCTCGTAGTTGCAGATATACGTTTAATATCGTTAATATAACTTTTCCCTTGTCGCCTTCTCTTTACTGTTAACACGATTTTGCATGAAACTACACTTTTGAATAAATGAACGTATTATTAGGTCACGTACTTTCATCTTGAATCGTCACATTTGCCGGCAATTGTGTGCTCGGTCAGGGAACACGTCGAGTTAGCCTGTAGCCAATATATAGAGTTTAACCCGACGTCTGGCTAAACTGCCAATTTAACAGTAGTTAGTATTCACCGCCTTCTTGCGTTAAGCTCCGAGCCCTACGGTTCCATTAAATAATCATTATTTTGAAATTGTCGAAAACTCTCGCGAATTCTCGCTCGTTCACGTGTTTGCATGTTTTCATGCGAAGAATACTAGGAATATTTTTTGATATTTTTGATAAACACAAGACTTTTTGAATCACTTTTTCTCGGACATATTATTATATATATTATTATATATATTATTATATAATCAAATGGAAACTGTAAGCGTAAATTTTATTAATTTGTGAATCATTATTTTGACGTTTTATTTACAAAAACGTCTTTATTTTATCTATGAGAAATGAAATCTTTTTGAAAGAAAATATTAGTTAAGTGTCAAAAATTGGAATTGTTTTAGATCTATTTTTGACAAGATTCAGTAGATTATTTTTTTATGCTTACGATTTGTATCTTAAAGATTCGAATCGTACAATAAAATAGAATAATAAAGATTTCAATGTGTTATAAATTTTTATCGAGCGATTTTTAAGGACGGAGTATTTTAGATCTCAGATTTTTTAATTCTCGCGAGCTATTCCGAGATAATTTTTGGGAGACCTTCAGAAACTTGCCATTTTCCCCTTTCGCCTCCGGATATGGACAATTTATTACGCCGAGAGGGAACAAGTTGAATTCATCCGCAAATAATGATTCGCGTTGAAATTTAATATGCAACTTCTGACGATCAAACTTGTCCGTCAGAGAGAAAGTTTCATATCATAAGAAATTTGTTTAAAAATATCTATGCCAAATTTAAAGCTCGATATAACTTTGCAATATATTTAATAAGATTAAATATATTGCGAAATTATATATTTCTCACGATAATTAAAGCGAGATTTCAGTAACAAGTCAACAAGCAAAAAGGTTACATCTTTATTAACTTATGCATTAGATTGCAACCTCGAAATTATCGCGACCGATTTACGAGACAATTCTCTCTTAAAGACGATAGCACACGACAGTAGGCAGCGTGTAAACAACAGCGGGGCGAAAACATCCCTTTTCCCAATCGCTCGACGGCGCTCTTCATCATTTATATTGCATCACACATTTATATTTATTAAAGCATTCATGCACGCACACCCGTACGTGCGTGCGCGCGTATGATAATGCACTCGGAATAAATGTGCCACGAAGAGCGAAGCGCAGCGAGACGCAAAGCGTAATAAATTTCAGGGTGCGAGAACGGGAGCGTGAGGAAAAGAGCGCGTTGCCGGAGGGGCAGAAGGTCGTACAAGAGGGGTCGTTTCGGTTCGCCGAGCATCGAGGGGTTAGCACGAAGACGTCGCTCAAGTATTCCGAGACTCTTCACACCCGATATATATCAGTAGAAACGAGTGCTCGCACACGCGAGAGGGTTCAGCTATCCCCCGAAGGGTAGCTATCAATGAGAGGTCAGGGGAACCCCTGAGATCATTTTAATTTCTAACTGTAACGGGTTTCGCGTTCGCCACTATGATTTGCTAGATATCAACACTTTTCGCCAGCTGTAGATATAAATATATTTATTATATATAAGATGATATAATAATATAATAAAAAATAGAGCTAACATAGTAAAAAAGTTACGTAACGTTATAAGATATAATATTTCGATATTTTGTAATTATTTAAATACAGCGAATATTTCCACATAGCCTGCAAAATGTAATTTAATTTAGTGAGAGAAATGAGCTCTTTTCTAACCATTTTATAATTTTATTATTTTAAAAGTTGCAATTGAATGTAAAAATTGATAGAGCTGCAAACGAATCTAGGGTATATTTTTACCTAAATTCTGATTCTGATCGCATTTTACGCAGTGTTATGGCAGATGAAGCGAGACGCGGTCAAATATGAAGCCGCAGGGTTTAATTATCATATCGGTTTTGATCGATCGCGAGCGGATATCCCATCTGCGATATCGTGACGATCGCGCGGAATTGTTAATGATATTAATTGATACCGCTGCCCATGTTTTGCAAATAGAGACCGCGGGGACGCGAGCGTTCGTAAAATATTCGCCATCTTTGATGATTTAATGAAACATGTAGGATGAAATTAATTATTTGTGCCGTTTGAGTTACATGAGCGATCGTAAATGAAGTAATGTTTTTCGCGCGTGTCAAGTTCAGAGAAATATATAATTGGTTACGAAATTGCGAACTTTTATTTTACATACGAGTTTAAAAGAATATATACTTATTAAGGGGATGCCGGCCAGACGGCCGAACTCGAACAATGTCAATAATACAGACATGTCTAATTCAGAACTAAAAATTAAATGAAAAATGGCAAGGATAACACGATTTGTATTGCTCTACTATACTGATTCCGCGCGCATTTATACGAAATTTTTTTACGCTTCTTTCTTCTATACTAAAACTTCTAACACATTTCTAAAAGCACAGTATTGTTCTTTCATGTAATCTTTAGTCCCGCTGCTACTTGTTTTATACGTACAAAATATAAAATTTATATATAAAACAAATATTGTTACGAGTCACCAGAAGTCAATAACAAAACTGTAATTTTGCAATTTTTTTTCGTTATTCATATCGAAATGTAGCATCGGATTTGCGTTATTGTTTATATTTTAATTGTGGAAAAGGATTTTTTAATTTATAAAGGCAATTAAAAGAAAGATTAGTAAAAAAATAATTGCGTTTGATCGATAAAACGACGCTAGCATCCCCTTAATAGTTTTTAAAATTTTCTAAAGCAGTGAAATATTGAATTGATAAAAATTGCATATCAAGCAATTTGGTTCAATTATTATTTCTATAATTAAATATTCGAATGAGGAGCGAAACGATGACTGACTTAAAAAAATCTTTGAACTTTAAGAATAGATTTTTAAAATACAACAGACGTTATATATTATTGTTCTTGCTATAACATTTTTTTATTGATAGTGGAATTTGTAATAATAATCTTCTTGTTTTGATTAATTAAACAGTAATGCTATTTTATTTTGAATGAAGTTTTTAAACTTGATATCGACATGTCAGCAACATGTATACAATATTAAATCTAATTTCAGAAATGAAGTTTATTTTTGTTTTGAAAAGTATTTATGGAAATTAATTTAAGATGACTTGAAACGATATTCAAATGAAATAAATATAGATCTTAAAGATTAATAAAGTGATCTGTAAAGTAGATTTTTATTCGCATTTTCGCGACAATAGCGGAAATAACCATTGACCGTTTGAATTCGGTCGAGTAATCAATGAAATTGTACCTTATGCGCACAAATAAATTTAATTTCGCGCGAAGATCCGTGCACGCATTTAATGCGTCATATAACTTTTATGGCAAACATTTCACGGCCACTCGGTATATAATGCCCGTACGATATCGATGAAATTCGCCAGCGCGCGAAAGCCGTTCTTCGTAGAAGGATCCCGATGAGGTATTGTCGTCGTTGTCATCGTCGTTCTCGTGTAGGGGTTGTCGTCGTCCCTGAAGAGGCCCGCCGCAAGCTGTGCAGGACGAGACGCGGCGGGAATGAAAGGGGAAAATGCCGCGGATGCCACGACAGCGCGCGGCTCATTTAAGCTTTGGAACCCTCTCGTACCGCCGAGAGGGTGAGCGTAACGACGACGCTATCGGGTGGCTCCACGCAATTCCCGAGAAAGTATCGTGGATTATGCCAGACGATATATGCTATGATCAGGATTGATTTTTTGCAAAAAAACTGATAAAAACTGCACGTCAAGTCTTCACGCCACAAAAGTGTCAAAGCTCCATGGAAACTGATAACCTTTTTCTTTTTTTTTTTTTTCAAAATTGGAAGCTAAGGTGATACATGAAGATCTTAATAGAAATATATTCAGAGAGAGTTAAAAAAAAAGCATTTAATTCTTTATTTCTATACAACATACGTATGAGTTTGACATTAATATTATTTAAAGAGCGACTGATAATTTCTGAGTATGACGATTTTATGCAGCATTTGTCAATTGAAAAAACACGCTTTTTGTGACTTTTATATAGATCAGATTTTCGTGCCATGTGGAAATTCTCTAAGGGTCGCAATTTTTATCAATTTCGCTGATTAGCCGACATAGCGATCTGTTCTGGCTCACCCGGTAGACGAGAGCCACGACTGGAGCACCCGAGAGTGTCGCATCGCATCTCATGGCAGCCGGTGTCCTCGCGTTTTTCCTCTCTTTTTCGCCCTTTCACCCTCGGCTTGTCTCCATCCTTTCTGCGACAGATAGACGCGCGCTCGCGCGGAAGCGAGTAACTCGAGCACGAGGAACGACGAGAAAAAGAAAAACCGCGCTTCCTTCGGCTCTCCTCCCGTTCCTTCCGGAGTTCGATTCGCGCGGATCTCTCGCGAGATAGACCCAAGAGAGAAACTGAACTCTGGAAGCAAGGAAAAAGGAACAAGAGGAGAGAACAAAGATTCTTCGCGCACCTTCATTTCGCTTCCCTTCTTCATTGCGTGACCTTGAGATTAGAATCATGCTTAAAGTATTTTTAGTGAAATTGTTAGTTAAATGGATCTAGACTATTAATTTTTATATCATGCATTCTAAGTAACTGTTCTGTACATTACAAGTCTATAAAATATCCGTAAAAAGAAACGTAATAATTATTAGAAATTATTAGAAAATAAATAAAAATTGTAGAAAATTTTAACGATATTATTAGGAAATAACAAAAATATCAACAGTAATCAATTGTAATAATGAAGATAAAAATGCAATATTGTAAAAATACAATAATTATTTTCTAATATTCAATGAAATACAAGTTTTTGGATTAATATGTGAAAAGAACAGCTCAAATCTGAAAATAATTTTGTTGGATTCAAAATAATTATGTAGGATGTTTAAACGTTTGATGACAATGCTACAAAAGGTTTTAACATTCTAGCAACCAGTTTGAGCGTTCTACATAGTTATTTTGATGATCCCAACAAAATTACTTTCAGATCTGTGTCTAGCTAAATTTTTAGATACTTCAGCAAAATCGTTTATTCCGTATACGAAAAAAGGAACGAGAATTACGAGTGACAGGAAAATAATAAATAAAATGTAAGGACGTAAGGGATGGACGGAGAAAGAAAATGGAAAAGACGAAGTCTTGAAAGAATTGAGATTTTCTAGAATGGGAAATGGAGGGAGGGAGAGGTGAAATTTTCTTTCGTTTCTTGGTTTTTCGATGGAGAACACGAAGGGGTCTGCTTAAGGACTTTGAACAAATGAAAAGGAACAGAGAGATCGAGATTCGAGAGAGCTAGAACAAGGAGGATGGCGAATTTTATGGCGCGATATTTCGCCGCGGTCAGGAGTTCATTCTTCGTTACCGGTGAACAAGAGTAATCGAAGCTCTCCTCTTTGCCGTCGTTATTCTTTTCCATCTTTTCCATCGCTGTCTCTTTTTTAATATCTTGTTCCCTACTTTATGTTTTTCATCTGGCTTTATTGCAAACTGTTTAACTAACCTGCGTAATTGCCTTAATTTAGACTTAGAAATTATATTATTTAAGTTATATTAATTAGACAATTACGCCCGACATATTTTTGTTTATCTTCGGCGTTAAATATTTTATCAATTGAAATTAAGATCCGGCATGTTTTGCTTTGTTGGAAACGCCGATTTCCTAAAACACAGGATTTTATTTTTAGTTACGCAGCACGATAAAAGACGAGCAAAAAACGCAAGTGAAAAAAACACAATCATACAAATTTGTCAGTGAACGGAATTGAAGCTCAAAATCTTGAGACTTAATCTCAGATCGAATCGTAGCATCTTGTAGGCGCGATTTCTCGAGATGCAAAAAAAAAAGAGATGGCGTGGAGACGCAATCGGCGCCGTTTCCTAATCGTCCTATCCTTCTGCTCCATCTCCGCGTTTCTATCCGGAAAAAAAAGTTCCTTTCCCTTCTCTCCGGGTTGGAATTGCGCACGCTTTTTCGAAAGGTCGGATATTATCGCCCTACTCGACGTTTCGTGCTCCGAGCGAGCACTCTCGAAAAGCGTCGTCCTCTTCCGTCCTCACTCGCTCCCTCGCCGTCCTCTTCATCCTCTTCTCGGATCCCTGCACCTCCTATTCCTCCCTACCTTTTTTTTTTTATTATCGGCCAACGCTCAACGTCGAAATGATTTTTCGGGGCTTTGCGTTTCCATGACGATGGTACAGAACAGTGCGCGGGATTAATACCAACCGCCTGCAGCTTCGCCCCGTAATCGGGGAAAGGGAAAAATCGCCGCCTCGCCACCTGGTGACCCTCTTCTCTTTGCCGAGTCGGCGGGTTAGACGATAATTGGCGGATTTGCGAAATTATGCACGACGATGAGACTGCATCTCTCTTCGTCGAGATGTCTTTCCCATGAATTTTATAACGAGTAAAATTAATTAACACTTATAATAGACGCACTGCTGCGTTGGAAAAGAATTTTTAAGTGCGTCGAACTAAAATTATTAAAATTAATAATATCTATTGCGCTTAGATTTTAAAAACTCGTTACGAAACATCTTGTCCAAAGAAATCAATCTTGAGAATCCGTAGATAAAATTCGTCAGTTATACACGAAAAAAATTATTTTGAGGGATCTAAAATTTTGCTAAATGCAAATACATCTGAAAATAATTTTGTTGGAACCTTAAAAATGATAAACAATGTTGCAAAAAGTTTTGATATTCTAGCAAATAGTTCGAGCGTTCTATATAATTATTTTGATAGTTCAACAAAATTACTTTTCTGATCTGTATCCAGTTAAAATTTTAGACCTTTCAGCAAAATCGTTCTTTCCGTGTAAAGTATCGATCTGCACTAGAATAAGTAATAATACTGATACAATAATAATGATAATGAGAATGACAATGAGAATGCGCGTAGATAAATTTGTGGAGGCGAAATATCTTCAAAGGTAGATCAGCTAATGCGACGGCGAGTCATTAGCGTGGCGATGTATTTCCAATACGCTCACCACTTCCCATCGCGGGCTCCGTTGAAAAAGTGGGTGAAAAACGGGCGCGAGAGTGGAAGCCACCGCGTTGACGTCGATGCCTGGATCGGGCGATATTATATAGTCGACGCCGATAAACGCAACGAAGCGTTGCGGCACGAAGCGAGATAAGGCATTTCGCGTGCGAACGCGTCCGTATGCTGCCTTAATTCGCATCGACGATGAACGAGCCCGTTCATTTCATATCGGGCTTTCATTTTATATTTTCGGGCGGGCGAGCGTGCACGAGCTGCGCGCGAAAAACGCTGCTGATTTTTTATCGCCGTTTGAGGCGTAGCGCGCCCAAGCGGCAATTACGGCATATTTCCATTAACGCGGGCGACGCGATTCGAGGGTAAAAATTTGAGGGAACTAAAATTTTTAATTCGCCAGTGGGAAAAATGCTAATAGACTCCGGTACTTCAATCCCTCTCTCCCACTTCACTTTCCTCATTTATCCAGAATGAAATATAATTATAGATGCGGCAAATAAAGAATATTTTTATAAATAGGACAGTTATCTCTCTTTTTCTCTCATTACTGATCCGCTTCGGATAAAATGACTTTTGCTCGCAAAGGGTTAAGTTAAAAAAATAACAAATAACGATATCGAATAACGAGAAAGCGGATTCGGGTTAACGAAAAGCTACATTTTCCCATTATCACGTCGTGCACACGAAAAGAACGATTTTGCTGAAGTATCTAAAAATTTAACTAGATACAGATCTGAAAATAATTTTGTCGGATCATCGAAATAATTATGTAGGAAACTCAAGCATGATGAGCAATATCGCAAAAAGTTTTGACATTTTAACAATCAGCGTTCTACACAATCATTTTGTTAGTCCAAATTTCAAATCTGTGTTTAGCTAAATTTTTAGATATTTCAGTAAAATCTTGTTTTCCGTGTAAAGTATTAGGTTGGAACAAAAGTTCGTAGCGTTTTTTAGCTTTAAAATTTCTATATTTTAAAAATTTCTATATCTTACAAAATTAGTATGACACCATTTGATGGAGCACAGTTTCAGCTTTCAGAATCTCTGTTTAACTTAACTTGCGAATAACTTAAGAATAAAAAATCGTAGGAACATTTGTAAAAAACGATTTTGTAGAAAAAGCTTCAAGCTTTCACAAGAGATAGTCAAAAATTTTCTCAAATTTAATTTGGGTATGTTATAAACCAACAAAGTGAGAAGAAAATTTTCCATCTTTTTCAGCTCATAATTTTCTGTATGTAAAAATTACCAAACTCACATAAACTCAAAAAATATGATAAGCTTTTGAAAGTAGAGATTTCAAGCTTTAAAATCCTTTTTTTTAAATTTTTTATTTCATTCATTTTTGATAATATTGAAAATATTGTATATACAATTTTAAGCTAAAAAACCGCTACGAACTTTTGTTCTAACTCAATAGTTCACACACGGAAAGAACGGTTTTGCTGAAAGATCTAAAATCTTAGCTGGATACAGATCAGAAAAATAATTTTGTTGACGTATCAAAATAATCATGTAGAACGCTCAAACTAGCTGCTAGAATATCAAAATTGTTTGCAGCGTTATTTTTAAGGTTCCGACAAAATTATTTTCAGATCTGTATCCAGCAAAATTTTAGATCCCTCAACAAAATCGTTTTTTCCGTGTAGAGATTTTTAAAGATCGATGAGAGATTTCGTTCAGTTTCTCACTTCTTTCGACTCTGACGTGAAAAAAGGATAAGAAATTAGAATCCTCGCTCATCTAATTAACATACGTGCAGGACGACACGTGCATACTGTTCCGAATCGTGCGTTCACGCGCCAACGCATGATTCGGATTCCAATTATGCGCGACCGGTTGACCAAGGTACCAATAAACCATATCGGCATATACATATCGATTTCGACTAGACGAACATATGTGGTCGCTCGCACACAGGATGGGGACGTCAGGGAAAACACAAAGTGTTTCCGTTTGGAAAATTAGAGAGCGATCCAAAATTACGAAATTTACATAAACAACTAGTGCAACGTCAAATTTCAGGTCAGCCGTTCTAAATTATACACGCTGTTCGTTATTTTAGATATGACAAACATGATAAAGACAAAATGTTGTGAGAAAATTATTTTACAATCTAATTCGTAATTTTCAAGATTATTCTGTGCTATTCTCGTATTGCCTGAGCCTGAAATAAATTAGAATCTCGTTTAAAGTCTATCCGAAATCAAAGGACATAAGGTTTCGTCCTCTATCAACACTTTGAAATTTTATTCTTTCCGTACCATTTATCTCAATCTGAAATGTTGCATCCAATCACATATTTTTCAAATTCGTTCGTGGACTTCGATTAATTAATCTTTCTCGCGTTCAATCTCACCCCTCGTTCTCCTTCGCTGGGAGACATCGAGCTTTTCGTCCGAGTTACGCGTTGGCGTTACAAAAACACGCGAGTGCACCTGCGCACGGAGCCCAGTTACGCGAAAACTACAAGGGTGCGAGCACGCCACCCTATTCCTCCACTCCGCCGACGAGAAACTGAAATCGAATCGAGCGCACCGCAATGAGTCACTGGCTCCCATTAATTATACTGATTGAGCAAACGCAAGCCGGCAAGCAAATCAACGGGGTGTAAGAGAATGAGGGTGAGGGAAGGCCGGAGGAAGGCTGCGAAGGTGGATACATACCGACGACTCGATATCCAAGGACGGATTTCTCGGCTGAATGCATGAAGCAAAAAATTTTGATATTCTAGCAACTAATTTGGGCGTTCAACATAATTATTTTGATAGTTCGACAAACTTATTTTTCTGATCTGCATCCAGCTAAAATTGTAGATCTTTCGACAAAATCGTGTATTATAAAAATAAAAATTTTTGAGAGATAAATTGAATGACAGATTTCTCGAGAGTGTAATTACGCACATTTTAATTATCCTCCCGTGTATATCCTAAAGGAACGCGGTCAATTAAGTGCCGCACGCAAACTCTTCGTTTTTCTTCTTATGTATCTCATGCAATTTTTCTATTTCGTATCTCAAAGACAAGCCTGGTGCTAATTCGTACATTAACGCTCGCCGGCGCGAAGACCGGCGGCGATAAAGCGACGGGGCTGTTAAGACGTTTAAGCTGTTCGCTCGCCCGGCTAATTGTAATCTCGCGCAGCGATTTCGCATTTATCAGATGAACGTCGGCGGCGCGCGGGCAATTAAACGGAAGCGGGAGCGCCGAGCGAGCGCGATAAATCGCGCTCGGCGCCGTCGTGCGTGAAGAGGCGGCCCGCAGCGCCGCTAATTTATTCGCGCCGCTGCCTTTTAATCGGCCACGTCGTCATCATCGTCGTCGTCGTCGTCGTTCTCGTTGGTGCCGATAATTGGATAACACGCTGCAAAAACCGTGCACGACCGCCCCCGTTATTCTGATACGATACGCCGACGCGACGCAATGTGCCGCGAGCGATAATCGTCCTATAAATCTCCGCGAGATCGCACGAGTGGGCGATGGGAAACGTCGCATTGCGAACGCACTTCTGATTTCCAGCCGACGCGGAGTGACGCATGAGCTAATTACCTCGGCGAGTTGATGGAATTTAATCGTTCCAACGCAGACGCGATCGGCCGTGGTCTACTTCGCGATTTTTCACGTTGCCGTTTTGCAATCTGCAGGAAGACATCAAACGAATGATCACGTTGTAATTATCATGGACTTGCCGTGCAGTCAACGATTATAAATTTTCTCCACTTGAAATATAATATCTACTCTTCTAACGAGAAAGAGAGAGAGAGAGAGAGAGAGAGAGAGAGAGAGAGAGAGAAAAAGATAAATATGATAATGGAGTAAAATAAAAATTCATATAGTTTTAGTTTCAAAAATTTCAATTTTTTTTTTTAAACTAAGATGAGAAATGCAGTTTTCGTTTCTCAAATTTCGATTTTAAAAAGTTAAGGAAAACATTCATATTTTTTTAAATTTTTAGTGTAATATTAAACCGAATTGCTCGCTCCTAAATTGCTTTTACTCTTTCTTGGTTTTTCAGTGACGACTTTTTGTAGATACGAAGATATAGCGTCGTGCAAAATTATGCGTAGTAATTGCTGTCGTTGCCGGTGTGAGCCTTCGTTTAAGTAATTGTAGAGTTTTCAGAGGGTCGCCGGGGCCATCTCGATACAGTAACTGCCGCGCAGAAGTCCTCTGGAGACCATTCGGTTCGTTAACGTGGAGAACTTAAAGGGGACGGCTCGGTATCTTCGACGACGATATAATCTTCCGCGACGAGTCGATGATCACGCTGCAATCAACGCACATTCCTCCTTCTTTTATCAAAAATTGACATTCTCGCGAAAAATGAAAAGCGATATAAGAAGTAATTAAATGTAAAGGTCAATTATAAGGGACGTGTGACTTAATGACGTAATCATTAGAGGAAGCGGAATAATTATAATTACATTTGTGTAATTATAATATAATATATAGATCGTACGTACACGGAAAGAACGATTTTGCCGAGGGATTTAAAATTTTATTGGATACAGATTTGAAAATAATTTTGTTGAAAATAATGAGCAATACTAAAAAAAATTTTGATATTCTAGTTTGAACGTCCTATATAATTATTTTGATCGTTCAACAAAATTACTTTTCTGATCTGTATCCAGCTAAAATTTTAGATCTTTCAGCAAAACCGTTCTTTCCACGTATCGTATAACTACGTTATAGTCGAGCAATTTTCAACTTATATTATTATTCACGACACGATTATTTAAGGCTTCGCTTACGCATTCGCGAGTAGCACTGGTCGTTATCAGACTTTTGCTGATCACAAGCTAGAATGCTTACGGATTAACATCTCTCTGAATTACGAGGATTGCACGCAAAAGCATCGTGTTTCAGTAACGCCAAAGCGATGGTGATTCGGTTTCACTGAAATGCCACTGGATCGTCGATTTCGATACAGCGGCGGATTTTCCGGCAGCATCGTGTGTCGACGTTTTACGTTGCACCCACACATACGTTGCGGCCGTATATATAACGTGTAATTAGTAACGTATCGCGTCTTTTGAACTACGCCCAGCTATCGGAATTATGACACTCGTAGCTTGCAGCTATTAAGGAAGCGAGGTTCATAAAATAGGTTTAATCTTTCTCCTTGAATATTGCGTGCAACATCTTGCCAGACACGATATGGATATAAAGATTATTATGTAGAAAGAGAGAAAAATTTCAATCTAATGATGATTGAATTTTAATATAAATATGATATTCTTAGCACGTAACAACTTGCGTATTTTAAAATTGTTGAGACGATTAAAAGTTTTGTTTAAAATTTTTTTATACCTGTCAAATATTTTAAAATCAGTAAATCTGTCATTCGGAATACGAATAATGTTATATATTGGTATCATTTATTATTAAATTAAACTCTCATTATGAAGAACTTTGCCGCTGAAGATGCGATTACATGGAAAGAACGATTTTGCTGAAATATCTAAAAATTTAAGTAACTACAGATCTAAAAATAATTTTGGAACTTCGTTAGATAGAAAAATAGTTATATGAGAAACTCGAGCATGATGAGCAATGCTGCAAAAGTTTTGACAGCTTGAGCGTTCTACATAATTATTTTAATAGTCCAACAAAATTATTTTCAGATCTGTATCTAAATTTTTAAATACTTCAGCAAAATCGTTCCAGTAATTTTATGATAATTGTTATATTTAGGTCAGTCTCATCAGCGATGAACGGTATCGTTCACGTTGAAATAAAAAAAGTTTCGTTAAATTTATAAACAACTTTAAATTTCTCTACTTTAAATGTAAATTATTAAATCTGGACATAGTTGGAATGGTAAAAAAGAGTGCCGGCCGTTGCGAAATCCGGCAAATCGCGTTACATCGCCGCATTTCCAATTTTGCAACGTTAATTCAGAATTAACCAAACAGGCTCAACCGCGGTGTAGCGCGATGGACATCGAATAATTGAGTAAAACGCTCGAGGGCGGGCATCGCTGGTTCTCTCTCGCATCTTCGTCTCGCTTTTAACGTTAATAATATGACGCGTGCCTTTTAAACGCGACGCTCTATTAACGCTGAAAGCGAGATATCGGTGCGATCCGTCGACAGATGCCAAGTTGGGTCAGGAGATCGCTCGATGAAAGTTTAAACTTGCGGATAACGCGACCCGGGCGTATTATGAGAGCCGAGCTATGACAAGCGCGAAGGGAAAAATCGCCACGTCACTCTCGAGCGACAGCGCGCACCACGGAAAATTATTGTGCGAGGGAATGCGGAAAAAATTGTCCGACGTATGAAACGTTAGTTTTTAGCGAGTCGCGATTTCCACCGGGGGAAGATTGTGTGGTTTTTTTTTTGACATCGATTCGATCGTACAACGAATATTTTCGGACAATTGTATAAGAAAACTTACGGAAACAAGAATGATATTTTTTCTGAAGGCAGAATAAATTTTTTTCCGGAAAGCAAACTAAACCAACCGATGAATAGATGTAATTCGTATCGAGTTGTATTTCACAACTTCTGGCATTCAATATATCGATAATTAAGAATTTCGTTAAAGCAGGCCGTGCTTAAAAGAGAAAATTTTTTTATGGCGCGCGAAAAAGAAAAGTTTTATTATTTATCCGTGAAATACAATTTGTCAAAAAAGTTACCAAAGTCAGTAGCAAATAACTGCCTGCATTTTTTTGTATTATCCCGACTTATATTCAGGATGCTAAATAGCGAGATATTTTGAAATATAACGATTTAAAGCTCCAAAACTCTACGTGTCCAAATATGTCCGAAGAAACGCAATAACGTAATGTAAAATTAAAAAGCGATATGCTATTTTCATGAAAAAAGAGAGAGAGAGAGAGAGAGACAGGGGGGAAAGAGGAAGAGAGCGCGATTTCGTGTTCGCGCAAAATTTTTGGACATGCAAGAAACTGCATGCAAAACCGGGAGATTCTCGACAATTGCGACAACCATGGCAGGCTATCGTGGGGCGCTGGAGGGCGCGGGTGAAAGGGATGGCTTGCGGGATCACCGAGTCTCTGATATACCCGCCGGGTTGTCGAGGTGGACCGTGGTAATCCTCCTAAACCCCGGCACAATACCGCGTCGGGTTCTACAGCGGCCATTAGCGCGGAAGGGGGGAAAAAAGATTAAAACCTTCGCCGGTCGCCCGCACCGGCGGCGAATCCCGGTTTTATTAATCGTGCACGTTGCGGAAGATAACGTCGTCGGGCCGGCAGTTTCCAGGAAAAGGGTTAAAGCGCCCCGAGAGACAGAAAAAGAGGGAATTTCGGTCCCTTGTATATCGCGGCGATCGTCGCTGCGAAAAACGACAGCGGTTGCGGCTGGGCTAAGCGTTTCCTTGTGCAAAAAGCGAATTTAAGGAGAGAAATATCGAGAGATGATAATGCAAATATAATCGTATAACTTATATTTCCGTATATGGAGCTTTGTCGCACGTGTGTGTGTGTGTGCGTGATAAAATTTAGAAGAGAATAAATTTTTAAAAAATATAGGAACTTTCAGACGATCGTCGATGTCCTCACGTAGGATCTTGTGTAATCCTTCAGAGAAATCTAGATGTATGTATTTTCTTTCACGTAAAAAAATCTCGCGTGTAGAAAAGGCAAAATCGCTCTCGACTACCCGATATATGGCAGCGTTCGTACACACGTAAGAAGCGCGCTGTTGAGCCAGACGCAGCATCAAAAGAGTAGAGCAGCTTTCGTCTTTTATTCCGCGTCCACCATGCCAAATAAAAAGGAACGTCGTGGCGAGAAGAAGAGGAGCCACCCATCTCTCGCTCCCGCCTTCCTTTTTCCCGATTTCTTCTCCCGCGGTTGGAAAAAGGAAAAAAGAAGACAAGTGGGGCGGGCTGCGGGGAGATGGCGGAAGTGCTGAGTGCGAAGGAAGAGGCGATGGATGTTGCGCAGGAAAGACGAAAAAGACAGGGATAGGGAAAGAGAGAAAAGAGTCGTTCTAAGAAAGAGAGAGAAAAAGAAAACGTCCGTCTTTTCCGGACGGGAGGAGAAAAGAGAGAGACGGGAGGAAAAGAAGACGAGAGGGAAGCCAAAAGAGTACGTCCGAGTGGTAAAAGGGGCGAGAAGGGGTTGAGGGGAAATTCGAACTATGCGTCTTTAGCGGCAAAAGCCGCGGATGTTCATCTCTTTTTGCATTTCTCTCTCTCTCTCTCTCTCTCTCTCTCTCTCTCTCTCTCTTTTTCACGATGAACGAGCACTCCACTGACCTCCAAAGCGAAATTTCCGAGTACCAATGGCTGAGCGATGGAAAAGCTCCGACCTTCTTTTGCAACGCGCCTTTATTCGCGCTACAGCGGTAAGCGAGGAAACATCGCGGAATTAAGATTCGCGAATGCCGAGATGTGCCAACGTGCCCGATCTAGATCCACTGCTGAATGCGAAAGAATATCGTGAGTTTCAAAGAAAGAGCAAGGTTTCTCTTGATTTAGGTAGAAGCGCACGATCTGTTCTTTTTATAAGAACCATCGCGTAGAAATTTATGATACGAGACGTATATAAATATAGAACTTGGCGAAAAAATTACAAAAATAATATATAAATGCGTTAAAAAAGAATTTATCGCAACATAGATTGCTAATTTGAATTATTATTAAAATATTATATATCAATGAAAAATGATTATTAAATTAAAACAAGTATCCTACATAATCTAAATATTCTATATATATATATATAAAATCTTAATTATTCTCCTTACTTTTACACAATTATTGTTACTTAATAAAAATATATATTCTATTCAATTTTACTCAACATCTATTTAAATATTGAATTGTCAATCCACAAAACATCTCAACAATTTAAAAATACGCAATTGATTTACTTAGAAACTTTGCATAACACATTAAGCTGAATTTAAACTAAGTATTCCAATAAGCGAAAATAAACACAAATGAATAAGTCATTTTTTCGTTTATCTAATTTAATAATGAAACTCGCGTACTTGGAGCAAATTTACGAGCAACAAATGAACTAAAATAATTAATAATTCACTCACCCCATGATTGTTCCGTCATCGTCCGGTGCCTCCAAGATCTCTTAGATTCGTTCGCTGCACTCGTAAAATATAACACTCATATTAATCACTCATATTAACACGCGACATGCACTTTCTTATTATATATCGCAATGAAAATCACAATCTTATTGATCGCGAAAAAAAAAAACGAAGTTCAATGATTTACTTGACGCGAGTCTCGACGTGGTTAATAAAAAATCCAGTTAATGACTAATTTAGATATCCGGAAATATGTAATCGAAATTTAGTATTGTATACGCAATACGTACGGAAGCGTAAATGAAATACGTGTATTGTACTAATAAATAATCGATATATCACGGTTTTCCATTTACTTGAATAAACTCGATTCGGCGATTTGTATATTATTCCACGCTCACAATCCAAAAGTGCTGAGCGAATTATCGCGAAATATCAGAGCGAAAAATTCAAAGCGCGATACGTTCGAACTCTAATTGTTAGAAAGAAATTGTTATCGTAATATATCGCGATAAAACAATAATTTATAATTACCATCCCTTTCGATTCCGTGAGATGAATAAATTGCGCGAGATGCCTGACTCGATAAATAGTCGATGCAATCGTTAATCGCGGGAGTTAATTAGTCGCGCCGATAGCAGCTAATTGTCCGTAAAAAGCAATCGCATTCTTCAGTATCTTTTGATACCTGACACGATCGTATTTTCGTTGGAAAATAGAACGAGACGCGGAACGGCTCGCGCCACAACCTGCCCGTTCGCGTCTCGTTGCGTGAATGACAATGCGAGTACGGTGCGCGGCGACCTTGCGTAAAACAAACGCCAAGGCCGCGCGCCAACCGACTTGTTTATTCGAAATACCTAACGTTTTACAATAAACGATAAATTTGAAATACTCCGTATACTCTTCTTTACATTTTAGATTAATTTCGACAAATGGCAGTTATAAAATATATTAAGCAATTAATCTAACATTCATTTAAAGAGTACGCTGTAACACATTGTAAAATTATGTAATTTTTAGTTTATTATTACTTTTAATGCCAAACTTTTCTCGAAACGATTAAAACTACGCGATTTTATGAACAAAAATTATCATTTTCTTGTCTCTTATGATAAAATCCTGAGATTTTTTGACGTCAATTCTTCACGTAATTGTTCTCTTTTCAAATTACCGGAAAAATGTTACAAAATTAAAAAGCTATTAACATACGCGTATATGAGCTTTTCTCCAGAATTGATGAACGCGAAAAACAAAAAAAAAAACTCAGACTGTCAAGACAATTATCCAAATTCCTAAATTGAACCGTGGTTGCAAATATGACGTAACGAATATTAAATTAATTTTCAAGATGTATTAAATCGTGTCTCTAGACTGATTTCAGCGAAATTCTTCGGCAGAAACGCGGTCGTAAATGCGAGCGTTAATTACATATACATTATGCATGTGCTAATCTCATAGCGGCGAACTTTTGAGCTTTCTTTTTTTTTCTCACGTCAGAGCGCAGAGTCGCATTTCGTGTGAACTCGCGTGCTATAAAACTTGGGTGCTTTCGGGTGGGTGCTTTCGGGTGGGAGCTTTTATGTGAATAGGTCGCGGTCTTCGCTACTAGTGCGGCGTCTTTGTTCTGTGCGCGTTACTTGGCATTCTTCCGCGTCCGCGATCATTCGATCTCCCTTTCTTTCTGTCTTCTCGCTCCCTCTCTATTCCTCTTTGCTCCTCTTTGTCGTTGTTTCCCTTGTGTGTGAATGTAGAGTTCTCTTCAAGTTGAAAGCGGCAAAATTATGTGGGTTGTATTCAAGCTTGCGTCAATTGTCCCTGATAGCGCAGTAAATTATTAGGCGTAGAATAATAGTCTGAAACATATTTTTCACATTTTTACAAAAAAAAAAATTTTTTATGAAAATACCTAATGTAAAATTTAACAATTTTTTTTATAAAAAGGTCTTTAATTTTGTCACTCGAAGAATAATTATGCACAAAAATTTAATATATACATATAATTTTAATATACAATTTATATATATATTAAAATTATAATATATTAATATATATATATATATATAATAATTTATATATTTATATATATATTATATATTAAAATTATAATCTTGTTTTATTTATAATGACTTTGTTAATGATAAATTTATCGACAGTAGCTTAGTTTTATTTTTTTGCCTCCATTTTGCAATTGAAATCTCGTAATCTCGTGTATTACGCCCGTAACTTCGCTCGCAACTATCGCGAACGCCCGGAGCACTTTCCGACGCATTTCCCTTCGCATCGGTGCAATTATGCGAGCACGGCAATTCGTTGCGTACTCGTACGTTGCGCTACGATCGATGCGCATTTCCCGCAGAGAGACTAAATGGGTTAAAAAACCAGAGGGCTGCGCGTAACTGGGATGCGTGCCAGGAGAAAGAGTTCGACGAAACGGAAAGAGAAAGCGAGAGAGACGCGCGACGAGATGCGTACACGCGCTGTCGCGAGATTTTCCGGGAAATCGCCGACGCGACATCCGCAAGCGGGAAAACTTGTAATTGGTTTGCGGTAAGCCGACGTTTAAATTTCGGAACGCTCGCTCGTCCGCTCGTGTTCACGTGCATTACGCCGGAAACGGACGTGAACACGCAACTTGCACAATTCGACTAGTTTAGGCAAAACAAAGCGATCCCATCAGCCTTTTTTTCACCTCGTTTTCGGCGGCTTCATCAGTTTGTGGCTCGTAAAATGTCACGTACGCGCGCTCTACGATGGATTATGCGATTTATTCTCCGTTATACGAGTCAGTTACATTCGATTGATGGATACACCGAAGAATTTCATTGTCATAAAGCAGAATTTGCCAAGGAACATTTCATCGAGACCTTGTCTCATTTATGTACCCATTAGATATTTTAATCGAGAATCGTTTCCAAAAGAATAAAATTGTTAAATGAATATTATTTATTTTGACACTCGCATAACATCTGCCTACCAAATGACTCTTGAATTAATTCGATGAAATACGCTCTGTGAGAATTTAAGTTTGAAGTCCGTAGTTTGAAAAAAAGATTGGGCATTTCATGAATTTATAAAATATTGAAATATAATACATCAACTTTGAAGCCGTTAGTTAGAAACCATTTTTTTACCGTACAAATCTCGATTGTACGCGACAAACGATACTTTCCACGTGAATGAAACCCTTCTTTGAAACAGCCTGTAGGGCAATATCGGCGTTGCCGCGTGCGGTAAATATTCGCCACCCAAGTGGACCACCGGCTAATAGAAAGGAGAAGCAGAAACGGCGAGGAAAACGAGAGATGAAGCAAATGGGATCGTTCGAGATATTAGAACGCTTACCGAGAGAAGAGCGAAGAGCTTTTCTTCGGATTTTTGCGCTTTCATCGATTTTCCGGTTTCTCAAAATTTCGAAAATCGCTAAAATTACTCGTTTTATTCAACGGCGAAACCTCAAACTTTTCGTCTACTCACGTTCTATCGTTTTGATAATGCGAAGGCATTTAATTAACCCTTTCCGTACAAATTGGAGGGATATTTCGAATCCGATCGATTTCTATTCATGAAAATTTCTCTCTCTCTAACTCCGAAAGATCCCCTTCCCTATATTTTATCTTTTTCTAAAATAAAGTATTCTACAAATTTATTCTACAAACTTGAAAGTATATATTCATGAATTTACATAGATTTTTTGAATCACTTTCAATAGATGAAATAGTGATTGAGACTCGATAAAGTCACATGGTATCAAGGATTAACCCTCTGTTATTCGACATATTTTCACTAACTTGTTACTCGACCAGGCCCTCCTCTCTTCTCTTATACTTTGAACACAAATGCATCAATTTGAAAGTTCTTTTTAGTTAAAAATTTTTGTTATTTTCTCCTCTACCCGTATTGGAATGACGCGAGTTTGAAAAACAGGCAGGATCTGTGAGACTCTGATCTCTCGGATAACAGTGAGTTAATCGTTATATTGGGCATGTTGTAGGTGAAGAAATTATTTCTAATCGACAAAAGAAACTCGGACATCGTCGTCGTCGAGCTGCGAAAGTGCAGTTTGCTTGTTCGCGTACCTGGATCGGACACCGGCAATTTTGGCGGCGGTGTAACGATCCGGTTACGAGGCGGTTGCGAGGACGAACTTGTATAATTTTCGCGAGCGCCGTCGAGGAGTGATTCTGAAGTGACGGCGACCCTCGTCGTCGCACACGGTTGAACCGCGTAGCGTGCCGCGCCCCGTCGTTGCGAAACTTTCAAGTGACCCTCGTCGTCCCCAGAGGCTAAACCTGGCGGCTGCTCGCTGACTCCGAGCGTCCAACACGAGAGACGTCCGCGGGTTCGGAATAAGTGGACCAGCCTCTCGTTAGTGGCACACGTCTCTTCGGAAACTTTCTGTCTAGCGACGCGACGCTTCAGTCCATAATAAACAAACGTGCGCCATCATACTTTAACGAATTTATGCAAGGTTTTTTTTTTTTTTTTTAATAGAAGTTGTGAATTTTTGTACACGTGAATTTAAATATGACCGAAAGATTATTTTTGATTCGATTATATAATCCACTTCTTAGAGATTGTTAAACAGGAGGATATTTGAAATTATAAATACAAGCATTGTTTAAAGTAAATGTCGCCAATGCTACATTATTGACAAGCCAGAAATTGAACACCAGCGGTGTTAGCGCGACGTTACATTTGCAAATGCGTCTAAGAAACGCTTGAAAGTTCGTAAAAAATGTGTCACGAAATTTTGATGTGCGTTCGTACGTACGAAGAACAAAGTCGTTCACTTTTTGCGTCAACGAGAACCGAACGAGAGTAATTATCGAATGCTAATGGCATCGACGGTTTAACCGACGTCCGTAATAAGCAGCGATCCGCTCTCTCAGCACCTCTTCCGTTCTCTTCTTCCTCGTCCCTCGCCCCTCTCCCCCTTCCCTCATTCACCGCGCTCGTTCGCCCTCGTACTATTTTTTTCCTTCATCCCCGTCCTCATCCCATCGCATCTCATCTCCTTCTCCCTCCTGCCGTCTCTGCCATTTCGCTCGTTTCTCTCCACGTCGCTCTTTCTTCCTCTTGCGTCGCTATGTATGCGCCTTCTCTCTCTCTGTCTTTCTCGCTTATACCTTATTCAGTCTCTCTCGTTCTCTCGCTCATGCTCGTTTCAACTCCCTCATACTCTTCAAGCCTCTCCAACAGCACCTCCACCTTCGACGGCCGCAAGCGCAAGCACTCACGAAGGCGACTCTCTCGCGGTCCTTCTCACCCTCTCTCCGACCACCGCCTGCACAAGAGTTCCATCGCTGCTGCCAGTTCCTCCACCTCCGCTCTCTCGTTGCACAGACAGCGGTGGGTGGAGGCGAGGTGGTTAGAGGGCTGGGAACCCAACCCGCCCTAACGAGCTGGCGTTCGGGTCGCGTTCGCTATCACCCACGCGAGTCAATGACGTCACCGCATGAGAGACCGTTAAAGAGCGTTCACAATGGCCAAACGATTTTTCCGATTTTTTTTTTTTTAGAAGAGTCGCAACATCGATCGCACAACGTCGCACTGATACAGAGAGTTCTCCAATTATTTGTTATTTTTCTACTATTTTTTGTTTTTCATTTATAATTCCTCTTCTTCTTTTATATTAAAAATCATAATACTTATTCTCTGTTAATATACGTTTAACATATATGTTTCTATTATTTAAATTTATGTAAAGAAATTTGTGAAAAGTGACGTATATATAAATATCTAATAAATTTTTTATTGGATAATTTTTGGTATAAATCGATTGTTAATCGAGAAAAAAAAAAACAAATTTCAGCTATAAATAAATTGCGGAGTTAACGCGCTTTTTCTCGATGCGCTCGCGGAATGGATTTTCGTCGGTGGTCGAAACCACCGGAAGTCGGGCGTCACGAGCTCTTCCGTTGCTCCGTCATTTCCGGGGCAGCCTTGTAATTTTCGTCCTATAACGCCGCGTACATGGCGACCGCGTTCGTCGGCGATCATCGATCAATTTCGCGGGGAAAGAACACGGGATAAATTGAAAAATTGTCAGGCTCGAATTGGTGGGGTGGCCGCCGGAAAAAATATAAAAAAAACGCACGTGCACACGTCGAGATTTTTTTGTTCGATTGAACGCACTTCCACAGCGGCGTGACACACCGCTGAACATCGTTCGCTTTAAAACAACTGCGAAACGGTATTATTTGTCCGTCGAAATTTCCAAGAGTGGGGGATAGTGGCGACGATTTCTCGTGTCACGCGTGTACAGGAGGAATTCGGATCCGAATCTTTGTCAAAGAGTCTATTCAATTTTTTGACAGGAACGATTAGAGATAGTTTAGATATCTAGAATTTAGCTTATTAGTATAATTTAGTTTATTGATTCATTAAACACTTGAAAATTATTCTTATGTATAAAATATTTTCATCTTTCTATAGTCTCTCTCTCTCTCTCTCTTTTTCTCTAAATTTTAGAGAGAAACTTTGGAAGCTTATTTCTCAATTTCGATTTAAAACTATTTGATACACATAACTTGTTATATGTTATTGTATATATTTCTTATATTAATCATCTAGAAACAGCTTATGGACAACAGAAATAAATAACGCTTTCTGCTTTTCGACTGCGATTATTTTACCGGAGCAATAATATATTTTATATACGCCAAACGAAGAAATTCATCGTGATCGACCCGTGAAGATGGTTTGCGAAGTTTGATCGGACGGAGGGGAGGAAGGTGAACAGAATGATCTCTACTCGAGAGATCTACGGGGTTGAGTTTCGTTGCTGTCATACGCAGTCGGACACAACGACCGTCCGCTGCGACGACTCCTCGTTATCATCCTCGTTCGCCACCTCCTTTCATCGACTGGTCACCCTCCTCCTTCAACGACCTTTCAATCAAAGGCCATTGATGAAGTCGCTAATAGTCGGCGCCTAACAATCCCGTGGATCACGGGAGAAAATTCTCCGAACTGTACATGGGCAGGGAGACAGACGGTGTCCCTGAATGTCGCCGAACGAAATTATTCCCGCGGATCGTTCTTCTCCCTTTTCTCTTTCGAGCAGCTCGTTGCAGTTGTGCTTGCCACGACGCATTCTTCCTATTTTCCTCTCGTCGTCTGAATCTTTTTATTTTTTTCTCTTTTTCTTTTCCCGAGAAAGAGAGAGAGAAAGAGAGTAAGTTTTGCGATGACATGCGGGCAAAATTGGATATTGCTCTGCCTCGTAATAATTTTTTATTTAATGCTTCCATATAGAAGAGCTTGCGTGTTATTCGATATCGCGTCTAAAAATGGAAGAGGGCAAACGCGTGTTTCGCTTTCGGCCAAAAACGAAATAAAAAAAAAAAAACGGAAGTTGAGGGAACGATCGGTTTGGCTGTATCCCCCGTTGTCCGTCCATTATTTATTCGGCGAACTATGCATTCGTAATCTGCGGCCGTATCGGTCGCGCTTCTGCTCGATTCGCTTTTTTGCGTGCCCCAACCGTCGCTTTTTTCCGCATTTTTTTCGGTAAAAACGCGCGACGCTCTCTTCGAGACCGGAAATGAACGATGTGCGCTCGTGGCCTCGCGCCGGTACACCGCGTGTCCGTTTGACACACGCCGATCGCACGTCCGTGTAAAAAAGAGCAGTCGTTTCTCTTTTTTTTCGATAAACGAATGAGAGCGCAATTATGTCTTGTATAAATGTATAAGTCAGCAAGCGCTGCATCATTGTAAATCGTTTAAAAAACTATGATCTTTCATTCAACAAGAAAATAAAATATACAAAAGATATATTTTTATAGAATAACATTTCAACAAAGATATTTAGCCGTGATTCGCGGATCCAGTGGACCCGGACATTTTATTCTAAACCACAAATATTTTTTACAATCTTAACTCTCAATCCCCGATCATAGATCGTTTTTGTCCAAAATTACTTTTTGAAATTTCTAGAAGGCCTGAGCAGATAGCGACCTTTATTTTTCACTAAATTTAACGATGGTTTTTTAAAAATAGAATGTTTAAAGTGCATATACGAATTTTTTCAGATTTTTTAAAGACATATTTAACATTTTTAAAAGGCTCAAAACGAAAACGACTCATGATCGAAGAATTAAGGTGCCGAAAAGATGATCGGGGATTATGGGTTAATTTTAAGTTACATAATTTTATTCCTCGGATTTTGACTTTCAAAATACAATTAAAAAAATCGTTTAATTGCATTACTTTCAGTTTTACATCAGACCCGCGAATACCAATTAGAGTTAGAATTAATATTGTTTTAATAAAAAGTTAAAATTGAACAAGGCCAGTAAAACGAAAATGGAAATAGGAAAGAGAAAAATGTAGGATACATTCAGTATTCAAGCGTTTCTCAAGATTAGTTTGCAGCGCGACGAGTCAAAGTCAGTTGAATCTCGTCAAGCTATCTTGTCGCAGACAGTCGCGGTTCTTCGAGCAACCAGCTCGGGAGCACCGGCGCGCTCATTCGGGCAAGCGTATCTGTTGGCGGGGTTCTTATCGAGCCCGCTCTCGCTTACCCCCGATCCTCCCGCCTCGACCCCCGTAATCTTTTTCTCGCCCTCTGCCTCTCCTCGTAACCGCGCACCGGTTGTGTAAAGGGCGATCGCAACGGGCCGGAAAATAGGCTCATCTGAATGCGGCACGGCGGACTCGGTGCCATAGCGTGAACCGGTGGCACGAGAGGGGGTGAGGGGGTTGAGGAAGAACGGAGAATGAAGATCGTCGGGAGGGAGGTTGCGCGAGAGTGGTTGCGGAGGTAACGAGGACTCGGGGACGACGATGCGGCTAGAGATACGCTCCGCTTGATGGCGATGCCGCCTCGAGAGAGCTTCGCGCGGAAGTGAATCGCGCGGGGATGTGGAAAGCACTTCTCCTCCTTTCCTCCATCCTGCTATGTAGATGGATAACGGTCAAGGGAGATCGGACGCGCTCGTCGAGACTGCGGAGGCGTTGCCTTCTGCTCTTTCCACTACATTCGTCGCCGTCGAGAATCTTGCCGATATCGAATACTCTTGGAAAGTATTCGATTTGCGAAGACGGATTCGAAAATAAATAAAACGTTACAGGATCTCGAGATACATAAAATTGAAATTAAACCGAATTAAAAGTCGTTGTTGAAAGAAATACATCTCGAACTCGCACGTTGATATTCGGCTGACAATTTGTTCGATAATCAATTTATTTATTTTCTCTATCGCATACATATTAGTGCTTGAGATTAAAAAAATATAAATATATAATATAAATATATAAAAATATAAATATACAATTCAGATGTACGACGTTATAATAATCTCGAGTAAGCCCAATATTGTACAGGAACATCTCGATACTTGTTTTCAGAGCATTCGCGTTTCTTAAATTTGCAAAGTATTTATTCATTTTTTTAGATAATTTTTCTATTCTACGTAGTTTAAGGATTTTTTCTATCATCACATTTTGCCAGTAGCCGATATAGGGTGTCTTTCATTTAGCGACACAAATCGACACAAGTATCGTCTTTGTTATTCACTCGAGAAGAATGACGTTTGTGTCGACTTGTGTCATTGAATGGAAGGCACCCGTAATTTATGACTGCGAAATCATATTTCAAAAAAGCTACTTCAAATCTTTGCAGAGACCTCTTTTTCAAATTCAACGTTCGCGCTAATACTTGCGCAGAGATATAATCGCCTCGCGCAAATCATTCAGACCGCCGATTTTTGCAGCTACTCTTTCGTTCTTTCTCTCTCTCTCCCTCTCTCTTCCTTTCTATTCGCAGTTTAATATCACGGACCGCTCTAAATCGGACGCGCACAAAAGCGTGATAACGAATCACGTCCGTTGCAGACGAGGGCAATGGCACCGGCAGCGGCGCCCCGGGGGCTCCTGGGAACGCGCAGCGCATTCGCCCTCCGCCCCATCTCCCCCGCGCCCTTTTTGCGCCCCCTCGTCGACGGACGCCATCCCCCGTTTTTCGGGGGGAGGGAGGGGGCGTCACGCAGCGGTAATGATAGCCGGGCGCATTATGTTTTACGTGGGAGTGGCAACAGCCGTGACCGAAATGCCCGTTGCCGTTCGCCCGCTCGCTCGCTCGCTGACGGTAATTGCATCCTACTTTTCCCGGCCGCGCGTTGCGCGTTTTGATAAACACACACATGTATGCACGCACGCGGAGAGCGGTTACGGCGGGGACGCGTTACGGCGAAATGTACGCGAGAATTAGGTATATCGCGCGTGATTTCCGTGGTTGTTTGAACGAGCGTTTAGAATGCATTGGAGAAAACATTTTCGTTCGTTAGAAGGACGGCGTCAAACGCACAAACGCGAACAAAATTATCATTCTATGATTGCGTTTGGGAAGACGCTGTTGACTCTGAAAATCTATAATGTACGTAATGTGTACTATATAGATTTGTGCTAAATTGCACTAATAGCGTTTTCCCGAACGCGGCCTATTGGCAACGCTAGCGGAATTCTTGCGTGCGTCCTAGGGCGCACTTTTGCTCGGTGAACTTTCGAAGAAGTTTTAACCGTTACACGTTACATTTCTCGATGCGTTACGTCACTCGTATGCTGAATGCTCTATGAAATGGCATCGCGTGTCGAACAGTTTTTCCTCTCAAGAAAGTACGTGCGACTTGCAACCTGTGACGTGCTTCTTCTTTTCCTGTCGAGAAGACAAAACGGTAACTTTGCCGCGACATGGAGTAACAGTTTGAGCCAACCGTGAAAATCGCTCGTTACCGAGTTCCAGGTAGTCCCTTGAAAATCTCGTTATGGGAATGAAATACACCTCTGAGAGTTCGACGACCTTCCTCGAAGTGAGTCTTACGGTGGCATCGTCATGATCCTCGGGACCGTCCTGCGGTCGTCTACGGTTCATTACTTTGAAATCTCTGGACGTTACACGCGTCGGGAGGAAATTGTTTTCGAATGGAAAACGTTTCTCGATGAATGTCGACACCATTCTTCTAAAGTGTAAAGGCTACTTGTACGTGATCATTCTAAAAAAATCATTAAAAAATTAGGGTTTTATTTTCTCTCTCAAATAAATATCGAAATAATATTAAAAATAATTGAAAAGATAAAAAGCATTCTCTTACAAACATAATATATCCTATATTAATTGTCGATTAATGTGTTAAAAATAAGTAAATATTAATATCTCTCATATATTTGTCGACTTTTTATTCGAAATATTAATGTAGAAGTATCAGCCCTAATTTTAAAAATAACAATATTTTTGTTGCAAAAGAAAGACTCTGATTATTTTTTTGTTCATTGCGTTAAGCCTAATCCAAGCAAGCATGATTTATTTATGTTATCAAGTTTAATTGTGTAATTAGTATCAAAATAAAAATTAAAAAAGAAGCGTACATGAAAAAATAGGCAAAACAATTTATTTAAATACATATGGAAAATTTTTCTTCATTATATGTTGGTCAAATTGCGAGAACTCTTATTTTATAATCTTTTATATATAATATAATATTATATATTTCATAATATTATATATAATGCGCTGCGAATAAATAATTTGTTTCAACAAGCGCGAACAACATCATCAGTTGTTGTCTTGTTGGATCGCGGCTTAAAACATAAAATCTCAATCGAATTTCATGAGCACTCCGATCACCAATGATCAAACGTTAAACCGTGATAAATAATCGATTGATATTTGCGAATAGTTCGTAAAAATTACGAGTAATTACGAACGAGTTTTCTCGCTCCGTTATCCCCCAAAGTGTCAACGCCGATGCCATAAATCATGAGATTCTTGATCTGTGCACCACGAGCTAGACTGCGAGAATCTGCCGAAAGTAAACCCGGAAAGATATCTGCCCATGCCATCGTTCATTTCCGGCTAACTTCCACTTGCTCGTCGCTTTCCTCTCTCGCCCGCCGGGCTTTTACCCCTGGGGTTTTGGTGCGCCTTATGATGCACGGGAGATTCTAGGAGATGTCTGCTACGTCGACAATATGTATCGCTCACGCGAAGACCCGATATAGATGGCCGCATAATTAAATTCAGCGCTTTTCGTCAATACAAGTCGACAATAGTCGATACAAGTAAAATACGATTATTTCACTTTGTAAATTATTTGCATTTTGCTCTGCGACTTCAGACATTTAAATGAAAGAGATAATAGTATATTGCCCGGACGGAAGCTGCAAATTGTTATTTATTTGCGTATTTAACTATAAAAAGCTGATAGACACGATTAGGATTTGAAACGATTCGATTCATGAATTGTTCAGGGCGTAAAGATCGATATGCCCGTTCAAATTGCGCCCGCGCAATTTTTCAATTAAAATTACTTTTAGGAGAATTAATTATCGGACGCGAGTACGTCAACGCGGCGCCGCATTATTAAAATGACAGAAATTTTTTTCCCCTCGGCCTGAACGTCTGAGAAACAACATTGTGATAAAGCGAAAATGGAAGAGGGAGGAAAAATAGCGGACGGCGCAATCAATGTTTGCTTACGTGGACCGCGAAAGAATTTAATTATACCAGGCGTATTTTCTTGCCGCTCTTGCGAGTATGCGAAAGCTAGGGGGAAGAGGACAGGCTGTTCGGAAGGGTGCGCGGTGAATTCCATTTTCGCGTTCCCCACGAGGATGACGGTCCTCCCGCCGCTGTCGACGCTGGCAACGGGAGGCAAAAAAAAAAGGGGGTGCGTTCATGTCACCTGCGTCGTTCGCCGCGATTTTGCGAGGGGTAACAAGATCTATTTATTCAGCGCGCGAGTTCATGGGGGATGCAACGAGGATAATTGCAAATTCGCGTCCCCGCGAACAGTCGGCTGAGATTCGCGAACCGCGAAATCGGGAACGATTATCGAAAATTCGTTCATTTGCAATTACTATGCACTACGCATGCTTTTAAATGTATGATTTATTTATGTTATCAAGTTTAAATTGTGCCAATTAGCCAGTATCAAAGTAAAAATTTAAAAAAGATAAGAGAGGGACACATAAAAAAGTAGGCAAAAGAATTTATTTCGATAGGTATAGAAAATGGAAAAAATTTTGTCGTTCATAATGCTAAAATATGTGCAAAATAAATTTCGCAATTTAACCAATGTATTATTCATTATTATTAATATATGTTTTAAGATTTAGTCTTCTTAAAAAATTATACATGTATATTGTACATGTATGTTATAATGTTTAAATAAATATTTAAACAATCCTTTTTTTATGCTATTTTTAAATATTTAGTAATTTTACGTAATTTTTAACGAATTAAGATTGAAAATTCATGCTAAACTAAAGCATTTCGCAAAAACTATCAATGTTTTAAGATTTTCTTAAAAAATTATATTATATATGTTATTATGTATGTTATAATATTATATATAAAATAAATAATATACAACAATATATAATATTTTATATTATCACATAATCTTATAATATTTTATATTATCGCATAATTTTATAATATCTTATATATAATATATCATAAAATGTTATATATTATTTATTTTATATATAATATTATGTCATACATATATATAATATAATTTTTTAAGAAAGTCTTAAAACATACATATTAATAGTTTTTATAAAATGCTTTAGTTTAAGATCAATTTTCAGTCTTAATTCGTTAAAAACGTAAAATTACATAAAATTATTAAATATGCCAAAAAGGACATAAAAAGGATTATGTTTAAATATTTATTTATTATTCGATGGTTTTGTTATATTTGAATTCTATTTTTTATATCCAGCGTGAATTTTACTCTTAATCTTTCTTTATGTATTGAAGATGGTTCAAAACGACGGATGAAACGTCTATGTGTTTAATAATAAAAGTTTTCATACACACAATTAATCTATATTGGCATTTATTGATATTTTTAAATTTTCTTTTATTTAAATAATTTCAATAACTTATGCTCGTATTTTTATAATCATATTTCTATCAAAGAACATAGCTAAATCAGAAATCAATTTTGAGACATGATACAATTTAAATTTTAATAAACGGATCTTGGAAATTAATTAATATTCATTATGTCATATTCGCTGAAACTTGAAAACAAGTACGTGAAATACCAACGTAAAAGAATTTTAGTCGAAATCAGAAAACGTGCAAAATGTGCGTTAACAGCTCATTTGTCGAAACGCAAAGAATAGAATATTCGACGCGATTTTTTTCTTTTTGTAAGGCATTAAACGTTTGAAACGATAACAGTTAACGTTGGCGCGCGGTCTTGATATTTGTTTTTCGCGGCGTACGGCGCGCGCTGTTTACAGAAGGTCGCCGCGCTATCATTCGTACGCCGAGATTCGAGCCGGTAGGCAGTATCGCCAGCCGCTCCACGCGTCGTCGCCGTTATTACGCGATCGCGACAGGAAGATAGCACGATCATTTCCAAACGTTGTACGATCATCGGCGCGATTATTCGGCCCGCGCTACTAAAGGTGCGTAAGCGTATCGAGGCAATTTTTTTCGCCGTAGCTGACTTTTCGCGTAATTTATACGGCCGAAGTAGAAATCGATAGGGAATAAGAGCCAATACTTTATTTAAGAGATGAGATCGTTTTTGCGATATTCAAAGGCGACGATCGTTTTTTTTTAATGCTGCTTGAATTTCAACATGTCGCATCGTTTTAAATATATAAATTCGCCCGCTAAAATTCCGAACGGAGCGAATAATTCGTGCGAGGAAAGATCGCGTGGCGCGTTTTATCGCTTATTAATAATTACTTTTAGACGCGATGAAAATGGCACATTCGATTTTTGCAACGTGTCGAATAGTTTCGTGAAAAATTGCTCGATATATTCGCGGCGTAACCAGCGCGCTATTGTACGCGCGATCATCTTGTTCACGTTCGTACATAGCGAGATTCAGGTCGATGAGCTACGCACTTCGCTTCGGGTCATTATCGAAAACGCGATCGTAACGGATGCGAGGAGAAAACGCGATCGTTCCCTACGAACAATTAGCAAAACGTTAACGCGCGCGGTCGATTAATTCGCGCAATTAATGGCTTATAAACTTCGTATCGAAGGGACGGGTAATCATCGAGGCGTGATTTCGCGCGAATTTATTTATTCGAGGTAGAAAGTAGAGAACGAGAATTATAAATTATTTCGTTTCATATTCACCGATGTTCACCATCTACATGCTCCTCGCGTCGCGCTTCGAACTTTTCGTCGCTTTTGGATGTAATCTGCATTTTCAAATGAGGAGCGCGAATTAGTCTAGGAAACTAGTCTCAAGAAGCTAGGAAGCTTAGAAAACAACCGTAAAAGAAATTGCAGCTTTGTGCAATCGTACTTTTCTTGCGTTATTTTTAATTGCGATGTAGTAAAATATAGAGTCGAGTGTGCCCTTTAAATTGTCGTCGCGATCATTGTCTTCTGATAATTAGTGCGTGCGCGATTAATTAACTGTATTTTCGCCAGTGAGTGTTGCGTGACTGCAGTCGAGGAGTCTGAGAGGAGGAGGAGGCCCGGGGAGGCATCGGGCGACGGCGGAGCAACCACGGGGTGAGTAAACGTTATTATTATTTTTTTTATTTATTAACTACAGAAATAATTGTTTCTAATTAATACGCGTAATTTGTAAATATTAATTAGCTTGAGCGCTATTATAATTTCGGTATTTTTTGTGTGTTACAGTTCAACGTTAGCTACAACTCCGCTGCTGCGCATCGTATCGGTGAGTGTGACAAATTATCTCCTAATTTGAGGCAATGAATCTATAAAAAATACATAGGATATTAATAGTGTAAGAACAAAACAGGTGTATATGTAATATTTTATTGCCTCAAAATGAATGGGTTTAGATAAATTAGAAATAAAAGGTATATAATGAATATTTAATCCTGGAAATACAATTTATTAATTTATCGCAAGGATATGTATATGAACAAAAGATTTTCAAGAAAATTGAGAAATATTATCAGTTACTAATAATATTTCAATGCTTTTTTGTTATTAAATATATTATTCATCAAGAATCAAACGATATATTTTTAAATTGTTTCTATTTAACTTCATTGTGTTCTTATCTCATGAATAATGAAGATTGGAATAATATTTTTGTGTACTCTTTTTGTCTCTTTATTATGTATGTGGAATAAAAATAAATTGTCTGTTAAACGGTAGGGAAAATGAATAATTTAGTTGCGTTACTTTATCTTCTCTTTTTTAAATATTTTTTAAATAAACTTCAAAATCTACTATTGATCTCTTTATATGTTTCCAGGATTAAATATTATATAAGCTGATATATTATAAAGAAGCAATATAAACAGTATTTATAAATGAAGGACAAACATGAATTATTGCACAATCACAAATGTATTTCAATCAATTTATTTAATACAAAAAACTAATGATTGTTAATAATATTGATAGTATGTATTTTTACAATGCGTCAATATTATTCTAATTTTTCGTAGCCTATCTGTGCTTATTGATAATTTGATCCATCAAATTATTTAATTGAAATTCGATAAATATTTTGTCATATATATGTAATATTGCGAGGGGGGGNGAGAAGAAATATCCCTCCATACAATATTTTTATTTTTATGGTTCAAACTAGATAATGATTGTTTCTTTAGAGTTTTATTTCTCTAACTGAATACTGTCTCTAACTGTCTCTAATGAAAATGTGACTATCAAAATATCCGCGTAACAAGATTTGGTATGCGTTTTGTACAACGGCGTTTTTGATACGAAATTCAACTGTTAAATGCGACCCTTGTTGATCCGCGTCACGAGAATTCTGGCGAAGAATAATTCACTGTCGCGACGAAGAAGACGCGGAATTTTTCATTCGCAGTTCGGTTTAGCGACCGTAATGTCATGTCAAATGAAAGGATCGCACACCCTGGGTCCTTTTTCGCTCCACAAAGAAAGCGGTAGAAAAGGGTGACTCGGCGGGGTTTTGCGTCGTAATCGTCGGCGATGCCTAAAGAGTGTCATGATTAAAACTGAACCCTTCGCGAGCACTCCTGCGCCCAGCCCTGTCTAAATTTATGCGATTCATTTCGCGACAATGTGGAACGTCGTCGATTTTCAAATTCATTCTTGCGATATAAATCGTGATAAGGCGTACGATCATTTAATCATTAATTTAAATGTTTGAAACAATATGTGAAACAACTGAAACTAATTGAAATTAATATGTCTCAATTTGCTCGAAAAATTTACATTTAAAGATTTATATTCGAATTTTATATTATGATATAAATTATATATTATTCTATATACGCTTTGTATACACAATTGGAATATTTGTTAAATTTAACATATTTTTATTTGTCTCAAACGGTTCACTTAAATTTTTGTGTTAATTTAACACAAGATAAACATGTTAGAAAGTAGCACAAATATTATGTAAGAATTAATACAAAAAAATATAACACTTTGATATAATTTGGAAACAATTTGTTACAAGAATTTTGTCAGTAAAATTAACATTTATAATATATTAAATTAACACACGTATATTTATTTTTTATTTATTTATTTTAGAATTCATGTTTTAAACCTACATTATTTTTGCTATTCGTCACTTACAAATTATTATTCGCTTATAAATTATGTTAGTTTAACACTAAGAAATATTAAATATCAATTTAACATAAACTCACAAAATAACATATAATCACATTATGTTAAATTAACGTTCGGATATATTGAAAATTCAACATAAAAATTTTAACAAGGACCATTTTTAACACAGTATAAAATATTTTTTACTATGTATTAATAAGCAATGCCGTAATTAAATTAAAATGCGTGAACATACATAAAATTACGTCTTTTTCTTCTTTCAGCAACTGTTAAAAATCTTAATTAATATAAACGATTATATACCATTAACAACATTTCTATCATATGTTACGATTGTAAAGTGTAAGACATCGCTCAATATCGTTAAAAAAAGAGCAAGGAAATAATATGAATTGGAAGCTATCGAAACGTAAAAGAATCGATCGGCAGCGACCGCAATAACGCTCGCGCGGAAATGCACGTGGCGCTTTTTTGTGTCTGGTTACGCGGTCGGGCCAGAAATTACCTCCACGTACGTACATTTTGTGGCGCACGAGATCCACCGGTCGGGAGGGGACAGAAGGGATCAGGGGCTGGGAAGCCCGAGGGTTGTTGACGGGGGGTCCGGGCCGGGCTTCGGGGCAATCTGCAGATACCTCGGCTGTGCCTGATTACGTTGCTACCTCTCTAATTACACGGCAACCTGCGACGATACTCGACCCGACTGCCTGAAACGAGGCGGTTCGTGGACCTTCGCCTTCGTGGCTGTACTACCAGGGGATGGGCGAAGAGAGGGGCGCGAATGGTTTTGCCGGGCGATAGCACGAACCGTCGTCGACGCCACCCCGGAGGTGAATCGCATTTCGCTTTACAAATGTCGGCGGGGCGGTGACAAGACATGTCGATTTCTTCTCGTTATCGGAGATAGATTTCGCGATATCACGATGACTCGCAAAGTTTGTGAAAGTACGCGGGATAAATTTTAAAATGAGTAATGATGCGCTAAAATGCACGCGATTGAAGTAATCTTTTTTCAAGAATGGCTTTTTTATGGATCCGTGAATAATGTTTTTTTTTTTATTGAAAATTTAAGTCGAAAAGATTTTATCTTTTTACAATCAGAGATATTTATTTAAAAGAGTTATTAAATGAAAATTCTGTTGTCATTTTAAAATTTTAAAGAAATAAAGTTTTGTAATAATATTATATATATAATTTCTTCTTCGTGAAATATTAATTACGCAAGTTGCTCGTTATATTTAAGAATTGAAAAGACTACTGAATTTGGACACCGAGTAGATTTTACAGCCGGTTTTTATACGGTTATAATCGACGAGGGAGAGGCGTATCTCGGGGGCAAATAGAGCTTCGCTTCCTCCGCACTTCTTTGCCCCTCTGCTCCGCCCTTCTCTCACCGTTTCTCAGAGACGAAGACGACGACCGCCTCGTGGAGTCAGGAAATTGCGACTACGCGATCCCTCACCCTCGCTTCGATCCCGGCCTCACCCCTTTCGGCCCTTATCCTCGATCAGTTTCGGAGTTTCGAATCTCAAACGAATCTTCACGATAATTTTTACGAAATCGTTTTACAATTGTCTGATTACAATTGCGAGTCAATTCAATAATTGAATCTACTTTCCTGATAGCAATTTTTTTTATTATAATGTAGAATTTTTTCATACGAGATGAAAGAATTGGAAAATGTTATCCAGAGTTTATTTTAAAAGTTTCTGCGCATATGTTCATGTAGCGAAAGAAAATATATTACGGGAAGAGTTGAATTTTTGTGTATGTGTGTGTGTGATTCGATCTCAGATCCAGAAAGTTTCAAGAATTATCGCGAATCCAAATGCATACGTACTTCGTAAACTTAGATAATGAAACGGCCGAAAAACGTGTGATTAATACCGAGGTGCGAATTAATTAACGAACGTGATCGGAATAGAAAAGAGTAAAGGGGAAGGAAGAGCGCGGCGTACCGATGCAGCACGCAATGGAATTTACATAATAAACATAATAATAATAACGATGATAATAGGTTAATACAGGGGGAACCCGCGGCTTGGTTATCCCGCATATAATTAACTTCATCGGCGGCCGTATCCTAATTATCACGCCTCGAATAATATTTGTTGATAATGAACGTTATTATTGCGTATTGCCGATGGGGTCTCCGACTCGGTTACATTCGTTGTAATCGTCCTGTAATTGTTGTAATAATTTAACTCTCCCTCAACTTTTTTATCAATCAGGAAATGCAGAAAATTATTTGTTGTTTAGTTTAGCGATAAATATTCTACGGATTAATGAGAAGATATCGATATAGAAGAAATAATCTTATATATATATTATATATATTACTTAATCGATCTTATATATCTTATATATAATTGAGAATTATTGTTATGGTTACGAATAATTAAAGCTCGAAGTCGTACAGGTAGAATATTTTTCAATAATGTCCGATGGATTTTAACGAAAATTGATTCGCGCATATATTTTTTACATGTCCAAATTTATTAAATAATAGTCTATCGAACCGTGACATTGAAATGCGATCGTCGATGTAATGGGTATCGAGTCTTGCTTGCGTCTCGAATTTCGCCCGAGGGTCACTGAAGTGACAGACGTTGATTTCGGTTTCTGCAACCCCCGAGGGTGGTCTCGCCCTCCGCAGACGGTCGCTCTTGAAATCGACAGTGTCTCTCTTCTTATTGTTATAATTTCAGAACTGCTTCGTATCTTCTAATCTTTATAATGCTTACTAGTTACGTATTAATAACAAATATGGATTAATGAGCTAAATTTATTATTATGAATACAACGCACAATTCGATGAGTTAGCGAAAGTTGTGAAAAAGACACGAAAGTTCGTGCGTTTTTTGAAAAAAAAAAAAAATCCACGAGAAACCGTGACACGTCTTCTTCGTTCCCCGCTTTCACCTTCATCCGTCTGATATAATTCTCTGACGTCTGTTCCTCCAGACGAATACGGAATGAAATCGCTTTACGGCCTTTCAACGCTGCGGAATATTAATAACTGCTTCATATCGCCGCCAGCTGACATCTCTAGATCGCATAAGGCACCGTCGTAGAATAAATCCATTCGCGCATTCTGGTGCACCCTGTAGTATTACCGTAAATAATATTATAAAGTATAGCAGTAAGCAGTAGAAACAGATTTAATCGATGATAAAAATTCTTGACTTTTCTTTGTATGCGTGATTCCTACTCGTCGCTATTAACATTAATAACAGTCATTAATAAATATTAATAAATAGCTTACTAATCCATATATCTGTCATTATTAACACGTAACTACGTACGTAAGCGACATAAAAATTAGAAGAAGCAGATTATCGAAACGATTCAGAATAATTTTTGAAAAGTAATTAATATATAAATTAATAAATATAATAATGGGGTGATAGGGTCGTAATTATCCGCAAAAATCATTATCTTTATTGTAAACTATCGGGCAACTTTTCAGTATTGTCAAGCACGATCATATTGGGAATTCTGCGGAACGAAAGAGGAATTTTCAGTACTAGGAAGCGAAGAGTAGATGCGTTTCCGAATCCTGGAAGACCTAACTATTTCTAGCACCTATTATCGGGTAGAGCGAATAAAACGATCGATGAACGAAACTGCAACGTCGCGTCGTTGTCTTTTTCTTACTTCTTCATCACCCTCTTCTCCGTCCCTCTCTATCTCTTTTTTTCTCTTCCTTTCTCTTCTTCCTACTTTTTTTCTTTTTTCGCGTTCACCGCTAATATCCAGACGCCAGGTCGAGGGTGGCGATGACTCGGAGGCGGAAATGGAGCAGCTCGAGTCCGGCGAGTCGGTGTGCTTGTCTCTCACCCTCTTTTCCCCTGATCGTAGTTTCATCCCCTCCGTCCACTCACTGATCACTGCTGCACTTTGTCAGTTCCCAACCATCCCCGCCCTCTTTCCACTACGACCGTTCCATCCAAGTTGATGCTCGGGAGGGATTAGGGATGAACTGCGTGATGAGGGCGTACGAATATATTACAAACGGCGATCAGGAGAAACACTTTTTTTCGTGAAAAATTCTCCGCCTTCGTTGTAACGCCGCACACAAAAGGCGTTACAATGAAGGGACAAAGCGTGGGGAATAGAGGATAGGACTCGAGGCTATGTAATTTTCTCTCGCTCTCTCTCTCTTTCTCTCTCTCTCTCTTTCGATGATTACGTCTCGACGCGATTGCGAGTCGTCCGATTTTACGATTTTGCCGAAGTGCGGCTGCTCACTTTTGCAAATATTGATTTGAAAAATCGCGGTCCGGCATTTCGAATAAACACAACTTTGGATTTCAAAAAACTTAGTTTCCTCTCGTTCCTTTTTGTCTTTATTTTATTCTAAGTGTGATCCATTCATACTTTAGTATGAATATTCCCTACTGTGTTTTCTTGCTTAAAATTTAATCTATCTTTAAAGTAATGTAATTAAAGAGCTGTGAATCAAACTAAGGTGCTAATAAGTATATTTCACATAATATTAAAAGTTGAAAAATTCAAAAACATATATAACAATTTAAACAATTTTAAGCGTTTTTTTTTAATTTCCCATTTTCAGTAAATATTAATTAAATTTACAATGATATAATGGAGAAGTCAAGAATAAAAAACGCTAAGATTAATTATAGTCATTGAAAATTTGTAAGGATGCATTATCCAAATATCTAGAGGGTGATGTCACTGACAGAAGTTAAAATAAAGTCCATGTAGTCCAAAGTAAAAATCCCGTCAAAGATCCAAGATGCAGAACTAAGGAAAATGTGCTCTAAATATCATGTAACAAGACATGAAGGAAAAATTGTTAACGATTCGACCTAAACTGTAAAAAATTGTTAAAAACTATTTTTTTATCTTTCATTTTTTCCAATTCGTTATCTAATAAATTCCAACTTGAGTTGTTTTAGCAAAGCAGAATTTTATATAAATTGAATTTAATACACGCGCTCTTATTTTTAACATTAACTATATTAGTTTAAAACAATGCGTTGCTTTTTGCGGCGCAGAATTAACAAGAATCAGTGTGTTCTATATGAAGCGTTCGCCGAATAACGGAACTTCATTCGGAATACCCGCTGGACATCTTGCACCTATTCGCATACCAAGTGTCTGTTCACGCTGACCGCCGTTTTCTGAATGTTACGACCGGCCTTCTTTGATACTTGCGCGAATCGCCAATCTCGCAGATATCGTACCGTGTCGTTCGTGAAAAATTGCGCGACTGATGAAGAAAAGTCGATAACGCGGTAAGGGAAATATTTTTTTACAGCCCCGGCGGACGAGCGTTCGTTATTTGACTCCAAGGTGTAATGTTATTTTATGTCTTTATTAAATTTCAGCCCATGTATATGTTTGTCAGTGAAACATAATTTTCATTGAAAATTGAAAAGTTGAGAAATCGTCCTTTTTGCCGCGTTAATAAGAATAAAACGTTCGCGTGTTCTGATTAACACTTTTAATTGTAGTAGAATTATTAGCTCAAATCACGGAATTCAATTTAGAGAGTATACTATCGTGTAGAACTTTTAAATTCTTTTTATCAAAACTGCTCGCAAAATTAGAAAATTTTAGATATAATGATGTCTCAGGGTATCATTCTATGTAAAATATCTGCGAAAAACTTTGGTGACAATTGACGACGACTTCAATTTCATCTGTTCACCCTTAAGCGTACGTCCCCTTTAAAGCGCATCGCATAAGCCACGCGTCTGTAACGGGTGTTCGCGAAAAAAGATATTAACGCATTAAGTTTAACGAAGGAAGGTCGAATCTAAAGATAAATTACAATTTTTAAGTCATCGATTGACATTGCCAGCTATTCGATGATCGTTTCGTGCTTGGAACGTTGTGCGTTTTGCTGCGCAAACAAAACGAAGAAAAACAAGGCAGAGTCGATCAACAGGCTTTATTGCGCTATCACAAAAGGAAAAAAACAGACGCTCTTCTCGCGATCTGTTTGATTTCGCGTAAAAGGATCTCGCAAAAAAAGAAATTTAAAAAATTTTTCTGACGCTGTAAAATAAAAAAAAAAACCGTTCAAGATTCCTAGAATTGTTTGATGTAATTTAACATGTATTATGTTGTATAAATACTGAATTCCAGCAAAAGTAACAAAATAATAGGAGATCACAATTTACTTATTTGATTAATTAATTGACATATTATTTGTAATAATTATATTTGTCTGATAATAACTATGCTAACAAACTATCTTTCAATGCCGGTGATTTTTGCATTCTCCCGTTGTACATCCGCCTTTTCGGCGCTTCTGTAATCTCTCTGGATTCTCCCTCTCTCTTCCGCCATCTCCACGGTCCACCGCCTCTTTCTCTAACGACCCTCGCCTTCTTTTATCTCGAGCCACCGAGTCGTTCTAGACTTCCCTCACGGCACGTCCTTGAGTCTTCTGGAATCGGAAACGTAGCTGCCGCGCGGGAAGAATGGGGAAAGTCGCTCTGCGACGGAGACCGATATCCAGAATGACGGAGGCTGATCGAATTACACACGTCCCTTACCATCGCCTGTCCCTCGATACGGTGGAAGGGATTTGGAATTGCAAATATCCAACGAGCTCGCTCTCGGTGAATCCATCCCGCAGGATCTCTCTCGGATCGGCGACGGGATCCGTCATTGGTTCTTTGTAAGGAGCTATCGAGAGCTTTTTCGGTATCCTTGACATGTGCGATCGACACCGCGCGTGCATATGAGCGACAACGAGAAATCAGAATAATTCACGATAATTGAACAATCTTTCGCTTCATTAATATTTTCAGAGTCCAATTTTACGCGTTTTTGCGCGTCTTGAATTTCAAGCAGACTATTACTCTAATGTCCGTTTCTACTAATGTGGAGTAACTTTAATCTTGGTTTAACTTACTTTTTATATCTTTCTAGTTCTAAGAATTAGAAAAAGAGATAAAGAGTAAGTTAAACCAAGAGATTAAAGTTAATCTATTGGTAAAAACCAGCTTAAGTAGAGTAGAAAACTCTTGAAAAAATGACTCTTGAGTCATGATTATTTACTCATGTAGTTTAGCATTAATTATACGCGATGGAAAATTTAAATTAAGCGTACACATATTTATAACAAATTAAGTATCATCGCTATTTATGTCCCATGAGGTAGGTATTCCTTTCTCCTCGTAAGTCGCGCAAGTGACTTTTATCAAAACTGCAATTAATGAGGAATACATTTATCACAACCGGATTCTGTTGCCCCCATCGTTCAAGCGTCTCGATTCTGTTCGAACGACCGGAAAATAGGTCGGCAAGAACGATAATCCGTAACGACTCGGTTGAAGATAAAAGGAGGGAAAGAGGGTCATTAGGAGGATAGGATACAGCGTGACGACGGATGCAGGCGGATTATGGAGGTGCGCAGAAAACGAAGCCATTGCAAGAACCGAAGAATTATCTGGACAAGTTCGCCGAACGTCCGTCAGTATCCATAAAGAATCCGAAGTCGACGAATTGCCATCCCTCTCAAAATCGCAATGCTACTCCTTTGATCATCGAACGCCCATTCTACCAATGTTTTTTAATCGCTATCATAATTTAATTCACCATTTCTTTTTAACTTCTAGCTTGAAATGATACAGGCAATGATGAATTTAATTAAATAATCGAATTAGACTCGCTGTATCTTAGGTATTTCAGATTTTTAGATTGTCAGCGTTCTTAGCTCTCTCGTCGTACTCTGCGATTTCAAATCACTTCAGATTCTTACTCTCTAAATCGGAATATATATTATTCACTGATTTGCAGTGTTATACTTATTGTGATCGTTAGTGAGTATTTCGCTGTCTTTCAGCGATTTTGATTAAAAAGGAAACTACTTTCACTGATCAGAATCAGTGTATTACCGCTGAAAAATAGCATATTTCATTGATTGATATAGTTATAAGTATAGCACTGAAATCAGTGAAATTTCACTAATTTCGATTTGGAGAGTAAATAGTCAATTCGTTTGATTCTACGTTTCTAATTCCATCTTTTTAGAGGTCGAACTAATTTCGAATGTTATAGATATTCTGTTTCTTTTTTTTTTCCGAGTGATCGCTTAGATCGCCTATCGATACAACCACTGCGCTCCACCGCTGACGATATTCTGACGAATATTTGTGTCAACGGAAATATACAGGCGACCGCGTATATATCTGACTCGGATCGTTCGATACTATCGATACACCGAGAGCGCGACAGAGCGAGCGGACGATCGCTTATCCGTCGTCACGAGCGTTTTTTTTTGCTCCCTTCCCCGAGAATTTATATTTTACCTCGCGATCGCGCGCTGCGACGGAGTGGTCGGGGTTGAAAAAAAATCTGCGGAAGCGACCGGAACGAGTACGACCTCGTCGGTGGCTCCTGTAAATTCTTCGGGATATATATCGATATCGCACACCGCGAGCCTTTACTTTGCCGCGGACATATACAAAAAAATATCTCGATGAAAGAGAGAGAGAGAGAGAGAGAGAGAGCGGTAGCACGCGAAATCTGTATTTTTATGGAAAAAATGTTGCGAGCTGTATGCGCTGTTGGAGGTCGTACATCGGTATTATTTGCGTATCGTGCGCGCGCAAGCTATCGACGTGACAAAATTACGCAACCGATTGACGACGACTAACTACAAGCGGACTGTAAACTTTACCATCCGCAAAAATTGAATAAAAAATATAACCGTCGACAAGCAGGCCGAGAAGAATGTTAGAAACGTTTTTTGAGTGCCAACGATTATGTCGCTCGTAAATTAATCCCGATAATGAAGTAAACGTTGTTCAATCGTAGGCTTCAGATAGCTAGAGGGGTGATCGGGGGGTGGAGGGAGAGGATCAGACAAGCGCGAGGCGCGCGAGCCTCGCTCGATACGGCATAAATATTCGCGGGCCGTGCTCGCGACGGGGTCGGAAACGCGCGACGCCGAAATTAGATGACGTAAATTGCATTACACCGAGTGTCTCGGAGCTGTCGCCTTTTCTCTCCTCTGGGCCGAAGATAGCGCCCGTTATCGGGAAGAAAAATGACGGCCGCCTCGATCGTCGGGACATCGATCGTTTCTGAATTATTCGGGACTCGAAATAGACGACGCCGAGTTTAACTGCTGCCGTCGCGGTTGGGATGTATATTTTTCGTTTACACGGCGCGCGCGCGTGTGTGTGTGTGTGTGCGTGCGCGCGCGCCAACGTTATCCGGAGTTTAACGCAGCGCAGCCGAAATTTTGGCATCCGGCTTCCATGATGTTTCGTTTTTCGCCTTTTACATGTCGTTCCGGTTACAATGGATCAGCGCGGGTTACAATGCTCGCTGTGATAGCGTTTTGTCCGACTCTGACATTCCGTTTTTTTATTTTGTTTAAGATGACTTCCGCGCGAATTAGTAGTTATTCCGGATAACGTTGCGTTCGTAACGAATATATATTTTTTTACTCTTTTCTTTCCTGTAAAGTGTATGTTTCAAATTTTAACGAGACAGAGAGAGAGAGAGAGAAATAGAGTACTGAACTTAATGTAGCATTGCTATTATTATTACGAAATATGATAAGCATCACCGTCCATCTGTAGTCATTATCTCTTGCGTCGATAATTACGCGGGTTGTATTGATCCATTTTTTAGGAAACGGTAATGCACCGAAATTAGCCGGAAGTACGATATTCGTATTACTACATCCATTTTGTAAAATATTGTACATGATTACGCGTTGTTTGATCCGGCCGACCGGTCAGCGAAATAACATGGCCGATCCCGGAGTTGCGGCCCGAGTTTTGTAAACTGAAAACCGATTTGATATTAACCCGGGTTGAAATTCGAACTTTGCGGCGCAGTCGGAAATACCGCGCGTTTATAACGGCCGCAAAACAAAACCTCTCTCTTTCTCCATATATTTGCGGTGCATGATGATCAGCGATCATTCTGAGTGTCATCTGATATCAGCAATTGATATCAAGCGTAGGATACATATGGCTTTATATGGCCGCTGATACTAAACTAAAAGGTAATTAATTAACAATTAATTGTCTAAACACAACCTGTTTTAAAATATCGTTCTAAAGTTTCTCTCGAAATTTCCAAGGGGGGGAAATCTTCCTGATATTACAAGCTGGAACGTCATGCGAGAAAGGAAATATATATTGCAGTTTCTCTTAAACGTTGTGTATACATCTCAGGTAAATCAATCAACAACCGCTGTAGGGAGATTCTTAATTAGCTGAACTTAAGGCAATAGCCCCTCGTTGTTTTATGCAATCGAGGTGTTTGAGATTCGATAGTAGGAAAGTTTCCGTCGCCGAAGTCTAACGTAGGGGCTAGAATCGAAGGATCGAGGTTTCGAGCCGAAACTCGCTCTATCTGCTGACACTCCTCCGACAAGAGGGATCTCGCGATGGCTGGGGGATTAATCATTGAGCGCGGTACTTCGGGGTCCGCATGCAAAATGGCTACGATCGATCCATCGCAACGCCGACGAGATGATTTCGTAACGAGACTCCGTCTCCCCTCCTTCTCTCTCTTTCTCTTTCTCACCTTCCTGCTTTATCCGTCCACCTATTCGTCTCTCATTTTCTCTCGTCCCTTTTGCCTTCTCTCTCTCTCTCTCTCTTGCTTTCTCGCATTTGCTCGATCTCTTCGTCTTTCTTTTTCTCCGTCAATCTCGCTGTCTCGTTCGCTCGCCCGTTCTTTCCGACCGTCCGACGTCTGGTTCACGACCTCGTTCTATTCTCGCTGAAATTACGAGCTCTGTCGGCTCCGTCGCGCTTCGAAAGAGCGACTCCGCGTGCAACCGCACGCCGCGACGGCGGAAACTCCGTCGCGACGCTCTTCCCCGCGCGCGAAAAAGGAAATCGGTCCAGGGCGGAGAAGAAGATGCGGTTATTTTCGGTGAATGAATCTCGTTGCAATTTAAAGACTAAAAATCATTAAGTCTCGTAAAAAATTAAATTTTTCTTCGATAGTAGCTATAGAATAGATATTATTCTATATACTTTTTTGTGATGAAATTAAATTGTAATCACATCCTCAAGTTATCTTCATGCCCTTCATGTTCATTCGTGACGATAACAGCATTTGGCATAAGATATATTGTGTCATGACTATATATATATCGCGCGGAGAATTATATCGGTTTCGATCTCCAGTTATTTTAACGTCACCGATCGAACCCGAGCCGGAGCGACGCGCAAATTTAATTACATCCTTTTTTTTTTAAGTGCTGTTCATCCTCTCTCGCGGTCTGCCGATTACGCGAGCCGAGCGCGCGATGTCAATTTATTCATGTGTAACGAAATTGATTAGTCCAGGAACAGCGCGCAATGCGTAAAGGCTGCGATCGAAAATGGTCTTAATGGTCTTATCTCGTCTGATCGAAATTAATTTAGTGCCGCTTTGTCACGTTATTATGAGACGTGCAAGAACTTTTTTTTATGACAGTTAGAACGTTTGATACGAATGGCAGTAATAGTGACATTTCGTAGGCAATAATTTTATAGCAGATAATTTAATTTCCATCATGTTCTGCACAGTTGTTGAAATCTACGAAAGAACGATTATGCTAAAAAAAAGATTTTAAAAATTGGAGTAGATATAGATCTGAAAATAATTTTGTTGGACCATCAAAATAATTATGTAGGAGTCAAGCATCATGAGCAATGCTGCAAGAAGTTTTGACATTCTAGCAACCAGTTTGAGCGTCCTACATAATTATTTGACAGTCTAACAAAATTATTTTCGAATCTGTATCTAGCTAAATTTTTAGATAGTTCAGCAAAACCGTTTTTCCGTGTATGATTTTCGATTTCGGGATTATTCTATTAAGACAAAATTATTTATATAGAATATTTAAGAAATTTTGGCAAATTTTTAGATAAATGTCTATGGAAAGAACGATTTTGTTGAAAATAATTTTAATGAACTATCATAATAATTATATAGGATGTTTGAACTAATTGCTAAAATATCAAGATTTTTTGCAACATTGCTCATTATGCTTGAATTCCCTACATGATGATATTTTGATGATCCGACAAAATTATTTTTGCTATCCGTATCTAGCTAAATTTTTAGATATTTCTGCAAAATCGTTTTCATCGTGTAAGAAAATCGAAGCATAAATTTCTTCATTAATCCCTCATGATTTTTTTCGACGATATCATGTACGAAGATCAACGTAGATGATAGAGAAGCGACAAGTGGCGTGCGGACATTTTATTTCTGTGTTATCATTAAATTTGCACGGGAGCGAGATAGACCACAACGGGTTTGAACATTGTTTCTGATATGGACATTGACATAAATGTTGCCCACGCGAACGCAAAACCTTCCCGCGAAACCGTCGCGCGCTATCGGTCGACGTTGACAACGCGGCGTGTACACGTGTCACATGATCGTTATATCGATCACCTCCGGCGTTGCTCCACTTGTCACGAATCTCCTTCGCAACGGGAACATTCGCGATATCTAGAGAAAAAACATCATTCGGGAAAACGTACTGCAAACAGTCGTTCGCCTGCGATGAACAATACTCTCGTAATGGATTCATCATTAAAAAAACTATAATTTTTAAAAATATAGAACGAAATTTAATGTAAAACGTGAAACGTAGTATAACATTAGGAAAACAATATAAATTTATTCTTTAAATATTTATAGGGCTTTATTTTCTGCGTATACAATTGTTACAACACTTGAAATAAATAAATTACATTTTGCACTTCCGTTTCTGAAATTTTAAATTACGCGAGCAGTAACTTTTGAGACAAATATCATTCGACCTACGCTAATTTTAACATCTCCCGTGTAACGACGATCATTTTTCACAGCCGTGCGCGATAAGGCGCCCGGGAGGAAGGGGAAAGAAAACCCCACAGACTCGGCTCGCCCACGCAACCGCGGCGACATTTTTCTCGTCCCCGTTTCGTCGCGAGAACTATACTCCATAAGGGTGCTCAAGCGAGCCAACTATGGTCGACGGTGATGGCGACTCGCGCCCGAGGGAGATTTTATGACAAACAAGCCGGCAAGTGCCATCTGCGGCTGTCAGTGCCATCGTGCCTCGCTTGATGCCACCCTCTGCGCGCCACCCATCCCCGTTCCCTCACGTCAACGTTAACAACGTCAAGGGTGGCCTGCTAGCTTTGCCAGCGAAGTGTTTGTCGGGGGATTAGACCGCTCGATGTCCGGCCGTGCTGTTGAATCACGGCGATCCATAGGACGGTGCTGGTTCACTCCGACCACCCTCCAAGCTGCATCCCTTCCGAGCAATGATCCTATAGGCGCACGTGCGACGTATTTGGGGCAACGGCAGAAGCCCTTAAGTGTAAAAGTCCTAATTAGGGGTATGACTGCGTCGACGAGTTTTATCGAGAAACGAATGACGAGGTATGATGTACAGGATGTTTAAAAAAAAGACGCATTTTATCATAAGAAGCGAGTTCTTTAACGAATTTCAAGACCATTTGTCTACCGATTATTGTTATTTTAGTTAATCATTGTCACTTTAATCTACGCATTTGCAATAGCTATTTGATTCATTGCGACTATGACAGTAATTTTCGAGCGTTATAATTTTATGAAAATTGCAATGAGAGCTCTAAATTTTCTACATTAAAATCTGTTATAATCTGCCGCATTTTTCCATATATAATCGAGAAATAAAATTACGTATTCCTGGCTATGATTATATTCCTATATCGCGACGAAGTCCACTGCGAGCTTTATCACTCGATGTCGCTGATTCGATAACTTCGTCTGGAAGCGAATCGACAGGCGACGAAGAGTGGAAAGGTGGCGGTACTAAATAGCACGAAAGAAAAAAAAATGAATCACGTTTCAATCCGACTTTTCAAAGCAGTAAGAACACGACCGCTTTGATCCTGCACCGAGATCATCGATCGAGATGCAACATAACTTATTTTACGCGTTCGCTCGAGTGAAACTTGAAAACTTAAGGGCCGAGTCTTAAACGCACCAGTCCTTAAATTTCCCGAAAGTGCATTCGCTGCAAGCGAGAAAAAAAAAAGAACCAAAGAAGAGGAGGTTGAAAGGATGAGAGGTCTGAAACGAGCGCGAGAAAAGACAGGCGAGGGGAATGGAGAAAGAACAAAAAGAGAAAGAGCGCGAAGAGAAGCGAGCGTGAAAGAGAAGGGCAAAAAGCGAGGAAAAAAGGGACGACGTGCTTCCAGGGCCTCGTGCCACCTACGGCGCACTGACGGCTCGCTGGCTTATTACGCGATCGAGTCTCTCTCTTCTCTCCCTTTCTCTCTCCCTCTTCTTCTTTCAGTTCCATCGCGTCCCCCGACGGCGAAAGTTTCGTCCCCAATGCGGACTCTTTACGCTGAATTCACTCGCGGAGTCTCTCGGATTCGTCTCGCCTCCGCAGCGGAGAAAGTGCAGCGACGCTTTGAACGAAAAGATGAACGAAAGCGGGGTTGAAGATTGAGACAGGGGGAGAGAGGAAAGCAGATATCTAACGAAGGACGGGAGTGAGGTAGTCCACCGAGAGACAAAAGGGTATCGAGAATAGGAGAGAGAGAGAGAGAGAGAGAGAGAGAGTGTGTGTGTGTGTGTGTGTGTGTGCGCGCGCGCGCGTGCGTGTGTCTGTAAGAGAGAGAGAAAGAGAGAAGTTTGAGAGATTCAACGAGCGGGATCAAAGTCTCGGCAGAGCGACAGAAACGGCGAACGTGATGGCAGGGGATACCAGCGGTTGGAAGTTGGAAGCAGGACCCGGGTCAGTAGTTGCCCATCCACCGACGGGAAATATCGGCAAGAGTGTGGACGGGGGTCGGTCGGTCGCTCGGGATGGGATGGGACGGGATGGAATGAGGCGCGCAGGGGGATGGGGGATACTTAAGCGCGGCCGTGCGCGCAGAGTGGCGGCTCGTGGCGGCAGGCGAGGGGACGGAAAACGACGAAGGGAATGGGGCGAGATGTAGCGCGACTCGACTCGGCGCGGCACGGCGGAGACGCGCGGGATGGAACGCGCGATGGTGCACTCGTAGAGGCCAAAGGGGGTAGCCGGGAGGGTTTAGCGAGGCGGCAGCGTGAGTGAACGGGCGGCGGGATGAGGAACGGGGGCGGCGGAACGGAAGCCGGCAGACTCCGCTTGCGAGCGACGACGCTTCCGACCGTTTCACGCTACGGGTGGCCGCGAAATGACGAAGGACGCGCGTTTCTTGCAAGTTTCCTAACAAACTGCGAATCGATAATTCGCTGTTTTTTTTTTTAGCAGTTGCAGAAAGATGTAACAGATATACGTATTCTAAATTTGTAAAAAGATATTTTTTCATAGATCGCGTGTTACTGCGCAATTGAATGAAAATAAATTAATATTGTTTTCATTTTATTTCAAAAAGTGAGCATTTTGGTAAATATTTTTAATATACTGTTACGAATACTAACATCAGAGACACTTCTGTCTTTTTAAAATAGCAGCGTAAGTACTCTTTTCTTTTCAAATTATAAATCGATGTGTACACGATTATTAAAATTCAATGTTAATTAACCTAATTGATATGTTTCCATATGCAAACGTACGGTTGTTAAGGATTAATAAGCGCGCTTCGTATATGAGCGAAAGAGAGGAAGAGAGAAATCGCACTAAACTAGATTCGAACTGTACCGGGTGTACCATTAAATTTTTCTGCATATGCATTTCTTTTTCAACTTTATGAAAAGGTGATAAAATTATTAAAAAAGTTTTATTCGATGCTGTGGTAAATCAATTAATAATGAAATAACAATTCCGGATGTAACGGTCCCACGTCGGTAGAAATAAAATACGGGCGTATCAGACAGCTGTACTTAGGACTAAACGAAGAAGAGCGAAACGCTAATCGAATCGTAAAAAAGAGCATAAGGAAAGACCGTAGGACTTATAAACTCGATAATAAAAAGGGAAACCCCGTAATGCCGATGTCATAACTTGCAGAAACTCGATAATGATTGTCGAGAACTTATAGTCCCAGACACGTTACGGACGATGCGATTTTATCCCGCATTATCCTATGTCAATTATTAATCCAAAAATGCGCCACTCTCGATAGGACGGCCGCGCCGCGTCACGCCGCGAATATAACGCTTATCGATTTTCGCGGCGCGACTCTTTAATCTTGGTAATCGAGCAAACGCCCCCGCGGCCGTCCCTCCCGCTGCGTCGCCTATTCATTAACGGCGTAAACGGCGAGTGACAGCTGGCGCGTTGTCAAGTCCCGGCGTGCGTACGCACACACGCGTCTACACGCGCACTCACGCACGCATGACGATGAACGCACGCACGCGCGCACCCACACTCGTCACGGACGTACACGTTCGGGTGCAGAGAGTAACTAGAGAATGATGTACGCTGTGAGTCCAAGAGTTTAGAATCGAATTCTAATTTTTTCATTATTTTACATGATTCGCCGGGCATCATTTTTCCTGTAAAATGACTTCTTTTAAATAACAATTTTCTATGATGATTTTTCTACAAAAGTTATCTCGCATGGAGTCTTAACGCTTTATTTCGTTCTCATTTTATCATATATTTGTCAAATTAATGTAAATTAAGAGACAAATTATTCTCTCTCTCTTAATTATCTACTATTTTTAAAAGAAATTCAAATTTTGTTTAATGTACGATCTATTTTCTCTATTCACAGCAACTTTCTGTTGAATTGTTGTATTATTGAAACTTTATAATAATATCGTTATTATTACGTGTGTGCGTATACCGTAATTAATCTTGTCTCTATATGCCATTTGGTGGCAAAGTGGCGATTACATAGACAAGAGGCTCACTACGGGCGCATGTAACTCTAATTACTTCAGTGCGCGTGTGTACACGCGGATTCACGCTCATCGCGAGCACGTGGAGCTGGGGTTGGCACACGTGGTGCACAAGAAGCCCCCGGAGGCGCTTTGCACCCTACCATCAAGAAAATACGACGCTGGCGTATCTCTTTAACGCCTCTAATATCTTTAATGTTCCTCCTCCCCCAGGGTCAGGCGGGGCTCGGTCAAAGATTCTCTTTAATGCGCCTGTAATATCGGTAACGTCCTGCAAACTGGCGGATCTCGTTATCTTTTACGAAGCTTGCGATATCAACTAACGCGCGAAATACGTCATCATGTTATTTTACGCGTTGTAACATATCGACGATCGAAAAGTTGACCATCATGTGTACGTAATTTGCATAAGAATAGATATAAAAAAATACAAAATTCCTAATACAAAGTGCTCGATTTTGCCGTTTTACAAAAATGTGAGAGAATTTTTTTTTTTTAAAGAGACCACTTTTCCGTGACAATATTTTCCCATTTTTATGAAGCATATGTTTAATCTTTGATAGCGAGAGATCGCTTATCGTAGATAAAATATCATCGTTGCGAAAGCTTGTCGAAGAGTACTCGCGTCCTTTTAACTTTCCCGTAATATCTCGTAATGTCTCTCAAATTGGCACGAGCTCGTAGAACGACGGAGATAACGCCACGAGCTGGAACTCCAACGCCTCGAATGTCGAACGGTCGTCAGCGGCGCGGCGTGAAATATTCAGGTCAGCGACGAGAACGTCGACGATCTTGGCGGATTTCGCTCTGTCGATCGATCTGTCGACTCGCAACGCGAATACGCGACAAATAACACGAGCCAGGTGAAGTAAAAATCTCGGATTTATCTTTGTAATGTGCGTTTTTTTTCCAATCCAACTATGTTATAATACAAATGCACGCGACTAATCTCATATCTTCGCGTTAGCTTCAATCAGTCGTACCATCAGTCGTAATGATGGCAGAAATAATGAACATGTATGCAAAAATAAAATAAAATGATAAGAGTAAAAATGAAAAACCTAGAATAGGTAGAATATGATTTATTTAGATATATATTTGGTTTACAATTTTAATTGTTACATTTCTATATATGAACCAAACGAAAGACATCATTTATCGCTTTTCAAGCGTTCGAAGAAGAATGAGATTATTTAAATGATTTAATAACTTTTGAAAATGAGATATACACGAACCTTCAAAGTTTAAAAAATCCCTTATGTACGCGAAATTGCAATGTTAGACAATGAAAAAAACAAAGATATGCTTTACGAGATATCATATTTCAAGTGTTTAATGATTATCATGAACGCCTGATACGAAGCGATTAATCCCAGACACGTAACGCTTCGGAGTTCAACGTTCACACGTGTCTAAGATTCTATTTCAAGAAAGATGCGATCGGTGACAGACGGCTGCTCGTGCACAACCAGCACGATAAGCTTAATGACACAGTCTGTCGGCGCGATCGCCGACGTCACTCCGATATTTAGTCCGGCGGGAATTAAACGGCTGGATGATAACGGCGCGGTGGCGGCGCGAAACGCCGACACTCTAATATCTCTAATGTCAATTCCCTGTCCCCGGGCCGTAATATCGGTCTCGTAACCGGCCGAACGACGATCTTAATAAACTTACGAGCTCGCGTTATTGCGATTTTATATTTTATTATCGTTAGCCAACCGGGGCTCTCGCGAAGGATCGTGACGATTTTGCGATCATCCCCGTAACATCGTTTCGGGGTTATTCCAATTAAGAAGAAAGATGAGAAACTGGCGCGAATTTTATCCTCGTTGAGAGCTATTGCTAGACGTTCGATATTTTTCAAGAAATTGCAAAATAAAAATAAGTATAAAGTAAATATTTTTTATTATTTCAGATAGAAAACGTTTTTTTTTTCATTATAAGAACAATTATCTTACAGCGTTCTTTCTCTCTCTCTTTCTATCTCTTTCTTTTCGTCTTTCGTACACAGAAAGAACGAATTTGCAATGAGATTTTACTGGATACAGATCTGAAAATAATTTTGTTGGGCCATCAAAATAATTTTGTTGGAATCTTATAAAAATAATGAGCAATGCTGCAAAAAATTTTGATAATCTAGCAACTAGTTTGAGCATTCTGCATAATTATTTTGATAGTACAATAAAATTACTTTTCTGTATCCAGCTAAAATTTTAGATCTTTCAGCAAAATCGTTCTTTCCGTCAGATAAAATATTAAATATCTCGGTGGATTCGTCACGAAGAGTCAGCCATCAGCCGCATAAACGGCGAGAAGAGGTGGCCAAAGGATGAATAGGCGATCTCGCGAAGTAGGCTTTATATTTATCGCGGCAATAAGGCGAGACTCGACGCCGGGCGTCGTCGTCGGATCGAGAGGGAGGCAAGGACCGACGTCGTTGGGACAATCGGTGGCCGTCGTTATCATTAACGACGCGACATCCAATGCGACGTCGCCGTTCTCTCCGCCTTCATTTCTCTTCCTGTCTTTTACCTTCTCTTCACCGCTCTTCTTCATCGTTCGCTCTGCCGTCGACTCGTCATTGCTGCCTCGTTTCGTTTCTCCGTCGTTTCATGTTCCCGCACTCGTTCCGAGATCCACGATCGTCTGAGGACTCTACCGGGTGTTCATCGTGTATCATATAATTCTTTTTTCAGGACGTTGCGATGATTTAAAAACGCATGTGGCAACGAATAATCGAGATTCATTTTCTGACTGAAATAAAATATGTCAATTAGAATAAAAGTACACGGAAAGAACGGTTTTGCTGAAGTAGCTAAAAATTTAACTACATATAGATATGCATGAAAAGAACAAATTTGCTGAGGAATTTAAAATTTTGCTGGATACAAATCTGAAAATAATTTTATTGGACCATTAAACTTTAAAAATAATGAATATTGCAGAAAATTATGATATTCTAGCAACTAGTGAGCGTTCTACATAGTTATTTGGATAGTACAACAAAATTACTTTTCTATATCTAGCTAAAATTTTAAATCTTTCAATAAATAGGCGTTTTTTTCATGTAAAAATAAATTTTTTGGACAAATTATCGTGTAGGACGTTCCCAAACTGGTTGCTAGAATGTTAAAAAGTTTTTGCAGCTTTTATCATCGACGTTTAAACGTGTTGCATAATTATTTAGATTAACAAAATTATTTTCAGATTTGCAGATCTAGCTAAATTTTCAAATACTTCAAAACCGTACTTTCCGTGTACCAATTTGATAATTTATATCATGGATTATTAAAGGTAATTTATAAGATAATTTATATCACGAATGTTTCTTTTTTTAACGAAAGGATTAATATCATATTTCTCAATTCAAATTCTAATCGTCTTTATCGCGCTTGGAAATAAGATAACGATTA
>JANQDE010000008.1:3515667-3603647 GCA_037157785.1 Cephalotes varians
CCCCCCTCCCGAATACTTCCCCGATCGGTCGATCGAAGGCGGCTTCACCTCGAATCTACCGCGATGAATCTCAATGAGGCGTGTGAGTTGCGCAACGTGAATTTCGTTCCATCTTTTGCAACTGCTCGCTAATTCATTTAACTCCGGATGACGAACGTGTACATACCTCGAAGAAACTTTTTCGGCTACTTTATTAAGTAATTTATCAAGATACAATATAAAACTGATCCTTACAGCGCAATTGAAAGGTATTTGCGTTTGAGGTATATTTTTCTATCAATATATATTTATTTTTATGCGGTCGCTAAAATCCATTTTTATTCGTCTGTTACGAAATAACAAATATTACAGGATCGTCCATAAATATCTATTCTATTTCAAAATAGAACGACTATTTTTTTATCCATCTCGCAAATTATACCTCGCTCTATACTGATGAGAGAAGCTTAAAAATTGCTTTTTATACTTTTAATACCTTCCACATTTTCAATTTTTCATCTCATTTTTGACAGTTACAATCTTCTCACATATTCAAATCCCGTATTATCTAGCTCCGTCGGTTGAACTTTACACAGTAATTACGGGCAGTCTTGATCCGCCACTAGCGAGCCACGACGTGCTCTCTCATTCATCTCTGTTTCCGATGCGGCACGTGTCACCGCGTGTTTCTCCACTCGTTTAGGGGCTCGAATTAATATCGTCCGAGAACGTCGCGACGCCATCCCATAAATAAAAGCTGAGGGTGGTGACGAAAGCGAGGGGATGGTAACACGACGGGGGGGCATCGGGACGCCAGCGTGACTCAATTTTTGGCTTCTTCGAGAAGACTATTCTTTTATAAAATGTATTGCGATACCAAAAGCTGATCCTATTACATCCTAATTCTATATCGCCACGGCAAATTGTTTAATTTGAAATATATATATTTTTTATTATTTTTCGATATATCTATGAAATAGTTAAATAGTTATTCCGGGTAATGGCCTGCTAAATTCTCAAAGGTTTAGTTAAAATCCTCATTAAAGGATGTTTCATGATTTCCGAAATATTCCACGTGCTCTGCAGTATGCTTAATTTAATAAACGCGTTTTGGAAGTGCACGAGTACGCGGAATTTTGTATCAAAGACATGAACATAATGGCGGATTGTGCGTATAATCGTCAATGCGTACCATCGATGTGACATTATGTCCACACACGTGTATCCGTGTGCACATACGCGTTCATCGTAATTTTATATTCCGTTGCGAAGGGCGGCAGAATGCGTAATGTTGAAATAGCTCCATCATTACGCCGACATGTTCCACATATCATTCTATGTATCATTTTATATATATTTTGCGCGAAAGCTAGTGGCTTATGACAAAGCTACATAGGAGCTATTTGTTATGTTAAATATTTACGGATTATTAAAAATTGTGCATCAAACACGCCAAGATGGATTGCACGAGGCACGATGCATGTCACATTTAATTACGTTTGCTCTATATATATATATATATATATATATATATATATATATATATATATATATATCATGCAATAAACATACAGTAAAAGAACAGTTTTGTTGAAAATCTAAAAATTTAGATACAGATCTGAAAATAATTTTACTGAACTTTTTATTAAAATAATTATGTAGGACTGGTTGCTGCAATATCAAAATTTTTTGCAGCATTGCTCATCATTGTTGAGTTTCCTACATAATTATTTCGATGATCCAACAAAATTATTTTCTGAATCTAAATTTTTAGATATCTCAGCAAAATCGTTCCTTCCGTGTACAATGAAGAAGAAAAATCACAGCTTTTAGTTTCTCAAGTGATTTTGGCGAAAGCGGAAAGTAAAATTCTAGTTTATTTAATTTGAAAAAGTTAGTGGCTTCGAATGTTGAAAATTGAGAGAAAGAGTCGGTGTCGTCATATTTTTCCAATATGAATCGAAGGGTATGTGAGGAATCTAGAGCGCGATAGTTCTATATACGGTAATTTTTTCCCCGAAGCACTCAGTGCGTCGTCAAATCGCCATCTCCGATGGCCATAATTGCATCTACTTTCGCAAAAGAGCCGCTGTCCCTGCTCTCGCAATTGATCGCGCGATCGATCACGCTTATTTATTAGCGCGGCTCTCGCCCTCTCGTCTTTCTCCTCCTATTTTACGTCGCCGTTGTTTTTGATTTTTCCCCTTCCCAGTCAGGTTTGCGCTCGCCTCCCCGCGATCGATCAATCACTCGCGTTTCCCAACGCGTCGCGACGCGTCGTCGGCGCGTCGATGGTAACGGATCGGCGGCCGCGGAATGTGACATTACGGATTTCGCAATAAATGCGGCGACACGCGCGGACGATTTCCCGTAGCGAGAGCCGGGAGAGCCGGGCCGCGGTGTAGCGACCGCAATGCAGATTTTTATGCGCGACACGCATAATATCGGCGTCGCGGACACGCGCCATGTAACTGGCAACCGATTGGCGCGCAGCAGTTTGGCAAACGCCGGTGTTATAATCACCGAAAGTAGAACGTGATGCAGCGCCAGAGAGGTGAATAGAATCGCCGACGAGGTCGAATCGAAGTCCGCGTTAAAAACTTGCCCGCGAACTTACCTTCTCGCGCTTCGGTTTGTTATACTAATTCTTTTCGACACGTAGAAGAGGAAGCGGTTACTCTGATATCTGTACTTTCTTCGTACTTTTACGTTTCTTTTCAATCTACTTACCCACCGCATTTAGCTCCCGTTGAATCGAAAAGATCAATCATGAATGAAGTAACAGCAGATAATCTCACAAAAACAGCTGTTAAATTTTTGATCGAAATTTCCCTTCAATGATTTTATGAATAGATAGATGCGCAAGACTTTGACTTTTCGTATCTCAATACCGAATCATATTGAACTTACAATAAAAAATTAACGAAAATTTTACATTGTTACTATGCTTAATTTTCGGATTGAAAGTGTCAGATTTTTGGGTTAAATTTTTTTATCGTCCATTAGAAAACTTTTCACGTTAATAAAACGTTAATTATAATTACAAGTGATCGATGAGAATCTATCTGCATCGCGGTGAGGTGATTCGTCAATTTGCCACGAAAGTGTCGCTTTTAATGCACATTTGCGATCACGTGAAATGCACTCAGGTGCCTCGATCACCGAAGACGCGTCAAACGCACAAAATCAAAGATTATAAGGTGACGAAAGAGCGCGATGTACACGACTGTAACGCGCGCGCTGTAATTAAACATCTCAAGTACGTAATATACAGATGCGAGACGCAAGCGCGTTTCTCGCGCCTTCTCGGGCAATCATCGTCGACCAATCGAGATAAATTACGAGCCGCCGTAGATCGTTTTGACCTTTTATCATGAATTATGAATGGCTGTCCATCGCGATGCGGTTAATCGTTCCGTGCGCGACGGCGCGCGGCGCAAAAATCCACGGTCGATCTCACGCCTCGCGCGAGCGGAAACGTTCCTCCGATCGTCGGCGCTCGTTTCGCGCGTCGTGCCTCGTATCGCGCCCGACCATCTCTGCCACGCCTCGCGTCTCTGCGCGATATAGCGCCGCGCCATCGAGAGCCGTCCGGCGGAACGACTTTAACGAGGCGGCGTCCATTACAAGCGTAAATCGAGCCCGCGCATTAACCGGCGATTTACGGCCGGTCGGGCGCGCTTGTGCCTCCATACAGCGAGGGGAACGTCATCGCGTTCCGCCGCGCGAAGCCATCGACAAGGCTCGTCTGACCTCGATCGTTCATTCCGCGGCTTCCGGCAATTGTCAGGGAGATTATCGGGAAATGCGACTAGGAATGCTGGGGAAAGAGAAAAAAAAAGATAAATTAGAAAATAAAAAGCAGGATTCAAAACTAGAGACCCTCTCTCTCTCTCTCCCTCTCTCTCTCTTTCTTCTTTCAAGTTCGTCAAATAGAATTTTATCATCTATTCTGATTACATATGTTAATATTATTATATTATATTATTTTCCGCATTTATTTATTGCCATGAGACAATTAAATCTCTCTCTCTCTCTCTCTCTCTCTCTCTCTCTCTCTCTCTCTGAAATGAAAGTAGATTGCAAAATTTTAGAAGAAGGCTGATGCCATATATTAGGAATAGAGAGGGTTAGTGCAATAGTACTAGTAGACAAGAAGTATAAATCTGGAAAACCCAGTATTATGTTAGATTTTAAGAATTATTATTATATATATAATGTAGCTATTGGAGCTAGTAAAGACCAATCAGTCAATCAATCAACCTTCTCTCAGCTTCGTCAAATAGAATTTTTCTATTCTGATTATATAAGTCAGTATTGTCATTATATTACATTATTTTCCGCGTTTATTTATTGCCATCAAACGAGTGAGACAATCAAAGAGAAAAGTGAATGGATGGATAGAGGCAGATGTGAGACCCAACGGGTTAAAGACTAAATCTGAGAAAGAGCACATGGAAACGAGGATCTGCGCGCGCGGGAACAATGTCATGCATTTGTATCTATCCGCACGTCCCGTCGAGTGGACGTGAGCATGTTGCACCTGACACCCGTCTGCATACGGGGTGTCCCATCGAGAGAGGAAGTAGAAAGTACGGAGACAAGGGATCGGACTCTCTGTGTACACCGAAGCCCGACATTCGCGCGCATTTTTGGACTCCACGAGAGCGGCGCGGCGCGAGGCGAGGCGAGGCGAGGCGAGGCGACGCGACGCGTCCGTTCGACGTCGAATTAGCGCTGCACGGCGGACGCGATAACGTCGCACGAGTTCACTCACCCTCGCCCTGACTGTCGCGACGCGTCTCGCTTTTCCGAGTACGAGACCTGCGACGAAAGAGTCGAGAAACACAAACTACGACGAATGGTGCCACGAATTTATCTTAAAACGAGAAACGTAATATTTCTTATTAATTGATACAGATGATACATTTCGCAGTTTATATGATTTCAGGACTCTATAATCTCGATATTCGGCTTTAACTCGCTAATAAAGCGTAATATAATCTAGAAGAATACGAATGTAAATTATTTCGGGAACACAATGTGATTTCGTTTAATTTCAAGTTAATTTTAATTTTATTGAATCTGTAACGTATTGATAATTTATATGATCGTGTAAAATAATAAAGTAATAACTAAAATCGCCGCGAAATGACATTACGAGGTTAGTTCTATTTATAGACTTCCGAAAGAACAAGTGCAATGCGCGTGCAAATTATTGGAATAAGAATAGTTTGCAAGCGCATTTCTTGCAGAATTTTATGTTTTTTTCATATTGCATTTTTTCGTAAGCGTTACCATAGTCTCTTTTAGGGCCCTATGACTTAGAAATCGTACTTGATTAATTCATTTTAAGTAAACTTGCTATCTTTTATTTTTATTTTATATATTACAAATATTAAATCTTATATACATAGTAGTATCTACTTAAATTTAATGAACTAGATTTATTATTAATTCTTATCACACATACTCTTAACACAATGCGCGTGTTTCTTTTTTGATTTTATAACATTTTTCTTCTATTTATCTGTTTAATAATATTAATGAGAAATATTATTTACAATAATATAACAAGTTTTTCAATTGAGATTCTAAAAACGCAATTTTTTAAATCTCGAAACTAATGTCTTATTTTTATTATTTTACTGCATTTCTAATATCATTTTAAGTGAATTTTAAGCGAGTGCTCGGCTGTAAGTGCATCTCCTTACGTTGCGACGCCCATGGCTACACGCCGCACGTTTTTCCCGGGGAAACGGTTTCTCGGTTGCGATCCCACGAAGCTCGGCTGCCGGGATATCGGAGAGTAGTCGCCCTTATACGAGAAAGCGGTAACGGAGATTCCGAAACGTTCGAACTGCTCCCAACCCCCATTCTCCTTTCCAGACTCGAGCCGTTCCAGTCTCGAACTCGGAGGCGCGCAGTTAGACGGTCGCTGGACCCTCGATGCAGTGCACAACGGGTGAACCGTGAAACACAGGGTACCATTTAATGCTCAAGGTGTAAATATAGAACGCATCGAATTAATCGTATCAAAAGAGATAATAGGACAGAAATCAGATTTCGGCATTTGAGATTCGAGAATTTACTTATAGAAGATAAAAACTTAGAAGAAATTTGAAAAAAAGCGAAAAAATGTCGGTCTTTTAGTTTACATAACGTATCTGAACATCTCCTTTAACATCTCCTGATGACATCTCCTGAACTTGGTTCTTAGAACTCTACGTCTTACACTTAACTAGAGAGAAATTGCGTTTAAGCATAGATCCAAAACTTCTTTTTCACGGTTTACCCGATATATCGTTTCGCCAACAGCGGCGCGAAAGGAAGAGCTGGCGAAAGAGACGGCGAGTGCCGCCCAGCGTTGGAAAACGGGGTTGGGGCCATGGAGCAATGACGTACGGGGTGTTCCAAAAATCACGTATTTTCTCGTAACTACAATGCATACATAAATTGAACATTAAGAATGATATGTGTATGTGTGTATACTTTAATGTGGAGGCAGAAGCAATCAAAAGTTAGACAAACTAAATTTCAGAAATAAAAATCGTACAAGTTCAAATAAACCTTATCTCGAATTTATATCTCGCTCGTATAATAATCTTATGCGAGCAAAATATAAATTCGAAATCCAATCAAACCCGACCTTTACACAAAATCGCCACAATTTTCCGCGGGAACTTATAATCGAGAGAAAATCCATGATACTTAGGACACCTCGTATACAGGGCGTGAGGTATACGATGCCTCAGTTCGTGCGGTTGCTCGCTTCTCTTGCTCTTTCTCTCCCGCCCCTCTCTCTCTTCCTCACCATCTCACCACCGACATCCCTGAAAGGAGATGGCAGGCTGGCGCGAGAGGGAAGGAGAAAAAGAGTGAATCAAGCAGAGTGCGTGCCGGAGCCGGGAGTAAGGGGAAAACGGAGAGGACGGTGAGTGGAGAACCGCGCTACTGCCGTGACATCCGTATCCATCTGTATGCCGACCTGACGCGAGACGTGCCGTGTCTGTGTGCGCATATATGCATGCATGTGAGTGCACGCGTGCGAGTGTCGATACGCTCACGTACGCGCGTAGCGGCTGTCTGCCACTGCTGGAGGCGCCGGCAGTTTGATGGAGGTGGCAGGCAGCGGGACTGCGGTATGACGTGATGCCGTGACAAGCGAGAAGAGAAAGAGAGAGAGAGAGAGAGAGAGAGAGAGAAGCGGAAAGAGAAGAAAGTGGAACAGGAAATAGACTGGGTCGGGGAAAATTGAGGAAAGAAATAGGGAAAAGGAAAGAATGTAGTAGATCTATTTCATGTTTTAGCTCAAGTTTGTATCGAGTGTTATTATTTATTAGATGCTGAGAACCGTGAGATTGAAAGAGAAAATTGTAATTGTTTCGATATCGAAGCATCGATACTTATATCACCAGTTGATATCAAAAATTGAAAGATTTGAAGGCAAAAACCTAAACTTCGAACAAGAGACAATTGATTAAGCTACAGTTAAACTTGACCATTGTGATTTATATCATCGATGTAGTAGATCGGTATCAATATTTACGATAGATAAGAACAAAATAATATACTACAGATAAATATTCTAAGATAGGAAAGATCACGATCGATGTTGCAAAATAGACTAACATAAAAAAAAGAGAAAAAAGAAGTATGTGCGCACGAGAACACGGACAGGTGGAGAATGGTCTGACACACGTGTGGTTTTGAAGAAGTCTCGATATGAGAGTCGCGAAAGTTTGTGCCGAGGATGAGCGAGGAGGCAGAGCCAGCGTATAGTAGACCGAGGTGCACGAGAGGAGACAGTGGCGAGGGATATGAGAGAGGAGAAGGCGGATGAGAGTGCGGCGGACGCCTCGGCACGGCTCCGCGTCGAGCTCGATAATACTCGAGGACTCGAAAGGCTGGTCCCAACGCCGTAATCCTCGAGTGGCAGGGACCAGGGAACGACGCGGGGCGACGAGGGTAAGGGACGGCGAGGGGAAGGGAGAGGTGGCTGATACGCCGGTCTGATATCTGCTTTCGAACCTGGATCGATGATACTGTACGATGCAGCATCGACGACCATTGGCTACGGCTCGATAAGCCCAGGAAGTCCCGGTCGAAATCCGAGACCAAGGGATAATCAGGAGTTACCGCTGTGGCTTCGACGTGGTACTGCTGCAGGCTCGAGGTGACTCGTTCGCCAAGGTGATCCCAGCACGGTCGGGATGCGCGCTACAGATGCAACGTCGCGACGTCGCTAAACTGAGGGACAGGGGAATTGATGTCGTTTCTCGTCTTTTCTCAATTCGAAATCGAAACTTTCGGACTCGAAGTGATGACGACTTCCTTGAACTGCCATACAAGTAGTAGGTGGCTTTTATAAGCAGGCATAATACCATCCGACAAAATTAGTTGATTATTTTTCAATATTAGGTATTTTTAATCTTCAATCTTTAATCTGCAGCCATATTAATAAAATAAAAAATTTCATAGACTCGAGTTTCCGGAAAAAGTCTAACATTTCGAATATTTATTGAATATTATTGGAGTATTTGAAAATATTGTTCATTCATCGTTAAAGTTCGTTATTCATGAAAAATATTTTAGATTTCGTTCTAGTTTTGTATTCGCGATCAGTTACATAACTAATTGAAGCTCTCATTGAAAGTTTCGAAAATGGAAATGTGTATTTTAATTTTAGATGTAATACTATTTTATAAAATTTTGTCTGTACCAAATTGCATTACGTTAAAAATCTTTTTTTTAACTGTACTAATAATGTAAGCAATTGTAAACATTTTCTCTTAAATTATTAGATAATTTTATTATATTAACGCAAATTTAATCGATTTAAAAATTAAAAATACGATTGCAGCGTGTTGCGAATAATTACGGCCGTTACCTTATTAACGTTTCAGAAACCCTTTTTCAGCCCTCGGAACATTTCTTCCCTCAGCTGGTCTTAAAATTCTCGTCGCGCTGCGAGGGTTGAAAAATGCACGGCCGGTGTGGACACGCCACGAGCCGGATAAGGGTGGACGGTGGCATCGGCTTAAGCAAAGTCTCCGATCCATAACCCTACCTATCCCCCGTAGTCTCAACCCCCTGGTCGCCGATGGCACGACCCATACCGCAGGCACTTTACCACTCTGCCGCGCCACACGCACAGACACGGCTGTGTAGCGGTAGTAGTATGAGTGGCATGAGGTTACCGGTTACCGACGTCGTCGTCGTCGTTGTCGTCGTCGTTGTCGTAGTCGACGACGTCGACGTCGGTGAGGGAACGAGACGTGGGATTGAACCTATCCCGTGTTACGTGCCAGCCACGCGACGCGCCTGATTAAGGAGCCTGCAGGCAGTCAAGGGGTGGCTCGCCTTTCCTTCTCCTTTCCCTTTCCCTTCATCCTCAGCAAGTTCTTCGTATCGGTCTTCGCGAAGGAAACGAGATGGGAAATCTGCGGATCGCGAGCCTCGTAATGGCCGTCGGTATATGGCAAAGAAATGTCTCCATTAGTATGCCACGCGTCGCGCGAAGCGAGACGTTGGTTCGGTCTAACAGTATGAATTTTAAAGGGTTAAATCGAAGACCAAGAATGGAACCCGTTCTTTTTATGCACGCAAGTCTTATTTTGTAGAATACGTGTATTTAGTCTCAATTTCACGTGAATTTCTTTATTAAGACGTAGTTCAAACGAAATTCTTTAAAGGACAAAATAACATACAGATTATCAATGAGATTATAGTTTTTGATAAATTCAGATATTAAAACTAGATATCGTAATTAAATAAAGTGTTTCTTTTAAATAATAATGTTGCAATATATAATATTTAATTAAACGCGATTTAATTAATTAATCTGTGACTATTGAGTTCTTATGACAGGATAGAAAAAAAGATTATGAAGATTATATAAAGCATCAAGTATCTGAATTAGATATAAGAATCATTTTTAAACATTTTAAAACATAACTACTTTTTCACACATTTTCCAAATAATTGATTTTAATGTGTGTCTTTTTTATAATTTATAATATACTTCTTTTTTCTTTTGTTTTTTATTCTTTTATTGATTTAAAATTAATTTACCTAACAAATAAGATGGATAATATTAAGTAATAATATTAAGTAATTTAGTCTATATTTTCAATGACGATTCTTTATAAAAATCTAAGTCTGAGTTTATCTTAGTTTCTATTTTATATTAATTATTATTTTCATTCCTACGATTATTTAAGGTTCATATGTATTCATATTAGTACGATCTTTTGTTCTTCTTTTTAATTTATTTATATTATGTATATATTTATAATTTTTATTCCTTTTTTTTCATTTTCTTTCATCTCATCGATAAATGAATAATTAGATAAACATATAAAAATACAATTTTGTATGCACGTTACTTCGTTTAAATATGTTACTAGCCAGCAGTTTTTTTCTAATAATCTGCAAAAGAACCGATTTCGTGATTCGAAGAATTTCGAATCGTAGCCGACCGACAGACGAGATTAGGCTCGTTCGAGCGCGGATGGTTAGAGGATAGGAAACGAAGCTGAAGCTTCTATCCCGTATTACGTGCCGGTGAGGCGTCAGGCCTGATTAAGGATCCTGCAGGGGATTTGCCTGCACACGGCATCAGCTCGTTTCTGCTCCCTGAGCCAGGCGACGACTCCGAGTCGACCTTTGCGAGATTCTGCGACGGAAATTCCCGGGAACTAGCGCGCTTTACCGCGACGGTCCTTCGTTTTCGCGCAAGACATCGTCTGTGTACTCACAGAATTACGTAAACGTGTCAAGAATTTCGCGGCTACACGAAATTGCGTCGATGTCGCGAGGAAACAACCGACATTGATCAACATCGAATCGGCTTTACCTCTCAGTCTCAGTCTCAGTCTCAGCTTTAYTCCTTTCAAGTGTTGTCCCTTTTCGATAGTTTTACAAGAAAATGACTTAATTTTTTTTGAGAATTGACTTGCTTCCTTGACGTTCGATTAAAAGATTCGTAGGATTCATAAGTTTTGCCCTTTAATAAATTCCAAGCAAGAATCGTTTAATTTCGAAGGAGTTTCCACAGAGTTTCAATTTGAGCGTTACAAAAATATCTCAAGATTGTTGCCTCTTTTATATAAAATATAAAAGAAATACGGGGACGAGAGGTATTCTCACACGTTTGGTTGCACCGTAAGATCTCGGCTCTCGAGCTTCCTTTCCAGAATGACGAAGACGAATGCCGAGCCGCGCGCAGGATATCGGGAGCTCAGGCTCCGACCGACCGGACCAAACCTTCCGCTCGTCTCGTCCATTTTTCTCTATCCTCCGACCTTTTTTCCTTCGGCAAGTGGTAGCCGGTTAAGTGCCCGGGAGAACGATGAGCAAGTTCCTCTCTGATAACGACCGGAGGAGCGACCCGGCTCATCCGTCCTACCTCGCCGCGATCCTTTTCCAAGAATAATCTTACCTTCCATTTCTCCGTGTCGCCCTCGTCGTCTCGATAGAGCGCGAATGTAGTCCCGCAGGAATTATTGGCTAGTACGACCATAACGTACAGACTTTCGATCTTTTCCGTTTTTAAAGTCTTTTCTTAGGGTTTCTTCTCTTAAGGTCTTAAAGGTTTTTTCGTCTCAAATCTTCGCGGTGCTATGTCGATTAATAATTATCTTTGCGATACGCTTTAAATATGCAAATAAAGCAAAAAAATAAAACGTGAAAAGTTTTTTTATTTGAGAGAAAAATAATTAAAAGTGTCTCCCTAAACTATCCACTAAAACTTAAGAATTTTTTCGAGAACATTTTCCGCAGAAATGTAATTACATTTAGAAATCTGAGATACACACGTGAGAAATGAAGGGTGAAGAAATATGAAGACGAAAACTTCTGCCAGAACTTCCCTGCGGACATTGTCGGTCGCAATCGGCTACCAGCAGGTCGGTCGCTCTTCGCGGACCAGCAAATAAAAGCGGAAGAAGAAAGAATGGATTCGTAAGAAAGAGTTAGGACGGCGCGCAAGCGGGAAGGGAGGGAAGAATGGTCGAATCCTTTAAGCCGGAATATAAAGATGAGGACGAAGGTGTGGGGCGGGATGCAACCGGGGATGATTCGAACGGAAAGATTAAGACAGGACTATGGTTGCAGCATTCTCGCCCGAAGAGAGGCTGTTAGTTTCGTGGAAACAAACGAAGGATCATCAAACTCGATGAGCGAAAGGAGGGAACGTAAGGAAGGAGAAGGAAGCGAAAAAGTAGGTGGGAAAGGATAAGATAAGACTCCGAGGAGACGAATAATCAATACGGTCGCCAAGTCGTTAATTCCAATCGCCAACCATCACGCCTCCGTGCAGCATTAAGCACAGGGCGAGAATTCCACCCCCGACTGCCTGAAGGGCATTCTTTTTGCCTGGATCTCTCCCGTCGGCGAGCGGAGCTCCGATTCTTTTTTTTTTTTTCTTCAGCGCGCAGACCGGCGAAGAAAACGAAAGGAAAAAAACCGAGGAGACGATCGAGAGCAGGCATCCCTTCCACGATAATTATTTTCCGACGAGGCTCGGTGTCGTCTTAACAACGATCCGGTGAACGTCGGAAAATATCGAGATCAAAAATGTACCACATGAACAGTGAACCGAGATACTATACCATCCGTTTATTATTAGAAACTCGATATTTTACTGATATTATTTACGATACTAAGTTCGGAGTAAATAATAAGAAACTGCGAATCTTAATTTTAAAATATACGAACATTATTTTTAGAAAAACTGTACAATTAAAAATTTTGTTTCTGGCATGTTTATTCTCAATCCGTGAAGAAAATAAGTTCAATTTTTATTAAAATTCGTGGTGAGAGCATATTTAGGTTAATTTAGCAGGATATTTAGCTTAAACTGCATAAATTCTGAAACCTGAACCAATTGCTTAATTTTTTCCGAGCGGCACATAAGCGCTCGCGCTTTCTTATTGCACAACTTAGTCCGAAAACACCCGGGGAACGTGGCGCGAAGCCGCGCGCGGGTCCGGCGGAATAAGAACGGAACGAAACGAAACGAAAAAGAAAGAAAAAGCATAAAAGTACGTCGCCGGCGGTGGTCGTGCTCGCGAATATCCGGCGTGAGACTCGAATAGCTGCGCTCTTCCCGCACGAGCGTTTCTCCCCTTCCCGCCTTCACCCGCCCCATATCCACGAGAACGCGCGCACGTCCGTGCGCACGTGACTATATACGTGCTCGCATGTATCCGCTATGTATACATACGTGCTTGGCGCGAGAGGCGAGAGGACTCGATCCCTCCGGGGAGTTATACGGGAAAGAAGAACGAGCGACATGGGGAAGGTGAGAGAGAGAGAAAGAGAAATGGAGAAGCAGCGAGGAGTACGAAGTGGAAGAAGAAGGTAGAGAGAAACGACGCGACACGGCTCGAGGGTTGTGGAAGATGGTAAGAGGGGACTCCGGAGGAAGAGGGACACTGGGACGCTCGTAACGAGTCTCTCCTGGTCCCTCGTCGCAATGGGGCTCTCGGACGACCGGATCGCCGTGTGCCAGGCGAGGGAAAGGGGTGTGAGGATCGGTCAGTGGGAGGAGTGAGACAACGGCAGGATGAGAGAGCGAGAGGAGACGAGCGGATACGATCGGCGAACCGCGCGGCGCGTGATAAATAACCGAGCGGCGGCTCCCGCTCTGTTCTCGTCTCTCGCTCTCGCTCGCCTCCTTCCTCTTTCTTTGCTTCGTGTCTACGCTGTCTCCCTCCTCCTCTTCCTCCTCTTTTCGATGGTTCCGCGGGTGCGAGCATCGCTTGAAACCGCTTACAGGTCGCGCCAAAAGACGCTTGGCTGCTCTTTGACGCTTGACCGACGCCGACTTCCGCGAGCGAGGAGAATCGAATACAGTGTGTCTGAAAATGAAAGAGGAAGATCCTTTATTTTCAAGAGAAATAGGTTTCTTTTTTTAATTTACTTCGCCGTGAGCGTTTTTCGGATTGTCTGGCGATGATAGCCATTAGTCAAGTAATTTGATGAATTTGGTATTCTCCGCCGTTTCCGTTTGTTATTTTTATAGCGGCGCGATAGAATAAATGTTTTTGATTTTGAATCGCTAAAATTGGTTGTCTATTCGCACGGAGTCACTGAACGTTGCGTAAAAAAAAAAAACGCCCAATATTTATCTTTTTACATGGAAGTTAACAATTTTATAACAAAGTATTAAAAGTAACGTTATCATTTACATTAGAAGAAACATTATCATAAATATTAAAATATATAAGACTCGTCACAGTTTAAAATAAGATGCAAAGATCTCCAAAACGTCTTTACGAATGTAGAGAGCAACTGTAGTACAACTGAGAGTAACTTTTGTCCTTACTTATGTCTATACCAAAATGTCATCCCCAAAATGTCTATCCTCAAAAACTGTCGCGATAAATAATAAATCCCAGACGAAGTCCACGCGTCGCCGATAACGAAACTCTCGCGCCGTTTCATTACCATCGAATTACGCATGGCGGATATTAATTGACGTTGGATCTTCCATATCTCGTCGGTATCCTGGCGGCTCGATCCCGCTTCGATTTCCGATCGGTGGAACATATGGACGGAAAAGGCTGGGGCTCTCTCTCGGCTTGCTCGGCGGTCTCGTCGTCTTTTTGCTAACGGCTGTACCACGGTGCCGTCGCGGCGCGGAATATCCCGGCTGCGCGCGGCGCGGCGCGGCGCGGCGTGGCGCGGCGTGGCTCAGAACGGCGCGGCGCGGCATGGTACGATGCTGTTCGGCGTGGCGCGGCGTGGCTCACGGTGCCGCGCGGTGCTACGGCACCGTTTATCGCGCGGGCTTGAACTCTTGGAGCGGCGTTCGGCTGGCGCGACGCGGCACGTATCTACCATCGAGCACGGCAGGAACGAGGCTATTACGCGAGCGCGCATACATATCTACCCCGTAGCGAGGAAACGAGGCGATTCCGTGCGCGCGAGAGCAAGCGGGCGAGAGAGAAAGAGGATAGGAAAGAGAGAGGCAGGATGGCAAAGGGAGATGGTGCGAGGTGACGATGGAAAGAGGAAACGAGATGGCGTAAAACGCGTGGGAGTGAGAGACAGGCGGCAGGCAGGGAGAAAAAGCGAGGCAACACGGGGTGTTGACTCCACCTCCGGACGATTTCGAGCGGTTCGTGCTTCCAGGATCAGCGGAAAGCCTCGCTAACGCGACGGGATAAAGGCGAGAGCTCCTGGCGAGAGCGACCGCCCGCTGAAACGAACGAAAAACAGGCGGTATCCATCATCCCCAGCCAGCCAGCCAGCCAGCCTGCCTGGGCGACGGCCACTTCGACGGTGACGACGACGACGACGACGACGACGATGACGACGACGATGGCGACGATGTCGAGAAAGAAGAGAAGAGAAAGGAGGGAAACATAGGAAAAAGCGATGGCAGTGCTGAGATGAACGCGAAGGCGTGGCGGAAATCACGTCGACGGCTTCATACGACAGGTCGCCGTTCTCGAGAGAAAGAGAGATCTTAACCCGCCGTTAAAAGCCGTCATCCCGTTTTTAGGTGTAACCGGAGTCCAACTTAAAGTGCGGTTGCGGAGTAAAAACTTTCCGTAGAAATATAAGTTCGATCTTTCTCGTAAAAATAATTTTGATTAATCCGCAAGTACGTTATACGCCTATACAGTAAAGCGATAAGGAATTAAAATCAAAAACATGATATCAGAAAAACAATAATTTTTAATCATTAAAAGTTACATGAATTTCGATGTATCAGTCATTGCGATTTAATGTCAAAATCATTTTCCGAATATTCGGGCTTTCATAGTCAACAGCCGCATTTATTTTTTCGAATAAGGAAAACAACGTGGCAAAAAAATATCAAATTTTTACGGACGAATTATTTTAGCATCGAGTAATGCTGACTGTTAACTGTGTTCGCTTCTACCCCCTCCAGATACGAAGGATCGCTAACCGCAGTTAGTGAACTCCGTAACCGACCCTGAAATTATCCCCGTAATTACGCGAAACTTAGCGATGGTCGTCGTCATCGCTGTGCATGAGCCGGAGAGAAGCGAGCGCTTTCGCCGGCATAATCAAAGGTAACCCGTCGGGAAACTTCATCGGCTCCATGACGATCTCCGACGTGAGGGTGGGCGGTGCCAGAGGAGTCTCGAGATTAAATCGAAACTTCTCCGGACTTCGTGAAATGTTGCATCGTCCGTTCGCCCGTCCGTTCATCCATCCGTCCGCCTGTCCGATCCGATCCGATCTGAACAGAACTGAGCTAACGTATTCCGCCGTCCGCCCACGCGCGTGACGCCACTGGATCCCGGTCGTCGCGCACGTGGGTAACGCCGTTTAGAGTGGCGTGGCACGAGTAATCGAGTTTCGGGGGCTCGCGCGCCGCGATCCGTTTGCCAGCCGGACCGAGCCAACCCCCGGCCTGTTTCAACTCCCGGTCCCTCCGGGACCGCCGCTCGCACGCTGTCCCGCAGCATCCCCCGCAGTTCGCCCCCGACGTGACCTCGGTCGGGCGATCAGTCGGCTGATTGGCGGCGCGGCGAAATGAACGAAACGAATACGTGGCATCCCCTTCGCAACCCCGATCCACCCCTGCCGACCCGTGCACAACCCTCGCACGCTCAACGTACACGAATGCACTAAACTGATCGCACCGTGTAGAATGCACGAGCGAACCTATATTTGCGGTTGTATATCGCCGCCACTTTACAGGGTGTTTTGGACGATGCGAGCGCGGAAGTGATGTGTGCGTAAAGAGCGTTTCAGGTACCTCGTGCACTTTGTCTAAATTACAGGTATCGGAGGACGAATGAATGATGTTTGCGTCTCAGCGTTGAAACATCCATATCTCTTCAGTCATGCATATTGAGAATGTAAACATTAGTTTGGATAAAAATTTCAATAAATTTCATAAAGAAATCAAAGAAATAAAAAAAAATCTAGAAAACTGCATGCTATTAAGGAAGATGATACAGAGGTAAAGTCTTCTTTTTACAAATAATTGGCTTCATTTTTTTCAAACAATTCCTGCGCGTTACAAAATTTGTGACATTTAGAAAATGCACTTGAATTAACAATTGGAAGAATGTCCACGTGACAAATACCGGGGAAAATGATCAATAGTTACTTGAAATATTAAGTTAATTAGTAATAATGAGTGTTCTAGTTAGTAGTTCTATACGGTCACGGTTGTGTTGAGGGCAACGAAAAACGAACAATACAAATAAAAAACAATACAAAACAAATACGAAAAATTAAAGGCGTTTTACGACGTGGTTTGCGGACAAATTATGATTGCTCATAAAGTGCGCTGATGAAAGAATCGACATGGTAGGCGTGACCGTAGAAATTCGGCCTGTATTCTTAATTCTCCTGATTCCTCTTTTGAATTCTTTAAAAATGAGTCTAAATTACAAATGATTCTCTCAAAAAATATAAAAATAATAATCACAACAATAATGATAATTGCCTTGAAATATCTATACGACTTCTAACAAAGAGCGCATCAAAGTATAATCATAAATAAGTACGAAAAATATCGATATATTCTAATGCTAATGCATCGTCTTCTACTTAGGATTCTCTTTTTCACCCCGTCTGAATTTTAGTTTTTTATATCTTATCTATATTCTGTCTCTCTCCGTTTTATTGAACCAGCAATTTTGAAACGTCCTGTATAGATGTCGGTACTCAGTTATATCGCGCACGCGGCGGAACGTTTGAACGTGGCGAACGAGGGTGGCGGGGCTTCAGGGCCGTAGCCACGGGGAACGAGGCTAATTCAATGGATGCCTCCGACGTGGCTCGTGCCTCTCTATCTACGTACCCCACACCCTCTCTCTTTCCTCGCCGCGACTCACTGCGCGCACCACCTCCGCTCGCTCGCCGTAATTAATGAACGGCTCCACGCTGCACGGCGCAAACAACCCCTGCCGTCACCCCCGTCCCCTTTTTCGTTTGTCTGACTTCCAACGCGGACGCGTAAGACGCGATAAAAGCGATACGGATACGCTTGAGAAATTGATAAGAGGAACAACCGAACTGAAATCACATTCCTAGTGCTAAAAATAATGACGCTAGACTAGTTGAGTGAGACAATAAATAGAGTATTATTTTCGTCTTTTACCTCGACCAGTCATTTTTCACGCATCGTGTATTTTACGAGTATTTCTAAAACTTTTGCGACAACCAGTAGCAGCAGCCGCATCTGATAACGAGGTGCGTGACATTCTCGAAGCGCGTTGCACAGTCGCGCACATTTCATTCGCGTATGATACTTGCATAGAATGCAACGTGTGTTACGTACATGCACATATGTGAATACGTTTACTTCTGGAAAGAGTAAAGGGAAAGGAAGGGAAGCAATAGAATCATAGTTTATCATTCTCATTATCTGGATTTTTTATAAATATATAAAAATACACACACACACACACACACACACACACACACACACACACACATATATACACACTCAGAGAAAAAAGTCGTACCAGCAATTAGAAATTTGAGAACAAATAGTGCCTCAACTATATATTATAAAGTTATAATAACAACAATGAATAAGTAATACGAACGAAGAAAATGTAGTAATATAAACCATTTATAATAAATTGTTCAATAAACTACAGAAAAATAGTCGCATAATAATAATAATGTTTTTTTTTCAAGTCATCTCAATAATAATTAATTAGTTATACTTCACTTTAAAAAAATATTTGTCTAAACTAAAAAAATGTAGTAGTTATATTTTATTTGTATAAAGTCTATATAACTGTGTAATGATAGTTGAGTCGCTATTTCACTATCAATTAATAGTTGACACATATTGTTACCGTTACTATATTTTTATAGCATTTAATACTACTTTAGTCCTTGTTACCTTATAAAACTGATGCCAGATACTTAAATTACAGAGTCGTCAAAAATGTAGTTGCCACAACTATTTCGTTTTCTCTCAGTGTACATATATATATATATATATAAAGAGGTAATTTTTTTGCGTTGAAGTCTTTTTAACTTATTTAGATATGCCTTTGGAATAAGATTATATAAAAGACAGAAGTTTTTTTAATGTCAAAAGAACTCTAAGGCGCTTAAAACCATGAAAAACGTAAAAAATTGGGAAAATTATAAAACGCATACTTGACCAACTCATCAATGTACGTAGTAAAATCTGTCAAATAAATACCAATGCATTTAAGCACGCGGAATTAATGATAAGTTACATGTGAAAAAGGTAGAATAACAATTAAAATTAGCCTCTTGCTTTCGGGCAAAATTTCGTATGGGTATCAAGCTGCTTGTTCGGCAAACGACAAAATATTAGTAAAAGGTAACTTTCCTATCGTAAAAAGGTAACTTTCCTATCGAATTGTAATGCGAGCAGAACAGAAAATTGGAATTGCAGAGCGGTGCATCGCGCAGCGCGCGAGAAACTCCGTGCGTCCCGGCTGCTATCGAGATGCGAAAGCCGACTTTCCTATCCGAAAATATTAATACGCGCCAGCGGAGCGTCGCATTGATACTCGCCAATGAGAAACGATAGTATCGATTTTTGCTCTCGCCCTGCTCCTCTCCCCTCGTATTACGCGGTTGCGAGAGAAAGCCAGACGCGAATGCGAGACACGAAATTCGACGCAGACGTGAAAAATTCTAATTCTGAAAGCAATAATTACGCTGTTGTATGCGTAGCGACAGCATGTGATCATGAAGTGATTTTAATTAATCGATGATAAGCTTTTTTAAAAAAAAAACCTTAAATATAAAAGAAGAGAGGCATGCAGTATATGTTCAAGTTTGCACCCGAATAGATTTTTACCTGATTAAGCGCGAGTCAATTTATGAGTGCGACAAATCAAAGCGTAAAAGCGTCCGTCGAGTCCGTTTCATTTCGCTAACGCCGAGCATGTTCCGAGTATCTTATATTTTATTTAATTATGAATCACAGGAATAAATCGTGTTCGCGGATGCTCATTAAAGCGGCAAGACCACCATCGCGTGTATCAGACTGGCTGCATTAGCGACAAAGAATTTCCGAGACACCCGGTACTCGTATCGTATCTGATAACCGCGCGCATTACGTTTCCAGTGTGTATTCCAGTGTGTGTAAGCGCGAATGCTTCTAGTAGTAGCTAGCTAGTAGAGAGTGGAGAGGTGGAATAAAACCGTAAAGCCCGATTCAAACGAGACGCCATTCCCTACTTTGATCTTCTGTACTTTGCGAAAATTTTCTCACGCAACGTTATATGTAATGTATATATTTATAATATATATATTTATATATTTTATATTTATATATTTATGTATATACATGTTATATATATTATATATATTTCTATACTAATTCATATTGTATCTTATCAATAATTTATCCTCTGTTTAATTCTCTTATTAATCGAAACGTCAAAAAATTCCGTTTAAATTAGAAACATACGATCTTTAAAACTTTGGCTTACTTGTTGATTTCTTGGATATATAGCAGAATTGCTGTATTAATTCGTCACATGGGGAAATAAGTATAAATATTTATTGATAATTATAAAATAAACTGTAAGCTTGGTGTTAGAGATTGGTGCTTTTGATCAGAAATTGATGATGTTTATATAATGTCTCAACCTTTTCCCATTTTTTTCACTTTCTCCTTTGTGCTTCAAAAATTCCGTAAAACAATCTCGATCTTAAAATCAGTTATTTAATCGCGATTCTATATTTAGTTGACAAATAATATTGACAGGAAAACTAACAATAGTAAAGCTTTTGTCCGTTCGAATTCGTTTCGTCGGATAATTAATAATCAAGGAATGTATTAGACATGTGTTAGAATTCATTGGACAATTCCATGCAGTCTGAATCGGGCTTTAGAGCGGAGCTGCTGCTGGGAACTACGGCGGTCACGCTCGTGTGGCCGCACGCTCACGCCTCGCACGCTGCGTGCTTGCGTAAGAGCCTCGCGAGGAAGGCGAAGGCACCGAGCCGTTTACGCGCGGCAATAACGTGGGGATATGTATAGCATTCGACGCAGCGAGGCTCGATATTTTCCAAGAAATAGCCCGAAGGCGGGCGAGCTGCCTCGCGAGCTCCTGTATCGCCACTATAGGCCACTCGTTCGAGGGATTACGGGGCGAAAATCGATCTCGCACGCCCTCGCGGAATGACGTCGGAAAGCCGCTCGATTGCGGAAAAAAGGAAAGCCCCGGGAAATACCACGCGTCTTGAAATACTTTTAGAAAATTTGTTGCGATGTCGTTTCGAGTTAATCGACCGATGAGTAAATGTGATCTAATAAAATTGAACTTGAATCTTGTCCCTTTGTCGCAAAAAATTATAAATCAAAAATATACAAACACGTTTACAATAATATTTAAAATATTTCTTAAAAATTATCGTCGCTTGCGAAATAATTTTGATTTAACTATTACAGTTAAAGTTACGGCCTACGTAAATCCGATCAATCCACTTTTGTATCATCTCCCGAAAGGTATTACGATTCACCGTATGTTACAGGACAAATGAATTATTTCCACGTGACGAGAGGTGGCGTAATACCGCGTCCGCGCTATACAAGTGTGCCGGATATACGTTCGCGTAAACGCGAAAGACGGAAGAGGCTGGCTACGCGTGATAACACGTACACACGTCGCATGCCCGTGGCGCACATTCCGGACGCGAGATCGACGTGGCCGGGACACCACAGGGAACCGGAGATATCGAGACTCGATATTCTGTTGAGGAAGGGAGAGAGAGAGAGAGGAAGTGAGAGAAAGAGAGAGAGAGAAAGCCAGAGAGCTGTACGTGCCGTGTCGGTACGTCATGCACACGAAAGCCCTTCACGAAAGACCTTAGCGTCACCCTCGGCTGGTATAAAACGTACGTGCCTGTTGGCAAAGATCGCCGCGAAGTCATCTCTTTGCGTTTGCGACGCCTTTCTTTCCACGTACCCGTAAAAACGTCAAGCATCACGAGACGACCTTTCGAAAAAAAAAATAAGTATGAGCGGCGTTTCATTAATTTCTGTGAAATTCGCGTAAGAGAGTAAGGAAAAACCTTTCACACCGAGGCGGGAGAAGGAAGATTGCGTCCGACGCACATATTTTCAGAAATTGTATGTTGTATTATTTAAATGCGAATTACAATTGCTACGTTATTCCCGCGATGATACGACCGTGTGAGACTAATATATCTATACTTATATTTAGTATTTAGTTGTTTGACATGAAACTGTCACGTGGCGAGCGTACCGCGATCGCGCGATTCATAGAGTATTCATTGTACTCGTTATGGTCGTTCCATAAATCTTTGCACTTTCGGCATGCTGCTTAATGGCGAAATACACAAAGCTTGTGAAACTAACGTATTCCATTATCTCTAGATTGCATAACATTGGCGTTATATACATCGCGCTTCCCGCGAAGATAATTATTTTATTCTTTTTGATGACGTTACTCCGTTTCTTGATCTATCTCGAGTTAAATCGCAAGTTGTAATAATAACTAAATAACAGTAGCCTCACGTCGTGCGAACATCGTTAAAACTTTTAGAAAATCGCGTATACTATGTAAATATAATGTGATCTTAACAATTATAATCTTAACAGTTTAAAAGCACATCACAATTCCAAGGAAATTATCAGTCCGAACTGAGACGTATCCTAATAATCCTAATAATCTGGAGCCAAATTATCAGGATTAATAGTTTCCCATAGACCATGTCAGATATCATACAGCTATCATACACCCAATACTCGCTAGGACCGACGAGGTCTGCCGATGTCAGGGAATCGAGCTCTCGAACTACCGAGCTGTCGGAAAAGATGGAGGATGAAAAGAGAGGAGAAAGAGAGAGAGAGAGAGAGAGCGCGCTCCTCATGACTTTTTCTTTATCGCGGCAGCACCGCTCGTCGCTCGAGGTTTACGAGCGAGGTAGGGAGGCTCTTTCGCTCGTGGATATCACCGTCGGGTTTCGGGGGCAGGGGATTGGTGCGGGCGGCGGTTATTAATAACGCCGCGATAAACCCGGGGTTAAGCCCCGCGGGGATGACGGCCTTTGGCAAAAAGCGGAGAGAGAGCTCGTCGCCCCCGCACCTTTATCCTCCCGCCTCTTTCCTCCCGCTACCCCTTTCGTTTCTTCTTTCCCTCTCTCGCTCTCTGTCTATCTATCTTTCTCTTTCGATGAGAGAACGCGAGGGCTGGCTTTGAGTCGAGGGTGCAGTTGAGAAAGGAAGACGAAGGGATAGAGGATGAAGAGGGTGGATGGAGTAGAGGAGTCTCGTCCGGACGTTTATCGAGGAGCGTATATCTCTCGGGAAAGGAAGCAAGGAAGTGGAGATCTCTCTCTCTCTCTCTCTCTCTCTCTCTCTCTCTCTCTCTCTCTCTCTCTAACCATTTTTTTCAGCCGTCACCGCCCTGTGATCTTCCCCCTTCTGCTCTTGTCCATCTCCGTTATTCTTGCATGAAGTAATGCTCAGATTTGTTCAGACATGAGGTACCGATCAAACTTACGGATTTCAAGAATCATCAGGATATCGAGAACGATGATTGGCTTAATATAACCGTTTAATGCGCGGACGATTTAGCCACAGATTCTTTCGCGAAGTATCTTGGTATCAGGTAAAAAAATACACCTGTTCTATATTTATCTCGATTTTATCTTTCAACCGATATCCGAGATACTATTTATATCTTCCTTTTAATGAGCGATATTCTCAGGATTTTCTAATAAAAAGTACTGGGAATTTCTCTTCTCTTTTCTTTCTTGGAAGAAACATAAACATATCATTTTTTCTATTTATCTTATTTTAGGCATTATTATTAACTTATATTTATAGTTTGAGAGGATATTAATATACAGGATAATTTTCATTTCCTGGAAATATCTATATCTAATATTTAGGTACACTTCGCAATGAAAGAATAAAAAAAATTGTTTAATTTCATTTTTTATGGTTCAAATTATATTTTGTATAAAACATTGATTATTTACATTGTACAATATAATTACATTATACAATACTAAAAATAAAATTTTCTAATTACATGCTGCGAAACAAAAGAAAACATTACTTAATAAAATCTATCGTAGATAATAACAAATTTTCTAATTATGACTTTAATTAAATACAGTCTAGTTTTTTTCTCTTTCTCCGAAGTCGGGCGTCGAAAACATCGATATACAACAGATAACGAACGGTCGATTCGCGAGGACGATCATAAATGAGATGCCGCTATGCTACTCGTCGAGCATTATTCATAATACGACGCAGCTGCGTTTCCGCTGCGCGCTGCCGGGTCGCGCGTTATACCCCGTTAAGTTTCCTGAGGGTTGCGCGGAATAACGAAGAATGTCTCGCGCGCGCGTGTGTGGATGTCTCGAGAAGCGGAGATTACTCGAGGGAAAAGCAAACAGACGTGTCTTCCGCGTCCTTTCCGCCTCGAGTATGAAACAAAGACCCGCACCTCCCGTCCGAGTCTCGCGGACCTTAAACTTTGTTTAACTTGGAGAATAAACATACCGCGTTGATTAATTGTATTGTGCGATCGTAAGTTTATCAAAAAGTGATTAGAGCGAACCTAGAAGGAGCAAGCCGAGTCTATGACGCTTGGATAAATTTTTGAAACGTACAGAGTTAAAGAATACATCTCTGAAACTTTCATCTCGTACGAGAAATATCTATCTATCGCCGTCGAGCGAGACCATGTGATTCCAAATGGTCAAACGAGTCGATAATCGATGAGAATTCAGGGAAGACGCGAGAAACGAGAAACAGTTTGCGCAGTTACAAGGCGAGATGAGACGCGTTGCTCTTTTTTAACGAGCGGTTGGAAGTAAATCGCGGGAACCAGCCGCCCCGACGACCGCGAAGTCGTTCTCCCGCATTCGCGTTTAATTGAATAAAATGACGAGCCCCGAGCAGCGATTATTAATGCGGCTGCCCGCTCGCTTCTCGCGCCAACAACCGTGGAAAGTAATCTCGACATTTTTTTCATTTCCCGCCAAGTGATTCGCCTCATCTTTTGTACACGCTCGTTCTACGCGTGTAGACGCTAACTCGCGGTTTGTACCTCTCGAATGAGGGAGAATTAAAAAAATTCGCATAAAACTCGTGCGCTTGTCCGGCAGGTTTGGCGAGTAGGAAATTGTTCAATCGACCTAACTTATTACAGAGTTTATTGTAAAATTTATTAAACGCGGTTACAGAAATCATATCGCGTATCTAATTGAATTTAAAAATATATATTACAGCAATTATTTGAAATTTTTTTATATAACGAAAAATACTAACCTAATCTTTATTAAGTATTCATGTCGCTCGAAATTAAGAGATCATTATTTTTTACTTTCAGACACACACAATCGTGCCGTCGAAATTTCTCTCGACCAATGAAACGCAACCATCACTCTTCGCCGCCACGAAAATTGCGCTGCGCGATGGATGAATTTCAGCCACGATGAAAGACGGACTGCCGGTACGAGCAAAGAGATGGCGGCCAGACAGTCAAGTAGAAGCGTCGGTGAGCTAATTAATTAATTACCGAGACTCGCTGCTGTGGTCGGCTGAAGGGTACAGCTGCGTTTTCTGACCCATTTATCCGCCCTACAACAATTCCGGTCTAAAGTTTCGCCTATTTACCGTGCACGCTGCCAAAATTTTCTCCAGAGAGAAAACCACGCAACAGCAGCAGAATTCTTTTGGAGATAAATTGCTTCGTAACATTTTAATTGATAAAGCGATTTCAAACACACGAAACTCCGTCTCTTAGAAATTAAACGAAATACGAATGCACGCTTTCCCCGGAACGTCCTGTCGCGGATCACGCACTTGTGCGTCCCGGATGGGCGATCTCTCCCTTCAATTTACACGCTACAATTATTTTCCCTCCCGACCGAACCCCAGCCCTTCGTTTCGACGATCGCTGCGTGAGGGCTTGGCGTGCCTTCGAAAGTGCGCGTTTCGCACACCGGCTGCGATTACCCCGACTAATGCCCTAATCTCCTAATTTCCAGCCGTTTACCGCGCGACCGTGTGCTATCCCTAATTAGCATAATTCAGGGATGGCGTCGCAATCGAAATGGACGCGCGGTATTCCCGCGGAATTAAAATGGGCCAGCGGAAAAACGCGCTTCCTCTGTTAGGAGTTTTCTCGCTTCGCTAAGAACTTTAATGCTCGTTCTTTGTTTACAAGACGAGGATGAGGTCGACAGGAAACGGATGAAATGCTCGCGCTGTCGGAAGTTTTTCCCGTTGCTCTTATCATCGATCCACATCGTTAGGAATTTTAATGTTTGCTCTCTAGCGAAGGAACATTTCGAAATTCTTAGACGTAAGATCAGAGAAATTTTTTTTTCGTCGCTGTTTTATGTTCAATTATTATACTCGTCTACTGAAAGAAAGTTGCGTCGATCCAAAAGAAAAGTAAGTGAAAAAGCGAGGGAAAGCTCAGGAAGTGTACCAAGACGATGAGGTAGAGAAGTCACGCCGAATTTTTATTGCGTCCGCTCGTCAATCGAAGCCGCGACACCTGCTGCAAATTTGATCAATGTAGGCAATTTCATTTCGATTTTATACGGCGCACTCATTCCGATTTCGAATCGTTCGCGGCGCTTCTGATACATTCGCTTGATTGTTTTAAAACATCCGCGGTTAACCGTTACTCCGTTGCATCGATAAATAAAAAAAAAGAGGGGACGAGAGGGGAAAAAAACAAAACGTACGATCAATTACGATTTACGGTTTAATTTGTAGCTCCACGTCGATCTCTCGCCCACGGCGCACCGTAACTTTCCCAGTGACAGAGTCTTTTTTTTATAAGCATATCGAATATGCATCGTTTTTTAACAGACTGCCCGATATCGGATTAAGAATGTTAGCCCGAAAGCTTTAGTCTTTCGTGATATATTTAGAGAAGGAAGACAAAAATTATATCATTATCGAATTTTATTTTTTTACTTCGATAAATGCTTACTATTTATTTCATCATCGATACGAATGTTTCTCAAGCTCATCAAATTTTTCCAATTTCATCAATAACTAACTAATTGCAAATATGATTTCCCGTGCTACTCACGACTAGGTTAATTATATTAATTTTTTTTTTTTTAGTATGATTGTCATCAGCTTATTAGAAATGAATAAAAAGACGAATTTCGTAGAAGCCGCAACAACAAGGAAAAGTAGTATCTTAAGTCCGATCTACATAAGTAAACGCAGTTAGTATTAATAGCAGCTATTGACGCTTCCGATCGACTGTCGCATCTGCGTTTTGCGTTTGCGACTTATGTAGAACGGACCTAACAAGGACTGTTCGATCGCAGCCTTTTCTAATTTCCCCCGCCAACGCGAAATTGTTCGATTCGGGAACTACCGAGACGTGTCCGGCCGCGGCTAACAAAGGTCCGCCGCACCGTTCGTCCGTGGCGCGCGGCCTCGTTCTCGCTCGCTCCGCTTCGTTCGTCATGCGACTCTCTCCGCCGGCGATATCGCCGTCCGGAAAGCCGAGCTCGCGCGCGTGTACTACGTGCTCGTGGAAAAGTCTCACACCGACACGACGCTCATGTTGAGGGGGGTTGCGTCCCTGGTGGCGTCATTACGAGGGGCGTCGCGTTTAGAGCGTCGACGTTGGGCGGCAGGCGATCCGTACGACGACGACGACGACGACTACGACGACTACTCGGGCGGGCTTGATGGCGCGGTCGCTGCGCGCAACAGTAGTCGGGGGGATAGAAGTGAGCGGGTAGCTGAAGCAAGGGAGACCGAAAGAGCTCGAGCACGCTCGTCTCTCGCGCGCGCCAAGCCGCGCGGTATCGCGCCACGCCGACACCGCGCCGGCGTGGCAAAGGCCCGATCCTGGCGTGGCAGCGGCTTGGCGCGGCACGGCCGCGCGCCACTCGATGCGGGAGGGCGAACCGAGTACGGAGGTGGTAGGTAATCACCCGGCGGCTCGCGTTATAGCGTCGTTACGCCGCAGCGCCGCTATCGTCGTCTCCTGCCACCCCCTTGCCGCCGCTACTCTTCCCACTATGTCCTCCGCTGGTTTCTCGTACCGTTTTCTCCCTTTCTCCCTCCTCTCTCTCTCTCTCTCTCTCTTACTTTCTCTCAGTCGCTCTCACAGTCTCCGTTCATCTCTCAGACTCGTTCGCTTCGGTCTTCTCGCCACCACCGCGCCTCGTACTCCGTCTCTTCTCTTACTATCGCTTCGACCTAGCCTCTTCCGCAGTGACGACGGCAGCGGTAGCAGCTCGAGTCTCGAACCGCGGGCGTCGTGGCTGCCTTTCATATACCGGTACACGGAATACGGTTATCCCCTATCCTTCCTCCCCTTGGCCGCGTCTCCGCGCCATCCAGCGTCCCATCGCCTCCGACATCCAACGCTCCCGGCACCCTCGCCTTCTCACCCTTCTGCCGTACTCCCGCGCCATGCCGTCGCCTTCGCCACCGTCGAGGCCGAGTTTAATTATTTCATATCGCCGTACACGGATCAACGCCGCCACCGCCGCCGCCGCCGCTGTCGCTGTCGCCGTCGCCGCTACCGTCGCTGCCAACCGCGCGCGGAATCCGACGTAAGCCGCCGACGACTTCTCGCTCCTTCCTTCACCCCTCGCGCCGTCCCTTCGCACGCCTCCGCGGCATGACAGGATGCCCTTCCTCCCGTTTCACTCTCTTCTATCTCGGTTCACGCCACTCTTTCTCTTCCGGCGGATCGCGTTCGTCTCCGCTCGACCTTTCTCTCAACTCCCCTTCTATCCACGTAACTTTTTCCTCCCTCCCCCTCCCTCTTCTGCTCCTGCCTCCACGCGGCTCCCGTTCGGTCCGTCACTTCGCAGTTGCTTTACGAGCCAGTAACTTCCCCGAACGGAGCGACTTCATTACTTCTCATTTCCTCCCGGCGGGCGCTTTTCCGCGACCGCGCGTCCATCCGTTCTTCCTCCGTTACGTACTGGCTTTTTCCACTGCACCGCGAAAACGCAGGCTTTCGTAGATGCGATCTCATTTGCTGTTCGTGTGGGCGAATGTCGAACGCTGACCTGTTTTCGAATTCAGCATTAAAAATGTTATTCACGCGAAAACCAGAGAATGAAAAAGAAATGGCAGTGTAACATTTATCTTAAAAAGGTCGATCGACACGAATCATTTCATATGTTACTAATTATAAGAAATAAAAAATACTTCGCATCCTGTTTTCTATTGCTTGATGAAAATATTGATTGATGAAAACAAATTTAATAACTAATATTTGCTATAACGATATCATGCACTGATTAAAAATAAATCAGTTATTATCTTTACTTATTAAAAATATACATTTTAATTCATATTGTACAAAAAATTCAATACTATACAGATACATTCTTAAGTATATTAAAAAATTTGAAAATAAATATACACACACTTATGTAATTGTAATTTATAAAAAAATATTATTTTTATATATATATATAATAATAATTTATAATATTACAAGCGTATTTTATACACAATATGTGTCATACATAAATTGGAAATGAGTGACAGAATTTTACTCAAAACTCCTCTTTGAGTCTGCAACAAGAATGAAGGAAAGAAGGAAATTAATATCTAATAATATCGAATTAATATCTCCAAACTTCTAATGACTTTACAAAAATATGACGACAGTCTGAATTTGCATGCCCGTGAAATCTGTGTCGACAATTCGGAAAACTTAAGAAAAGCGTCGCAAGTAAGGTGACACGTCGAGGGACGGGCAAACACGAGAGAAGCAAGTCCCGGGGAGTTAAAGAGGAGAGATCGATGTCTCGTGACGTCGTCGCATTTCGTTGTCGTCATCGTAAAACTTCTTTGACGCCTCGCGACGATAAAAGCCACGCGGACATCGACGGCGCGGGTGCTGTCGCGGCGATGACAAACTACGAGAGCGGTATCGCTTAACGTTCCGCGGACGATTAATAAACGTTATTACCGCCGTCGCGCGCCCCACGCTGCTACGTCCACCTACACTGACGTTGCCGACTTTTAAAGCGTGTCGTAAACGTGTCGCACATAAATAACTTTGGTACTTGCGTCGGCCGATTCTTGCGTCTTTTTTCACTTTTTTTTTTTAAAGTGAGTTACCCCATCCTCAGAGTCGCGACGCCTCGTGGTTACGCGTCGTTTATCTCGCGTGGAAATGCGTAGAGGTGAGGGAGGCGATTTTTAGTATTTAATTAATTACGATCTTCGTTTCATGTTTTTACATAAAGCGGGAATGTTCGAGTTTGCGAACATTTGCGAACTAGAGAACGTCTCTGGTCTCTCCGTAAGAGCTGCGAGCGCAAAAATTCTACGCCGCCTCGCGAAATGACACAGAAAGCGAATACTTAATTCGTAATGATCTCGCTGCGCTTCCCGTCTCTTCGATAAGGAAGAACCTTGGCGTGCACAAAGAGCTCTCGGGAATAGCTCTGAATAATTTAAACAGCGACCGTCCACTCGCGAGTGGCCAAGGACACACTCGAATTTCTCGCACGAGCGCTCCCTCACTCTCGTGCCCTCATACGTGCGTGGCACGCAGGCGAGAGCACGCGTACGCGATATCGCGCCTCGGGGCACACGTATTATATTCGCTCGAGAAAGCGGCAAGAGTCAGGGAGAAACGGCGAGGAAGGGCGAGGACCGATCATGCGGTATGACGAGAGGGTGCGAGCGACAAGATCCTGCCACCGAGAACATTGTCCCCCGCGCGAACTCGGCGAACTTTCGTCCCGTCTCCAAAGAAGGGTGACGTAACTACCCCTCGTTGCATAACGCGTTTCCACAAGGGATCGTTTCTCAACCTTCAATGCGTTATATATATATATAAAATTATAATTTATTATTTTATAAGTTTTATTTACAGTGCATGTTTACATGACTTTTTATCACATATTTGGATGAAAGAAATGATAAACTTTACTCACGCCATTCATAATTCATATTGTCAATTATGCAATCATCGACGCGATTTATTGCAACGTATGGCCGACGTACCGCGAAGTCGTGAAAATATAAATTTCTGCGAGGACGAGGACATTCGCATCCGCAGGCTCGTTGACTAATTATCCCAATTACAGGCCGCGAATCGGAGTAATTAGTCGCGCGCGCCCTGCGTGCTGCGATCGATCGCGCAGGCTAATAACGGAGCAACCATTTATCAGTTCATAAATCCTCCCTGTATATAAACCGTAACCTCGTGCGCCGTGTAGAAATTTACTAACTGAAAGTCACTCATATAAATGGATGTTAATATTTGTTACATATTTAAGTATGGGTCACCTGCTAAAATATTGCAATCCAAGAGAAAATTTTAACTGTCAAGACACATTAAAAAATAATGAACGTCGAATAGTATTTTCGAAATGATGTCCACGTGTGATATAAAAGCACACTCTAATTCTTTCATGCGCAAATCCAATAATTTTATATGTATTTTTTATATATAATTGCTCGACATTTATATTAGATATTGCCTTAATAAAATTCTCCTACGAATTTATCGGGAAAAGAATTCAAATACTTAACGTCACTTTGCAACATGGAAATGAAAGAATATGTATAAATATCGTACTCATTTTCTCACGTATTCTTTCATTTTCAAAAGATTGATATAGCTATTAAAGTCATCACAATTTTACACCCATTAGTATAATATAATATAACATAAATAAATGATTCGCGCGCAATGTAAAAATTCAGTGATATCCTACACATATCACAAATAATACATAAGCGTGTTACATTTATAAACATCCTAAATTAACATCCTAACCGTAACAATCCTAACCGTAGATAAACACCCTGATAAACATCCTAATAACATCCTAATTAATAAACATCCTAACATTAACATCCTAATAAATATCCTATAGGATAAACATCCTATAACATCCTAATAGGAGTTTCTTAGATCTGATCCAATTGATTTATCACAAATCAATAAACATGACGTGGTAAAGCAAAGATAAAAAATTTAAATAACGACACAAAGCAACTCGCATCTATCAAGTGGGCTGTTATTGTTTCTGTAATAGCAGGAACAGCATCCCTGGAGGCTGTAATGCCTCCTCGATGACGAGGCGACGAGCGCAGGTGCGCCGTACGAGCGTCGAGATTTGCTCTCCCCGAGAGAACTCTTCCCGCCCCCCCCCTCCCGTTGGTTGGAGGGTCCTCTTTCGCGAGCTTAACGAGATGACACCGTTCCCAAGATCCTCGGAAAATCCCGAGCCGCGCAAGAACGCCGGCGCTCAAATTTATTCATTCCCCTCGTCGCCGTTAACGTCGCACGCACAACGGTTCGTAACGAGCTTCGGAGATTTTACGTAACAATAGAGAAGACTGTAGATCTAAGGACGAAGAATAAATTTTAGAAAGTGAAAGAGAAAGATATCAGACGGTCAAACAGTTTCAGTTAATTATCACGCGCTTTAATTCATAATTATAACAGCTGAAACTTAAGAAAGTATGTGATTAAGAAATTGATACGGAAACGAGGTTCTGGAGGAAGACAGCTACTTGCTTCTACGATCACGAAAATACGTACAAATTTTACCGCCAATCGCGAATCACTCACTTTGACGGCGGGCAAAAAGATGCTACAAGAAAATGTCACGTCTTAATTTCGAGGAAGTTCGCGTACGATAAATTATCGAGCTTTACAAATCACCTCCGGAAAAAGGACAGTGATCGATATTCTGTACGAAAGATTCTTGGAAAAATTAGCGCGATAGTCGCTGGAAAAAGTCGCGAATGGACGATGGAAGGGTGAGAGGACTGCAGTCCTCCGATGGTGGTTATAGGATCGGTGTGCGAGGGGCGACAAGTAAGGTCTTTATGGAGCGACGTTTAACAGCATCGTAACCGGCTGGGATGATTACCTCGCCAGCCAACATAGGACTCTACGATCTACCCTCTGCTCGTCGTCGCGACGCCCGTAAACGGAAGCCCCACGGCGGTGCTCCAACTCTCTCACCTCCCCTTCCACCCGTCTCCCCCGAGTTTCTACCCAGCCTTCCCTCGTCGTGCGATGCATATCCAACCCTTTAACCACCTGCCGGAGAAGCGGCAGCAATCTCGGGCGGCGAATGCGCAGCACCTCGAAAATGTTAAAGGAGCCGCGGTAACGCTTTCGACTCTCAACTGAAGAGCCAGCCGAAGAATTCTCTTGCTAAGGCGATCCTTTGAAGTGGAGGTATCGTTAGACTGTGTACAAGGATAGCAGGAAGGAGGTAATCTCAGCAATGGGATTCTATACCCGAAAGAATCTCCATCGAATTTTCCCTCCTTATTTTTGAAAGAATTTAATCCGAGACCTTATTTTTGGAAGAATTTAATCGAGATCCTCTCTCGATATCGACTGAAAAAATTTCGTTCGCGAATATTATAAGTTTGCATTAATATAAGAAAATAGCAAATAAAAATAGTGATTAAAAATTTTAGTAATTTGACAAAAAGAAAGAAATTTTCTTTTGTAAATCATATTTTATTATTATATCTTTGAGCAGACAGTTTACTTGTGAAAAATATTTCAAGCCAGCTTTTTAAACGCGATGTAAAGGACACCTTTTACACTCAGTCAAATCGATTCGCTTGCGATACTCTCTTTCGCTTGACTTCGCTCCTCGTTCTAGTTTCTTTAGCTTTTCGTCACGACGATTGACAGGCTTTATGGCGGAGGTACGGTCACGCTTAACGATCGAGCCAATCGTAAAAAGCTCCGCTGGCGCTGCGGAGCGTAGATAAGGTCTTCGTCTTTGACAACCTTGCGGAAGAAGGACGACTCTGGCTCTCGATGTGAACAAAGATAAAGGTTCTTTCGATCGCGTATTAGTGTTCGAAAAATATCGATAATTTATTCGTATTAAATTAATTTATTAATCTTCTCTCTCTCTCTCTCTCACACCAAAAAAAGGGTAAAATTACAGTATTTTTCAATAATTTTAAAAATTATGTGTGTAATATCTGCAAAATTCAGAAAAATGATTTACAAAATATATAGTTATGTAATATAAACATTATCGGTGTAGTTGAAATCTGCTAGGTATTTTTTCGGTATATTCTTAGTTTGTTATCTCGCCATTCTGATTTTTGAAGATAGACCGTTCGGAAATAGATATCTATCATTTTTATAATTGATCGAGATATCGAAAATTATTGTGGTATTGATTATTCGTCGAAAGATTAACACGAATAACGCAATCTCTTCGTTAGATAGCTGTGACTGCGATAAATAAGTGCACGTGCGTGTCAGAATCAGTTTGCCAAGCGGCGCGATTATCACGTGGCAACGGCACCACTACATCGAGACGATTGATAGATATCGCTTACGAAACACTGAAGAACTTCGTTTATCGATTCGCCTGCGTAAGAGCGAAGAGCGATTGTCAAGACAGTCGAGTAACGAATCGAAGTTCATATTCGATTCGTTAAAGAAAATAATTATACAAATTAACGAAAACAAAATTTTGATACATAGGATGATTCTAATTAGATATTGCAAACTTTTCTCTCAATCGTGTGATCTTATTAAATTATTAAATATTATTAAATTTAAAATCAGTTTACTTTAAGTCTTTTATTTTTTAGTTAATTTTAAATGGATTTTAATTTTTTAATTTTAATTGTGACATATTAAGATATTTCACTTAAAAGATGAAAAAGTCATAAATCTCGATAAGTTACGATCAACGCACAATCTGATGTCAAATTTTTTTCAGTCGCATTACTTTATAAATTTAAAATCAGTTTTTAAGTCTTTTTGTTTTTTAGCTAATTTTAAATGGACTTTATTTTTTTACATTTTAATTTGTATGTGTGGCATATCAAGATATTTCACTTCAAAAATGCAACGGACGAAAGCCGTAAATCTTGATAAATCACGATCAATATACAATCTGATATCACAAATTTTTCTCAATCATATTAACTTATAAATTTTAAATCTTTTTTAAAACTTTTGTTTTTTAGATAATCTTAAATAAACTTCATTTTTTATATTTGAGTGTGGCATATTAAGACACTTCACTTTAACAATTAAAAATGCAACGAAAGAAGGTCATAAAGTGACGATCGACGCACAATATTGTTGAAGTAGATATAGTTTTAACAAAATTTGGCTGCTTAATTGCGCATTTTACAATTCTCCTAAACGAAAATAGACCTTCGTGACTAACTTCGGGCACGGGGTTACAGGCACGTGCTATAACTCGCTAATTGTTAATTTTCATTATATCTCGTCAGCTGAGCATCAGCGCTCTGCCCTGCGAGAATTAAATTAATGCAATAAATACGCTGAATTTAGTACGTGCGCGTCGAGCGAGATATTTTTTTAACCATATTTCTCGCAACGTTCGGAACCGCGTATTGTATTCGCATGCGTGTGATGCGTAAATGTGTGGAACGACCGTGCGAAGAGTAATTGGGCAATATTGCCGGTAAGTATGATTGTGACCGCGGATACGATGGGGGTTGAGAACTGTGTGCGGTATGAGGCGAGACAGGCAGAGAGAGAAAGAGAAAGAAAAAAGTGGGAAGTTGGATGCGAAAGAGATGCAAGTACATGAGAGATGCGAGACAGATGAATAAGCAGAAACAATAACTGCTAACGAGACATCGAAGATGCCTCAGGACGAAACTTATCGAAATTTTCTTTAGATTAATTTGTAGTAATTTGACAATACTCTCTGCATTCAGTATTTTTCTTACATATATTGACTATTTCTTATTAAAGATTTGTTTAACGATCTATCAGTATTAACTCTAAAATGAAGGTAATAAAATATTTTAAGCAAAATACAGCTTGATCTATTTTTGCATAATGACCTGAAATCAATGATCATTTGAGAGAGATAAGTCAGCTGCTTCAGTATAATAAATTTTTAAACCAATTTTAAGAAATGTTTAAATTTTAATTTATTTTGGATATTTTTTTTTAAATGTGCTTTTCGCGCTCTCAGTAGGGAAAAAATCGATTTCATCATGCATTAAAAAAATAATCCCGTCACTTGATTCAATCATAGAGATATTAAGCTGGTTAACAACGTGTTCTTTAATATTTCGTTTCCCTCTCCGCGTTAATAAATCGGAATAATTGAATAGTGCGGATTTTTAGAGATACGAAAGTCAGACCGCTAACGAAAGGCGCGCGCTGGAATGAAAAAAAAAAAAACATCTTTCATTCAAGAGGCAGCCTACGAGGAGAAGCGAACGTTGCTCCTCCATTAGCGACAAACGTAACAAAGCGCCTTTTCATGACGCATCGCCACGACCAGCTCGCATAAACTCGACCGTCTCCCGAGCCTCGCGTGATCATCCCTCTTTCTCGGGGCTTCCGTCAAAAATCCAACGCGTTGCAACGCGCGAAGACAAAGGTGGCAACGGGAAAAGCCGCGGGGAGTAACGAGGAACGAGAGCGGGATATGGAGAAAGGAAAAAAAGTGAGAGGTAGTGGAAAAATCGTGGAAGCGGAAGAAAGAAAAAGAAAAATATGAAGAGAGAGAGAGAGAAAGAGAGGAAAAAAGAGGAAGAGAGAGAGAGAGAGAGAGGGAAGTTCGATGTCGAACTCAGCCTTCGACCGAACGGCTTACCATCCCTTCCCCGTTCTCATCTATAGAAGATACCCTTCGACTCTCCGTGCCCTCGTACGTGCTCGCTCTCGCCCACAGACCGTCCCTATACTCTCGCACGTACACGTACTCACACATATGAGCGCATACAGAAAGCCGTAGTCACCCTCCAGCGGCCCGCGGCCCCGCCCGTCCCACCCCTCGTCTCGTCAACCCTCGCTCGGCCGGCGTGTTCCCGCCCTCTCCGTGTTTCCGCGGCCCGTTCCAACCACCCCGTTCCACGCCGTGTCCCGCAGGGCATGTCCCTATACACCGCCGGCATGCAATTGTCCGCTCTATCGCCTCTAGATCCGTTCTCGCGGCGTGATCGCGACGTCTATAAAAAAAGCGTTTCTCTGATAAGACGCGGCCTTAGCCGACGAGTCGCGACGCCGAATTCAAACATATCCGGGTGGCGCCGCCGATTTTATGTGGATTTTTCGCGGGGGCGCCGCGCAGACAGTACTTTCGCCGCTGCCGGAAAATTCTCATCCCCTTTGGTGGCACGCTCCGCGGCACGCCCGGCCGTCTCTGTTATACTGCCGGCAGCGACCCAACCGTCTCCTCCCTCGTTCGCCCCCGCACTCTCTCACTCCATCCACCCCTCGTCCCCTCACCGCGTCCGTTTCACCGTTCGCCCACGCCCGTTCCCGCGCCGCCACCGCCATCGCGTCGCTACCGTCCCCTCGAGCCAGCCGAGCTAACCACCCCATCCAACCACCCCGACCACCCACGCGCGCTACCCCCTACCCTCGACCGCGCCACTCTGCGAGCCGCTCGTTAACCTGCTAGCGCCCCTCTAACCGCTGCTGCAGGGCTGCTGCCGCCGCCACCACCACCGCCATTGCCACCGTCGCTACCGTGGCTGCTATATTTACATATCAATATTCCATGGCGTGGCAGGGTGGCTGGCTGGCTGGCTGGCTGACGGGCTGGCTGGCTGCACGCTCTCCTGATCGTAAAGTAGCAGTGGCGTGCTCCTGCGGATCCCGTCTGCCCCCTGCCTCCTGTCGCCCCCTCCTATCTCTGGTCCCGAATCTCTCGAGAGATGGAATCCTGAGGAGAGAGCGTTCAGACAAGAGTCCAGGAGTTCGGAGACGCCGAGAGTAATGATCCGACTGGCTGCGTGTTTTCGACTGACAGCGTTAGGGAGGGCGCGAGAGGAAGTAGGAAGTTTCCTCGAGAACTGGCGGCTGAGAACTGGCGGCAAAAGCTGCCGCGACACTCTGGACTTTTCCTGAATTCTTTGTGCGGCGGATCGCGAATGCGGATGATGGCTAAAAATATGAATGTCACCGCGTGACAATTCGCATAATGACGAGAATATCGCAAAAAATCTTGTGCTTTTATTCGACATTCTATCTCGCTCCATTTATATTCTATTTTAATACCCGTCTCTAAAATGATACTCGCGCGGAATGCTTTTTGTTTCACCCGCGTTTTTGTTTGATTCTCTTAACACTATCGGGTGCTGGTTAGGTATCGCGTTGTTGAATGAACACCATGCGGTAAAGCGTAAAAAAAAAAAAAAAAACGCGGATTCCGATTCCGTCGGCAATTATGGACTCAATTATATCGGCATACGCATGAAAAAATATCCGCGACAATTTCCCGCCGCGGGATGAGAATTACATCGACGCGAGCCGTAACACGAACGCGATCGTCACCAGGCTAATAATTTCGTTTACCAGAGCTTCATGAAAAATTATAACCGTTCCATCGCGCGTGCGACATCGCGCCATGAAGTTTCAATTGTATCGCGTCAAATGTGTGCTCACGTTTCATCGCCAATTTTATTATTTTCAATCAATTCGTTTTATCAAGAAATACACTTATTGCACACAAACGGAAAGAAACGCTTACATGTTATGTATACGCAAAATTGCCAGCGTTCAACTTTATGATTATTTTCAATCTCAAAGGAAACTGATTATACAAATATGAATCTCTCATCGAAGCGAATTAAAACTGTAAGGAAAAGTAACTAAAGACTGCTGCAAAACAGGTATTGTAGTCACTCGAATCTTTCTCATGAGCTAAGTGTTCAGTTAGCAGCCTTACATAATTTTAACTAAAATAACTGTAAAAAAAAAGGTAATTTTGTCAAGGTTCAACTGTGAGGGGAAAAAAAGTGGCTTCTCTTATTTTTTCCAAAATTATTCATTTATTACGCTAATTACAAAGATTACACATTACATCGTCGCTATTAGTTCTCTAGAATCAATGCGTGCTTGAAATTCATGCAGCTGAAGAGATTAAGAATGCGGAAAACGAACGATCATACCTGTTATTGATTCGATTCCGGGGATGAATATTAGCAAACGTCGAGAGAGAATCGCTCTTAGGACGTCGCGACGCGCTGTGCCACGCGCGATGCCAGGCAGGTGCTAATTTTAACCGTTTCCTTAACCCGCGTATTTATAGGCGGCCGACTCTCGCGGGAAACGTCTTTAAAACGTCTCGCCGGTCCATTCGTCGAACGCGCGGAAAGCGCCCCGAATAATTTAGCGGAGGACACGGCTTCGAAACGAGGACGCGTCATCCTCCCTCTCGTTACACCCATCCTCATGTGGATTTTCGCTCGCTCGCTCACTCACGCGCGGAGGATTGACGTATATACCCGTGGCATAAGCCCCAAGAGTTATGCGAGACCGACAACTTCTGACAAACAAACCTTTCTCATCGACGCCTGTTTGCTTTCCCTTCTTACTCGTGCGCGCGCTTCTTTTTTCAGGCTTATTATATTTTACTGAATCCAGTTGTTTACTGAACTCATTTAATTAGGAAATACGCTAGAGTATAATTTTAATGACAAATATGGGTTAATTGTGGACGGAATTCGTTTGTGTTATGGATTGTTCATATCTACAGCTATTTTACTTCATATTATTTCTCGTCAGGAATGTTCGTTTATCCTCCACTTATAACTACATATTTGTTTTGGGCAGTGCATTTTACGTATTCAATTTTAACTATTTCATTCATAAAAGTATCAATTTCATCATTACGTTACGATAACGATAATTATCACATGCTCGACGTTTCTTCCTCACATTTAAGTCTTTCTAAAGCGCATATATTTTTTTCTCAATTCTCTGCAACTTTTTCTCAACTTCTCGACAAAATTCTGAGATAAATTGGAAAAATTTAAACACATGATTTAACAATATACCATATAATTTACTATATAATTACTATGTAATATGATTTACTATATAATTTTATAATAACTTTCTTTAATCTCTTAAGAGATGATTCCCTTGAAACCTCTCGGTACATAATAAGGACTTCTATTTTATCTCCCATGTCACTTCCGGTTTTTATCAAAAGGAATCAAAAGGAAAGTTCTCAATTAATCGCACGGTTCACCAATTCATGTTCGCCGAGTCGTGATCCGAGGCTTCGGTACCATGCGCGGCTTATTCGAGAGAACTTCCTCCCCCGTGCACTTTCCCTTCGGAAGGGAAGTTTCTCGGTTCCATGGGGATTCCGGAACGGAGGCGCGTGTACCCTCGGGGGCTTTCGTGACCAGAACGCTGCATCGTTTCACCCTCCCGTCGCCCATGCTGTCACCGCCACCGCCCCGCGCCCGCATCCGCTAACTGGCGTGACACCCCCGGAGCCACACCAAGCTTGCGACGAGAATTTTGCTGAGGAATTAACTAGATCCCGCGACGTCTACATTAAAGGTGAGACGATACTCCGGGAAAGTCGAACGAGTTTTTATCGACAGACCGAGCGATCGGACGAGAAACGAATAACGGAAACGTCCATTTTTATTCTCTGTTTCAAATATACTATAAAAGGCGAAGTGATGAGAAAAATTATAAGAAACTTATATTCACGTTTTTAATCCTGTCCACCTGCTAGAAATCTGCAATTGTATATATTTAAATTTGCGATCCGTGAAGAAATTTCGAGTTAAGCAACCGTACACACATTGAGAGAAAACGAAATAGTTGTGGCAACTATATTTTTGACAATTCTGTAATTTAAGTATCTAGCACTAGTTTTATAAAATAACAAGAACTAAAGTAGTATTAAATACTATAAAAATATAGTAACGGTAACAATATATGTCAATTAACTATTAATTGATAGTGAAATACCGACTCAACTATCATTACACAGTTATATAGACTTTATACAAATAAGATATAACTATTACACTTTTTTAATTTAGACAAATATTTTCTTAAAGTGAAGCATAATTAATTAATTATTGTTGAGATGACTTGAAAAAAAAACTTATTATTATTATGCGACTAGTTTTCTGCAGTTTGTTGAACAATTTATTATAAATGGTTTATATTACTACATTTTCTTAGTTCGTACTTATTCATTGTTATTATTACAACTTTATAATACATAGTTGAAGCGCTATTTGTCCTCAAATTTCTAGTTGCTAGTACGATTTTTTTCTCTGAATGCGAAAAGAACGGTTTTGCTGAAGTATCTAAAACATATATATTTAGCTAGATACAGATAATATAATTAAAATAATTTTGTTGAACTATTACAATGATGCAGAACGCTCAAACTAATTGCTAGAATATCAAAATTCTTTGCATTGTTCATTTTAGCATACTTGAGTTTTATACATAATTATTTTAATGACCTAACTAAATTATTTTCAGATTCGTGTCTAGCTAAATTTTTAGATATTTCAGCAAGTTCTTTTCGTGTATAATTACATACACTTTAAATCTCTAAACGAAACACTCGACGTCAAAATTTGTTTTATATCATATATCTTTTTCATTGTTTTTATTTTATCTTCGCGGGTGCAGATCTGTAATGTAACGCAAATACGTGTTTGAAAATAGAAAAGAATTTTTTTATATTTTTTCCCACGATGAGAGAGAATGTTGTGCTACAACAATTGTAAGACGATAGTAATTATGAACTCTATACGCGTTAGCAATTTCTACACTTGTTTCGCTCGAAAATATAGCTCGTGTCTCGGGAGGTTACGTGATGTTTTTAAGGTCGCCACCTAGTCGCACAAACAACGTTCGCCGCCTGCGGCGAAACGTCGACGTGCATCACGAAGTCGAGCGACGCCAGGACAGGGAGATGGAGAAAAACCAAACAGGATTACGGCGACGTGGCCGGATGAATCTAGCCGCGGGGCATTAGAATAATCACGGAAGGTGGCAGTCGGCTGTATTAATCGATACCGCCGCCGACGGTCTCATAAAAATTTCACACAACCGGAATGTCGCGTATCCCGTGACGTGCGATGGATATTCAACGATTAACGCCGATCCATTAATGATGAACTGCTGAATCATGCTGAATCATTGCTGAATCGTCTGGATTTTCTATATTGTCTTCTCTCATCCTCTCTAGGTTTCTCTCTCCTTTTTTCTTTAAAAGATTTTTAATTGCGCAATGTACAAGATATCATCGAAATTAGGATCTGTGTTTCGATAGAAATTTCTCACGGGAGGATAATTCAGTGCCCGCTGAATTAGCGTATCAAAAATGACGATGCTGATTTCACCATGGGAATAAAATCTCACGCGAAGGATTTATCTCGCGAACGAATAATCGTCGAGAGCCGGCGGATACCGAGCAGCACGCGATAGCGAGAGGAGGAATTACCGCCTGACTTATTATCCTCTTTCACCGAAACGAGTTTCGCATGCGGCGCGCATTTTTGCGCAACGTCCCTGCGAGACAATTTTTCGCGGTAGCGGCTGGTCCCGCGTGCATAATATTCGTGCGGAGGCACGGCCGGAATTGTCCCCGGGGCACCGCGTATATCTCGTTATACCGGCCGCCGGATATATCCCTCGAACGAGAGTCCAAGAGATCCACTCTCGGATCTACTCTCCTCCCTTCCTCTCCTTTCCTGATCTCACTCCTCTCTCTAGCGGCGTCGCCCCTTTCGAGCGCCCATTTTCCTCCGTAAGCGCGGAGCGTTTGCGAGCGGCTGCGGAACGCCGGCAATAAATTTATCCCGGCACGCAATAATATTTGTGCCGGGCGCGGGAATATACCGGTGCCGCCCACATCGACGCGAGGATATTCCCACACACCGTGCGTACGCGCGCGTGTGTGTGTGCGAATGTGTGTGCACGAGCGGCGCGTCGACGGTGAAACGAGCGCGCGCGACAGCCGGTCGCGCGATAACGATAACACCGCTTGGGCACCGCGTGTGTACTCGCCCTCGAAAGCGAGTGCGCAGCACGCGCGTGCATTGTGGCATGCATCTCGTCGCTGCACGCAACGACACCGGATACAGGAGCGCATGTGTGTGTGTGTGTGTGTGTGTGTGTGTGTGTGTGTGTGTGTGTATAAGGGTCTGTTATGCACGCATGTGTACGTGCCGCAATAGCGGGAGTTGTTTGGGGATGACGATTTTTTTTAAAAACTATCGATATTCCCATTTATTTAAATACGCTCGCGGCGGAATCGACGAATATCGTTGAAAGATATCGGCACCAGGCGACACCCGTAGATATCGTCGGACGAGGCTTAATTATGAACATAAAAAAAAAAAATCTAAAAATAATGTGGTTTATTTCGAGACCACGTTGGTATGCAAAAATTGATAATCGCTAAAAATTTAACGGATTATTTCCTGTTGCTAAGATTGGGTTTACTTTTTGGAAATTCGCGAAATTCGAAACGGGTCCATCGGAGTTTGGGTCGCCGACGCGAAGTTATTTCCGAGGATCATCCACTTCCGACAGAGGCAGGCTGGATTATCGATTGGCGGAGGAGGGCCTTGAATTTTTTACACGGGGGATGCGGAGGCGACACGGACGCGCGCGTTCGATTTAGGGATACTTAAATTTCATGGAATACCGATGGTACTTGTGATCTCGCGGAGATCTCAATAATTTCCCGTGGCTTCAACGACTCGTCGGCGAACGATTTATCGATTTATGCGCCACGATGATTAGCGGGCACCTACGATAGCATTGGTTTCTAATCACGAATGCGATATGTATGTCTTTTATTGTGAGATATCGGCTTTTGAATTTACGTGGGACAAACAAACGAATGTTCGCGCTCCCGGCGCGTGACCATTTTCATTCCGAGTTTCAGTAGGTCGCCGTCGAACGACCGCGAGCTAAACTGGGAACAAAAGAGCCGGCGGTAAACCGGCCGAGCGGACGGATGTGCTTGGACGCGAACGCAAGCGCGAGACGCGGCGCGTTGTCGCGCATTAATCGGGCGAGAGAACCGGGCTCTCCGGCCAGGAATCGCGCGACCAGCCCGGCGGAAAGCTCGTAAATAATGTAACGCCGCGCGACAAGCCGCCGGGAGGCTCTTTACGAAAAAGTGTCTCGTAATGCCGCGGTAAAATTTTGATCGCGTTGCGGAGAAGGATTTACATCTGTAACAGCACTTTCGTTTCCGACGCCCAGAAGATTTTTACGAGCGACAGTTAGCTCGGTTGTCTAATCATAAGCGCAATAGCGCTCGTCTCTCGCGCAGATCTGTAATAATTCTCGATTGTGGGAAAGGATTTTACCTCCTTCACCTCAAGAACGACGCCTTACATCGCGTTCATTCGTTGGCACCGGCCAGATCCAATCGTACACGAATTTAAGCAGTCGGGGGGATGGCAAAAGGTAGGAAGGGAGGGATTGCGGCGAGATCGAAACGCAGTAAATTTGGCGGACGGCCAAAGGAAACACCCGATCCTACCCGGCTGCATTTCCATCTCCTCGAAGTGGCGCGCCCGAGAATGGCATGACTCTTCTTTTTTCTTTTTTTTAAGTTTTCTCCGCAACTCTTCGCCACGGAGCACCGCAATTCGGATGAATGTTTAATGCGGGAGTCCGGATGTGTAAGCGCGCGTGAACCGTATTTAGGGTACCACTGCGCGCGCGGCTCAATTTTCTACTCCGTGAGAAAACATCGCGATGCGAGCCGCCATTTTGCGGCGAATACGCTATCAGAATAGAAGAACATTTCAGAGTAAAATAATTCTTAATTATAATAAACGTAATTATTTGATGTTTCAAGTACAAGATAGATGTAACATGATTAATTGTGTAATAAATGATTCTTGATTATCATTTACCGAAGAGAATAGACTGAGAGAAATAGTTGTGGCAACTATATTTTTGACAATTCTATAATTTAAGTATCTGGCACTAGTTTTATAAAATAACAAGAACTAAAGTAGTATTAAATACTATAAAAATATAGTAACGATAACAATATATGTCAACTATTATTAATTGATAGTGAAATAGCGACTCAACTATCATTACACAGTTATATAGACTTTATACAAATAAGATATAACTATTACATTTTTTTAGTTTAGACAAATATTTTTTTAAAGTGAAGCATAACTAATTAATTATTGTTGAGATGACTTGAAAAAAATATTATTATTATTATGCGATTATTTTTCTGTAATTTGTTGGACAATTTATTATAAATGTTCATATTACTACATTTTCTTAGTTCGTATTACTTATTCATTGTTGTTATCACAACTTTACAATACATAGTTGAGGCGCTATTTGTCTTCAAATTTCTAGTTGTTGGTACGACTTTTTTCTCTGAGTGTAATGGCTCATTCGTGCGATGATGACTGTCGACATCCCAATATTCATGCGATTAATTTCTCGACATGAGCTTTGCGCGCTGTTCATTGTTCCTGAAACTCGTCGTCCAGAAAATTCTGATACCAGCGCGATGCGCGCGTCGAATTCAGGATGCAAGACTCGACTTTTAAGGAACGCGCGCGGTCGGTCGGGTCGGGTCGCGAGTTGTATATCGGGGTCTCGGGCTTTCCTGGAGTATACCCATAAATATACGCGCATATGCGCGCACGTGAGGGGCTGCCCGACCAGCTAACCGCCGCCTCCTTTCACCCTCCGCCCTCACTCTCGCCCCCAACCCCCGCTGTCTCGCCCTTTGCTCCCGAACCCGCGTCCCGGGAGCCTGATGAGTCCTCTTGCTCGAATGCAGGTGGCGAAACGGCAATTAAGCTCGCGAGAACTACGGACTACCTCTTGTTTCGACCACCCTCCGGCTTCCCTGCCCGCGCCGCGCCGTGCCGTTTCTCGGAGGAAACGAAATTGCCGGAAACGCCACCCCGACTGCCTCCTCCTTTCAACCTAGAAAAGTTTCAGCGCCTTCGGATCTCCGGTGCACTCGAGCGTACTGATTGGCCGCGGTATCAGGGCGCGAAGACGAAAGATTGATCTCCTTTCTCGCTTGAAAATTCGAACACGTCGTTATTACACTATGTGATACATGTATTAATGTCTATTAATACATGCGGAATGTCATTCAATAAAGTCGTAGAAACTGTGAAAATTAAGATGAAATATCGTATTATATTTTAATTTTAAAACGCAAAAAGACACATCACGCGAAAACTAGATTGATAGTTACAGAGAGGAATCGTGAACTAAAATAAAAAAATCTATTTTTTACGATGTAGATTGCCACTTGTATCTTACAAATATTCTGTTGAATTTGTAGCTTCACTTTTTAATTTTGAAATAAGAAATGCTGTGCTAAAGCAGAAATAAGATTGGCAACTGACAAGATTAAATCGTCAGATACGTCAAATTGAGTTCGCGATTATATTTATCACTATCCATTATTCATATTGATATATAATAAAAACGAATAAATTTAGTAATTTATAGTTATAAATCTGAATGAACTGATCATCTTATCCTATATCGGAAGTTTTTCGTCGCGATTGTGGGTCACGCAGGAAGCCACCGACAAAGGGCACGACGTCGTGCAGGATATCTCCATTAGCAGCTTCGATTAAGGGTAGATGGAGGGTGAGCAGGAAGTAGAGCGGCAGGGAGGATAATTAGCTGTCCGTGCCGCTCGCTTTGCCGCGGCGTCGCGCGCTTCCGGACGCAACGTTAAAGAGTAATAAGGCGGGGGCGTGCTCGCGCTTTGTGAAAGGGAAGAAGAAGAAGAAGAAGAAAAAGGCGAGAAGGAAGAAGAGGAGGCCCGGCGAGCAGGGAGCACGTCAAAGTTCTTCCGCGAAGCGCGGGGGCAAAGGAGGAGGAAAAAAGAAGAGGAAAGCGCGGGAAGGACGAGAAGAGGACGAGGGGACCAAGAAGAAAAAGAACGGGTAGGTATTCGGAGAGAAGAGAGGAGGAAGGCTCGACGTCGTGGAGACGTACCCGAAGCGCCGGATAGGAAAGAGGTGATGAGGAGCGTGAGGAGAAAAAGGAAGAGGGAAGAGAGAGAAAGAGCGAGTAAGAGAGGAAAAAGGAGCGAGAGGAAAGGCGGCGAGAAGCCAAGGAGGTCTCTTCGGGGACCGGAGACGACGGCGAGCAAAAAACGAGCAAAACGGAAGCGAGGGAACCCGACTCGAGCTCTGCCTTTGCCTTACCTTGCCCTACCCACCTCGCCGCACCACTCCTCGTCCTCGTCTTTGCCTCGCCTCGCCTGTGCCTGCCAGCTCGCCACGAGACGGCAAACACGCCCGAGCTTAAGCTTCGTTCTCATGCCAACGCGGCTGCACGCCTCCGCCGTCTTCTTGGTCGTCGTCTTTCTTTTTACTCTCGCTAACCTGAACCCCCCGGTCCTTCCTTCTACAGCGTCTTCTCTCGGCCGCTTCGGTCTCGTCTTTCGTTGCCGCGCTCTCGCAAGAGAGCCATTCCGGCTCTCCCGCTGCTCCTCGTCTCATCCGAACGCGCGTGCGAACGCAGCGGCAACGATTTGACGAGATCTTATCTCTTTATAATTCTTTTAAATGTCCGAATAATTAGCTACGAATTAGAATTACTTTAATGATCGAAATTATCTAAATTTATCTGCATTTTTTAAGCAAAATTTTTTCTCTATCTCAATTCGTCTATTTTTTCAAGTTTTCGTTGTAGACATTAAGCCATTCTACCTGGTCACTCAGCATCCATTGCTACACTGTTAGAAAATTTGTGTTAAGTTTACCACATTTCACGTGCCCCAAAACGATCCACTCAAATTATTATGTTAATTTGACATATGATGAATATGTTAGAAAGTAACACAAACATTATGTAAAAATTAATACAAAAAAATGTAACATTTTGACACAATTTGTGGAAACGTATTTCTTCAGTAAAATTAACGTTTATAATATGTTAAATTAACACAAATATCATCTTTGATTCATTTACTTTAGAATTTGTGTTTTTAAATTGGATTATTTTTGTTATTTGTTCATTTACTCATAAATTATGTTATTTTTACACTAAGAATTGTTAAATATCAATTTAATACAAAATATCCAAATAACACAATCACATTATGTTAAATTAGCACTCGGATATGTTAAAAATTCAACACAAAAATTTGAACAAGGATCGTTTTTAACAAATATAAGTACAAAATGTTTATTTTTACAAAATTTTTACTGTGTACAATATACCCATAGCGTTTGTACCTTGTATACAGATCTCTATTCCAATATCTCAATACGTAATATATTCTTCTATTATGCGGCTGAACGTGTGCTCAGGATATTATTAGGTAAAGAATTTATTATTAGGAATGATAAGTGCAAGAAAGATTCTCGAGCCAGAAATAGACACGAAGATCCATACGTACGCAAGCTGCTATTCCTTTTTTTTCGACGCTGCGCTAGCGAGACGTGCGCGCGAGATTGTAATTAGTCGGCCGATCTCGAACGTAATTACTTATACGTGCACGAGTCGGCGAGTCTCGGCGTATTATAGAATTGTAGAATTATAAACGTTACTCATGTCCGAACCGAGGAACAATTAATAAAACTTCGCCTACAATATTTCACATTTCTATTTAAAATACGAACACGATAACTTTGCAGATATAGCTTCAAATATTTTTAAATTTTCTGACACGTCGTTAAACGTTTTAAAAATAGCTATTTTTAAGTAATAAACTCCTCACAATAACACAGTACAAATAAACGAATCTCGATTAAAATGTAATAATATAAACGTAAACTTGAACGTATTTAAATCTTTGTGCAGAATGCGAATAGAATCAAAATGCACATTTGTGCACACAAAATTAAAGCCGTACACGTGCATATTATACTAAATAGAGGAATACATTCGATCATTCCCCCGCAGGGGAGAGAGCAAATATCCTCAAGGCGGGAGCCCAGGGCGTTCCGCGCGGCATATCGTTATCAACAATTAACAATCGCGCGGCGATCGGGGTCGCAATCGCGCATGCACGCACAATTGCGAGCCGCGGATTAATTAATGAGCTGGGCTTTTGACGTTCGATGAGCACACGCCGGCTATTGGCGGCGGCATGGCAGCGGGTTGATCCTGAGCTATCGCACGCGCACTATCCGGGCCTGGATCGCCGCTGTGCGTCCCGGCGCCGAGCGTCGCGCCTCCCGTCCGCCCGCGTAATCCGCTTCTGGCATCACGAGTTATGTGCCGCGCCGTCGACAGCCCTCGGCTTAAGCTCGGCGGTGCACACTTCCGCGCGCAAAAACGAGAGACAAAGAGAGAAAGAGAAAGAGAGAGGGAGGGGAAGAGCGAAAGAGAGAGAGAGAGAGAGAGAGATGTCGAAATATCGCTCGCGGTTTTACCGGGAGCGCGCCGCGTCCGTAATAACTCTTTTCTCCCCGTGTAACAAAAGCGGCCTGCGTCTTGTTATTACGGTACGAGTACGGTCGTAATGCCGCAAATTATACTCCGTTAGACGGCAAATTAGAGCGGATAGAACGTTTTTAAGTTCATGCTTTATGAATAGCTTACGCTCATCCGGAGTAAACTTACGAGACGACCTCGACGAAACAATCTTGACGCACCATTCTTTAATGTATCGAAGATTAAAGTGAGAGATCATGCCGTTCACAGTGGCAAGGCTTAAGGGCGGACTGACCTGTCCAAGATTACGCGTTTCTGGGCACGCATACGCATATCTAACCGATAAAGTTCTCGCGACTGCGCTCGAACAAGCATCTTTGCCGAACTGCCCGGTGTCACGCTATCGCGAAAAGTGGCCGTTATGCCTTGCGCACACACGCGCGTCGCGATACACCGCCGGACAAAATGAGTGAGATTAGTTATCGCGAAGCATAAGCGTCGTTGAAAAACGACGAGATGAAGTGCTGAAATTGCGCGTCCCTATCTGAGAAAATGAAATTCCTAATATCGAGATAACAATATATTCTAAGCGTTATTTTTCTTTATGAAACTGCGACAAAAATAATTGATCAGTTTTCAGCAGCGATAGCAATTATTTTAGTTGAAATTAACGTTAGACTTTTAATATTAAAAATATAGGACTAAATAAATATGATAGATATATAATACAAGCAGAAATACACGAAAAAAAAACGATTTTGCTGAAGTATCTAAAATTTTAGCTAGATACAGATCTGAAAATAATTTTATTGGGCTAAATAATTATGTAGAACGTTCAGGTTGGTAAAATGTCAAAATTTTTTGCAGCATTGCTCGTCATGCTTGAATTTCCTACATAATTATTTTGATGAGCCAACATAACTATTTTCAGATTCTCGTATCCAACTCAATTTTTAGATACTTCAGCAAAATTGTTCTTTTCGTGTAATACTACTCTATATATATTTCAAATCTTAAACCGTCTCTAAGAGATCGTTTTTAAAAAAATTATCAGTTTTTATTTTTAATAATTTCTAACACATGAGTGTAACACAATGCATTATCATAAATTGCCAAACGCAATATTATCGAAATTTCTTAAAGTCATTTCTATGATAGCGTAATCTAGTAAGAAGAATAATTGACTGTGATTTATCAATTTCTTACAATTACAATCGCTTACGACTGTCTTTACGTTATATATGTAGAGCAGCCTTAAAGGCTTTTACAACTTTACATGGAAAATACATATTGTGCGATAGGAGGAGCTCGTAGATTACTCGAAGGAAAAATGCAATCTCGTGTAATTAAGAGTTATATCGGCGTTCTAGAAACAACAGGACGCGTAACTGCGGGAGCGTCATATAATTATCTCGTTACGGACGGCGGCGCAAGAAGCAAGAACGAGCGTAAGAAAAGTGAGCGGCCTCGCGCGACACGCGAATAACGACGGATCGAATCGGGCGATACGCGTTGCACGCGCGATTAACCGGTATCGTCCCAATTGCGCTTGAAAGCAATCGACGGCGGCCGCGGTCGGTCCAGGAATGCATGCGTTGCCGCGTTGCACTATCATTACCGTCGCACCCGGATAACCGGCTATGCTCGATCATTACCTGAAACTTAGAATTAACACCTGGATCGCTCGCGCGACGATGACCGGCAATCTTGCCGCGTCGACGCGTCGAACGCTGCGTGCGTTCCCGATTAGACCTGATGCCTATCGTTAAACGGAGGTCCCGATGCAATTACGCGATAAGCCGCGCAGACCGCGCTCCTCGAGCAGGCGACTGAAAACGGTTAGAGATCCCAATTATAAACGAGACCCCCGTGAGCGCTTCTCTCGCCAGGATTCTCTTCCTAACGTCACGAAAGACGTATACCGAGCTAATTGCAACTTTTGAAGGAGAGGGACCGCGTCTATCGCCGAAAATCTGATTTTCGAGATAATAATTAAGGCGTTCCCGTCGCTCGAATTTAATACGCGATCGCGATACTCGATATCACGGACGGCGGAATAGAGTTTCGAAATTACAAATCAAAGGTCCCTCTTAATTAATAAGCGGCGCTACGTCACGTCCTCGACTCCGGCTCTCGTGTGTCGATAAAATACGCGCGCGCGCGACACCTCCGTTCCTATTTTATCGCGCGGCGCATAAATCTCTTTTTATCCGGGCGGGAGGTACGAACGCGTCGAAACGAGCGAACGAATGAACGAGCGGACGGACGGAAAATTTTGGTCGCGCGGAGTGTTCGTGGCATTACACGGACGAGCGGGCGCGTTCTCCCGCTCCCGCTGGTCGAAAATTTCGAGAGCGCGCGCGGATCGAGGTCGCGACGTAGGTAGGTAGGTAGGTAGGTAGGTAGATAGGTAGGTAGAAAGAGAGGCGGCGCGCGGGCGGGATAGGTAGAGGCTGGAGAGGCGAATGGAGGGCTCTTGGATGCATTAATCATCTCCGTACTTCGTCCGCCGCCCGCTCGCGGACTCCCTCTTCCTGACCCTTTTCGACCCTCCGTCCCGTCCCCGTCCCGTCCTTTCGACCCTCTCGCTCCGTCACTCACGCCTCGTCCTCCGCCCGCGCGCCCTCCACCAAACCCTTTCTCACTTTATCTCCCGTTCGCTTCTCGGATCGCGTCTACAGGGTGGCCGCGGAGTACGCGTGAGAAAACTGACGGAATCAGCGCGCAAGCTGGATCGTGATCGATAAGCGGACGAGTCAAGAGAACAGACTACGCGTGAAAATCAATTAAAACATCTTTAGCATTTTTCACGCGCTTGCGAGTTAAAATGTATCATCTGCTTCGGGAGAATGATAAGTAAAAGCACGAGAGGATGGAACTTTTAGTTAAGAGATCAGTCAAATTTTCATTCCAATGGGAAAAAGGATCGGCACCGGGGAGAAAATGGGCGAGATGTATCCGGGACACCCTGTACATGTCCCCGGAGAGATGGAACACGCGCTCTGGGAGCGACGGGCGAGATAAATAAGCGACTCGACGCGCGCCAGCGACGACGTTCCGTGAGTCTACGAGACGCGGATGCCTGCGCCGCGACGCTTCGAGGTCGTCGGGCGCCGCGACGAAAGACGGGCGACACGATCTTCTCGAGACGCGAGACGCTCTCGACGCGTTAGACTCTCGTCGTCTCCTCGTCGTTCGAGTTTCCGCTAAAAAAGAGATCGATTCTAAACTTAGGAAAGTATTTTCAGCGGAGAGAGAAGCCCGGCAACTTCTGCGACTCCGCGCTGAAATATGCATAAAAATAATGAATTCGGGCGGGCGTCCCGCGAGGATGAAAAATATCAAACTGTTAAGATAGGACCCTGTAGCGAGTCGCGGTGGATAAACATCACTGTATCACGTACCACGTTGCTCACCCGCGTAATATTATTATGACAATTAGAACGATATTGTAACAGGATTGTGATCATTACCGTGTTACACTGTCCTGTCGTTACTAATAGTCCAAAACGAGGCGTGTAATTAACCGCGTTAATATTGCAGTGACGTCTAGAATTTCATGTAACTCTATCAAGATTTAAACGTCATCGTCTGTCCCGCTGTATAAACAATGCGATATCGATTGCGTTCATAATTGAGGAAATGAGTTATAATGCGCACACACTCACACATATTTCCTTTTAATTTACGATTACTGACGTGTCTCAGACTTTCTATAGTTCTACGAAAAATAAAGTAAATTGAAAGGATCAGAAAAGGAATATTTTATTTGCGACATACTTATATGTTGCAAATGAAACATTCTCCTGTATTTACTTTCTCTTTTTTTTTTTAGATTTTCTACTCGCTGTATAAATTTATTTCTTGATTTTCGCCGAGTCGCCGTGCTAAAAGTTTCTTATTCCCTCGCGCTGGGGAAAGGATCGTGGCGCGCGATGCGTTCGTTTCAATTTAATTTACCGTAGCCGGCAAGACCGGATCGAGCGCACGAGATCGATCGATCTGCGCGATCGACACGGCCGAGAATAGAGTCGAGGCCACGGAGGAGGAGATCCATGGAGGTAATAGAGCCGTGGAACGAGCAGACACCTCGCAATTTGGCTAATGGCCTTCCACCGGCACCTTGGGGATACACGGCCGTCGGCGGCGCGTCGCCCAAGGAACACGGTCCCTAGTACGTTGGAACCCTAACGAGAGGGGTGGCACGCGCTCGTTGCGTCGCGCCCTCTCCGGTTTTGCCCTTCGCGTCGTCGCCACCGCTGTTTCCGATAGTTTGCCGAGCGGAAATTGCGTGCCGAATACGGCAAATATGATTGTTCCTCGCGACTACGTCACGAAGGGCGAAGCCTAAAGGTAACAGCAATCCGTCTTCAAAGGATTTCTCTTATGAGAGCAAAAAAATTGGCCCAAATGATAGAAAAGGTAAAGGGGAAGGATTTTTTCGTCTACGCTCTTCTCTTTTTAAATTGTAACGTAGAATAGAAAATATTTCAGCGACGAATTTTTGAAAACGTCAGCAATCACGGACTCGTTGCGGCATTATAAAAAAACTATCGCGATAACGGACTACGGAAACAAAAGTTTATAGCGTAATCCCGTAAACCGAATAAACGAAATGTATCCATCGAATTGCCATCGTAAACACAATTTTTGCGACACGATGAAAATGCGCGCTTTCATACATCGCTCTCGCAAAACGAGCTCTTCAAAACGTGATCGAACAAATCGGCAATTGGATGTGAAAAGCGTTCTCTTCAAACGTTTCAAGCTCTTAAAGAATTTTGGTGGTGTGTAGAGCCATTATAGCCGACATACATGAAAATTAATGATCATATAGTTAGAAGCTAAGCTAGTAGCTAAGATATACGTACATACATACATACACGAATATATTGTACATATGAACAAAGTGTTTAGCAAAACGTACGACTGATGGAAATGATTTCTTAAGAAAAAAACGAATTAAAATTTTATAAAAAAACCTTTTCAAAGACGGACTTTTATGTATTTATATATAAAGAATTATCTTATAAATTATCTGAAAAAGAATGTATTGTATTCAAGATCACTTGTATTTGTTTAATAATGTTGTATATTGTCATTCTGCACGTTTTACTAGATCCGTACATGTAAGAGTACTTGTTGAAAAGCCTTCGTCATAGAACATTAAGCATTAACAATATTAATAAGTGTAAGCTATTTATTAATGTGATGATCTTGAAATATTAATAATAATTAATTAATCTTAGAAGGGCTAATATAAGAGCATTGCCGCAGTTAACAGAGCGTAATCAATTAATGTAATTTATTATCTATATTTACAGACGTTTCGGCTTTCCTTTAAGCCTCAGTGTACGAAGTACATTCTTGTCAACGTTCGATGTTCAAATGGCCTTGAATGTACTTTCATACACTGAGGATGGCTTAAAAGAAAGCCGAAACGTCCGTAAATATAAATAATAAATTACATTAATTAATTACGCTCTGTTAACTGCGACATTGCTCTTATTAGCCCTTCTAAGATTAATTGATTAAGCATTAAATATTGAAATCCTGAAAGATCGCTCCCGCTTCCGTTAGATAAGCGAAATATCGTATCGATACCCCGATACCATTTCTAGCCCCGCCGAGGCGGGGAACTGCGGTCGCGCACGTGAACGCGACCGCACGCGAGCGGCAATTATCCGGCAGCCGCCCGCACCGCGTGGTCGACAGCGATGGTGGAGAGGGCGTGAGAGAGAAAGAGAGAGAGAGAGAGAGAGGTAGAGTTGCTATGAGCCCGGCGGATCCCACGGGCGCGATTGCGGACCCGGGGCTAGCAGGGCGCTGTCGCCACCAGCCGACGCCCTTTTTGCCGGCACGTTCGAATCAGCGTCGGTCTCATAATTTCGGTGACCAGCGGCGATCATCAGAATTCTTTGCCGCTCTCCGTTAATCTGCGAGAAAAAAGAAACGCAGCTCGACGTGGAGAGAAACAGAAGATTTTTTTACTATTTATTGCTCGGAGAAAAATGATTTTTCCGAGAAATGATAATGATTCGAAAAAAAAAGGAAATCTTCGCGACAAACGAACCTAAAACGCACACAGTTTGGAAACATCGCGGCGAGTAACATTAACCCCGATTCACCCTCCGATTGCGAATGACGGTGTCTGCGAACAAAGGTTTGTCGACTACGACGCAACGTCGCGACGAGACTTCATTCGGCAGATCTCTGCGATCGATCGCCATCAGTCGACCGAGAAACCCGACCGAAGTAAGACATATACATCACAACGGCCGCGTGGTATATATATATATATATATATATATATATATACGTGTATATATAGGTATATCGTGCGGACACACGCCGTCATTATTTCGCGATCGATGGCCGACTATATACGCGCGTACCAGATGCGTAATACGTGGTACGGCCCGTTGTGTAGAGTCGATGCTACGGGCGATCGAATCGCGGCGCGCCTCTAAATAAGGCCGTGCGATTTATTCACGCGTCCCGTCGCCGGTCACTTTGATCCGTCTAGCGCGAAATCAACCTTTTTTTTTCGCAGTTTCTCTCTCCCGACCGGGGTTCGGTCCGTGTCCTTGCCAACCGCAAGATCGGCGTCCGCTCGAACTCGTCGCGTGGCTCGAGTGGCCGATTTATGCGTCGTCACGCGCGTCCATCCTTCTCCGGAATCGCCCTCTCTCGCACGAGAGAGCGGAAACCACCCTTGCGTTCCACTCGGCCTCGATAGGGGTGGCATGTATGATTTAGAACGGAATAGGGCGGAAGAACGATTTATGACGCTAGAACCAGAGAGTCCTCGAACTTGATGATTATTTGTAGACATGGTATTTTTTATACATACGTTTAATATTTCTTCTCTTTCGTATATTTATTTTTTTTTTTACTTCTATAACATTAATAATTTATTGAATTTAATAGAAATTTAATTTTTAATTTAACTTTATCAATTTTAATTAAATTTTCCGTTTAATTGAGATTCAAATTAACGCGAAATTTTACATTTCCTATCTTGCCGTCTGTTCTCTGTCAAACACGTATTAGTACTCATTAGCATATAATTATACCTCGATTAGAGATGCCGCTACTTCTCCATTCGTCCCGCTTCGCGACCCCATCCCTACAGCGCACTTCGATCCCCTGCGGAGGGGTGGCTTCCCTCGCGAGGGGTGCTCGCGCGAGGCAGGAGGGTGCGTCAACTGTTGCACGATCGCTCAAACTTTTCAGTCACAACAGGAAAGCCCGCGGCGGTGCCGGCGGATCGCCACTTGCCGCGCGAAGGATGGCTTGTCGTTCCCCTATCCCCCTCGTTGCCGCAAATAGAGGGGGGAGGGTTGACAAACGAGGCGGATAAAATCGTTCACGCGTCGTCTGGAAATTCCCGTGGTATTAATAAGCGGCTCCCCGCGGGATAATTTTTCTTGCGACGCTTTACGTGACTACCCGCGCTAAATTTGCGTTACCTCAACGACAAAACATTCGCCGTTAGTTCCAGATTACGAAGCTAACTAAAAAATCTATGTTAAATCAATAGTAATATCTGTATTTCGTGTCACTTGCGAAACAGCAATTAGTTATAGTCAATCTGCAGTCTTCCGCGAAAAATATTGAGAAGCTTCTTTCTAAATGACTTAACCCCAGTAATTTTTTAAAAATTATAATTAAAAAAAAATATCTTTAAATCTCATTTTATTTCCGTGACTTCCGATCGATTCTCTGTATTTTGATTGTTTTTTAACTGACTTCGGAGTTCCGCATGAATTTGAGATGTTTTGTGCTTTTGTTATATTTTTATTTTGTGCTTTTCGCCATTTGACTTTCCATTTGTTGTATTTCGTGTCCTTGATTTTCCAATCGAGTTGAGAAATTAAGAATTAGCATCTGAATTACGCCCCTACCTAAGATTTAAGATGAATTGAGGCTTAAGAAATTTTCGCTTGGCTTAAATTGTAGCCGAAGCGTTCGACGTTTCATCGTTTTAATTTAAATATATTAATACAATTGCGCATCAAATACCGCGTCGTACTCTCATTAGCTGATTCTTATTGTAAATTTTATTTTCAATTTCGAGAGTCATTTATTTTTATCATTAAAATATCTTTCACGAATTAAGAGCCGCGATTTGACGATATTCTTGTGGCGGAATTCTATTGCCGAGTCAATCGCTAATTTTTCAGAGCGCCACACCGCGATAATACAAATGGATGAGGATTATCACGAATTCCTGACAAATTAATGGCCATCGATTAATTCTCACTCAATGCGCTGTCCTTCGACGGCGTTAGGGCGCGGAGTGACGAAAGCGGAAAAAAGAGAATGGAGATGTAAAAAAATCCCTGCGGATTTAATTAACATCGTGCGCTTCTCTCCCTTTCCGTCCTTCAACCCTCTGACATACACGATCGTGCTGGAATTTATCGGAACTTCTTTGTCAAAATGCGCTCGCGAGCTAACGAAACCGCGAATAAATTTGTAAACTAATAGCAAAACAGGTAAAAAAAGAGGAGTTCAAAGTAATCCGATTAATTCGGAAAATTCATATCCTAATAACGTTTAACACTGTGGAATTTTTAGCGAAACTTTTTTCCCCACGCTCGGGATATATCCTCGCTTAATCTTCAAAAAAATCGTTAAAAATAACTTGTGCGCAATTGATTGCGATCGTTGGATTAGGAAAACATCCCTTTCCAACACATTTTTCTCCATGTCACGTCGATCATACTCGTCTCGGAAGGTATTCCGTAATATTTCATCTCGTAATATTTCACACAGCAGCTACGATCAGAACGCTAACGCACGAATTTTAGTTGCATTTTTGTTACGGACAGCAATCTCGTAGCGTCGGAGTCGCGCGAGGTGCCGGGGGGGGGGGGGGGGGGGGGGGAGATTCGTCAAAATTTCAGTGTAGCGGGGCCAGATAACAGCGGGGCCGACAAGCAAAATAAAAGACGCCCGGATATCCGACGCCGGCGCGAGCACGAGCGCGATCCAATAGCGTTGCAATTTCATCCATCCTCCATTCCGAGAGGAAATCCTTCGGGCGAAACAAAAGCGAGCAACGCGACCGACGCGACGGCGAGAATTCGGTCGGGAATTCGTCGACGCGCGAGCGACATAATTCGACGAGATTTTTGTCGCCCCCGCCCTCCTTCCCCTCCCCCCTCCCCCGCAGCTTCCTCGAAATTCAAATCCTCGACGAGGAAAACGATCGGGGGAGGGGAGGGGGGGACGCGATAATCCGCGAATGCGCGACGCGAAAAATCTCGCGCGGTTTGCATTTTTAACACCCGGCGAGTTAGAGGCAGAGGGAATATCGGAATAGGAGCGACGATTCGTTCGTTTCGACGTTTCGGTGACAATCGATATCGAGAATTTCCGCGACATATCCTAACAACGTTATGGAACTTTTAACGAAACTTCTTCTCTCCCGTAAAAGGCGATGACGTTCGAGATATATCTCGACTTAATCTCTCGAAAAAGAAGAGCTAAATTTTTTTGTACCAAATTCTTTGTTCCCTCGCTTGACCTGGCGCACATTTCACCGGCACACGTTACACCCCGCCGCGTCGCATCCTTTCATCCCGGCGAAATCCTTTCGGGGGTGGGAGCGGGCGAGCCCGCGGGCGATTAACTCGCGAAACTCGTGCGCCGGAAAAATCCAGCGGGTGAGAGCGGTGGCAAAAATTTCGTCGGGAAATTTAACCAACCGACTTTTCCGGCGTGGCAAAGCTCAGGCTCGGCTCAGCTCGGTTCGGCTCGGTACGGTTCGGTACGGTTCGGGAAAAACGTCGCGATATCCTTCCGGTGGATTTATTCCGTTCGCCGAATCGAGCGCAAAGGACAAAGATAAAATCCGCGGGATCTCTCTCCGGGGAGAAGCAGAGAACAGGGATCACCGCGTGCAGGATGGATAGGTGGAGGGAACGGGGGCGGCTGACGAGATCGTGGACGGCGGATTCCCAAGGGGGCAACCGGGGAAGAGGGGAGCGCGACGGACAGGATGAGGAAGAGAACCGGGGTTGTGGAAGCTGCAGCGGCGGCGACCCCCGGAAGGTGTGGGCAGCGAGTGGCGATTATGGCTGGCCCTAGCCTAGGAACAGCTATCTTCCATCTAGAGTCTAGACTCAAGAGAATATAGCCGACACGCTGAAACGTTAGCAACTCTCCCTCGCGCCTCGTCATCGGGAGCAGGACTACCGGGTGATCTAAAATAGAATTTTTTCGTCGTTTTGTGAAGGGAAAAATCGCGCTTGTATATGCAACAGCATATTCGACCGACAAGAGGGTTGCATTATCTAAAAATTCCAAAAATTTTCCAAAAATTGCGATTCCAAAAAAAAATTGAAAATTTCAAATCACGAAAATCTGAATTCTTGAAAATTGATAAATATAAGTATTATAAGTACATTATCATTGACAGATCAATAAGTCAAATAAATCCAGTTCTTATTTTGCGTTTCCGCAAAATTTTGCGTTATTTCAACGTGGCATTGAAATAATAAGAAGCATTGGTGTGTCAAATTTTAATTTTAATCATAAATATTTTTAAAGATTATGTTACATTTAGATTGACATGTATTTTAATTAATGAATATTGCAATTAGTAATATAAATAACTATAATCTAAAAATGTTTTATGAAAGATAACTTTCAGAAAATTTTGAAAGCGCTTTAAAGATGTTTCGTGGTAAAGTCTTAAAGAATCTTTTTTTAAAACATCTGAGACGTCATCCAGACACACGTGTTGTTTGCGGTGTCATGTCGCGACGTCGTATCGCGACGCTTTACGATCACCCGGTATGCAACCGGACCGCCACGCGAAATATATGGATGGCGAATAAAAGTAGATTGCCGCGGCAGCCGAGCTACGGACAGCAGCATTTTTATAGCTCATATATGCCTGCGCGTGATTTCACGTTCCGAGTTGTATCGATACCGTCGAAATGTACTTAAAAGTTATATCAGTGAAATCGATTAATCCGAAGCATCTTCTTCATTTCTTGATGTTAGATCTTTATCCGAACTGGAAGAAAGATGGCTCGATACACAAAAAGATTTTGCTGATGGATCTAAAATTTTGCTGGATATAGATCAGAAAATAATTTTGTCGGAATTTCAACAAAAATAATTTTGTTGAAATTTAAAAAATAATGAGCAATGCGCTGCAAAAAATTTTGATATTCTACCAATTAGTTTGAGCGTTCTACATAGTTATTTTTGTGTGATAGTTCAAACAAAATTTCTGATCTGTATCCAGCTAAAATTTTAGCTCAGCAAAACCGTTCTTTCCGTGTAGTGTTGGATTATATAGTGCTGATCAATAAAGTTTCGGTAATAATAATAAAAACCTACATTTTGCTCTTCTCCGTTGATTCTGTTTTTCATGTTTGATGTTCAAAAAGTTGTAGCAGGTCATTTTTTTGTAGTCAAAAGAACTTGTTTTTTGAAAATCTAAATATGGCAAATTCTTCTCTTAGTTCTTATCTTGTATAAAAATTTTATGTGTGTGTTATGCTGATTCATTATGAAATCAAGTAGATCGCTTTAGCTTATATTTCGGTTGTCAAGTTAGAAATCAGGATAAAAGTTGGATTCCTCATGTGTGCCATATATCTTGTAAGCAAAACTCCAAACCCATCTCGCGATGTAAAAGGGATATGAGAAGGAAAACTTCAAAAGCTGTTTTGCATGAAAATGATTGAAGGAAAATGAAGCAGATATTTCTAATTAAAAATGACGTCGTGATAAATATTTTAGTAACAAAAAGATGTAAATGCTGCAGAATTTTTATTGATATTTTTGTATTCAGTGAGAAAAAAATTTTAAAACAATTTTCATGTTACTAAAAAAATTTTATTTGTGTTACAATCAAACGCAAGTTCGCAATCGCTAATTGAATAATGAAGTTTGTTTGCTAAGGAGATGAAAAATCCAATTATAGATTACATTTATATTCACAATATCTTACAGTTAGATCTTAGACTTATCATCAAATTTTGATCGCCACTATGACTACAGGAGAACAAATTCTTGCGTGGTATCCATTAAATAAATTTCATCGTTTCGACGCATTAGCGAGGTCAACAAGTTTCGAACAGGACCCTGAGAAGAACCGTGGCTGACTCTGGCTGGAAAAAGGATGTTAACTTCGTAAAGATTCCGTGAAAAGGAAAACTGATAAAAGGCGCGGCAATGTTCCGTAGAAGTTACAGAAGCGGACGCACATCGCGAAACGTGTAAGGCCGAAGCTAATTAAATCGTATCAAATGGAACATCAAGAAAATCAGAGTATCAGTGAGGGAGCTATTGCGAAGAAAGTACATTACTGTTACTATCACTATATATACATACATATATATATATATATATAAATTATTTAAATAAAATAAAATTGATAGCATGAAATTGTATAATCCTTTGAGAGGAAATGAAGACAAAGTATAATTTATAAATTTAAATGACAATTTTTGTATTGCTTACACTCAGAGAAAAAAGTCGTACCAGCAACTAGAAATTTGAGAACAAATAGCGCTTCAACTATGTATTATAAAGTTGTGATAACAACAATGAATAAGTAATATGAACTAAGAAAATGTAGTAATATGAACATTTATAATAAATTGTTCAACAAATTACAGAAAAATAATCGCATAATAATAATAATGTTTTTTTTTCAAGTCATCTCAACAATAATTAATTAGTTATGCTTCATTTTAAAAAAATATTTGTCTAAACTAAAAAAATGTAGTAGTTATATCTTATTTGTATAAAGTCTATATAACTTTGTATGATAGTTGAGTTGCTATTTCACTATCAATCAATCGTTGACATATATTGTTACCGTTACTATATTTTTATAGTATTTAATACTACTTTAGTTCTTGTTACCTTATAAAACTAGTGCCAGATACTTAAATTATTACAGAGTTGTCAAAAATATAGTTGCCACAACTATATTATTTTCTCTCAGTGTATGTGTATCCGTAACGTGTGTGTGTGGGGGGGGGGGAGGAGAGGTACTATGCTTTAGATTCCTTATGCTTCAATCGAGATAAAAGTTCGTAAACTTTCGACAGTTACAAATATAATATCCAATACATATAAAATATAGACCACAAGTATAGAATCCATATAGCAGAATACATATAGCATACACAATCACATGAACATGTATATACTGATGATTGAATTCGTTCCCATCGTTCGTGCCGAATAACCCGGATCCAGTACTTATCGCGTCGAGAGCGTGTGGAAGATATCGCGGGAACTCGCAATTACCCTAATTACACGAAATGAAGCGGTCGCAGCGTCGATGACGCGGCGTCTGCGCGAGTTTATCATGAGAAAGAGAGAGAGAGAGAGAGAGAGAGAGAGAGAGAGAGCAGCAAGCGAAATGGAGACTAAGAGAGAAAGACGATGAGAGAGAGAGAGAGAGAGAGAGAGAGAGAGAGAGAGAGAGAGAGAGAGAGAGAGAGAGAGAGAGAGAGAGAGAGAGAGAGAGAGAGAGAGAGAATTGTCAAGAAAACGAGCAGCCGGATGGGCGCGCGGCCGGAGGAAGGATCTTAATTTCATAAGGATCCGTTCCCGAAGGAGATCGATTTTCCTGACCCTCGGGTACGTTAATAACCTCGGGTTGTGCGCGCCCGGCCGCTTATCCTGCCCGGAGGGAGAGGCGACGGGGGGAGCGCCGCGATCGCGATAAATAATTTCGTTGGTTATCGCACCGGCCCGGCTTCTGCAATTTTCATGCGCCGGATATACAGGGTGTTCTGCCGACAGATATTTTTCCTATCCCCGTACGAATTCTTGGGGGTAGAAGAGAATTTTCGGGATAGAAAACAAAAAGAATCGAAATAGAAATCGGTGATCTAAACGCAAAAATATTTAATATAATCGCTCTGAAAACTAGAGGTGTTAATTATCTATATATTATATAGAATTAGTAGCCGTTCGTAATTATATATCTATATATATTTTTTTTTACATAAATTTGTTACATAAAAAATTGTTATATCTTAGAAATATACATCGATACGTGTATAAAATATTGCGATTTTTCGTTCGTTATTTTTTTCTCACGCAAGACGCTCATCGGCGCGGCTCGCATTTTTCAAAGTGAAAAGCTTTGGCGGCCGCGCGAAACGATGAAATATTCGCGACAAGCTGGCATCGAGTTATACCGGCTAAATTCATCGTCAGTTTAACCTTTTTTTCCGCCGATACGAGCCACGATCGATTTGAAGCCCGATTAAGGGGAACTGGGCATCACGCGCAATGCAATGACAGGAGAGGACGAGTGGAATTGCGTTAAAGTGATTACCCGCTCTCGCGTTCCGCTTCGGACATTAATATTGTAATAAAAAATAAACGTCCGGTGCAAACGTATCGACTTATCCTGAATACCGACGTCGAGAAACGCCGAGAGAGTATGAAGTCTTTCATTTCGAAGTTGATTTTTATAGAAGTTATTTAATTATAAAACGATCCGGTATCTCATTCACGCGCGGAACTTAATACGCTAAATGTTCCCCATGAACGCTCATACTTTGCAATGATTCAAAATATTATAGTAATGTAGGAGAGAGAGAGAGAGAGAGCTCACTTGAGTTTTTTAAATAAACTTATTTTTGATGCGTGCAACTAAAGGGTTGCCAGCGGCCGATTAAATTTCCGCCGGGGAAATCCGACTCCGACCTCATCAAGGGATTCTTAGCTTTAAAGAGAGGAGGCGCAACCTCCGATACACCCTGTATACGTTTGCAGCGTACCTACCAAGATTTACTCTGGCCGTAGCACGGAGTGCTTGTGCGCGCGCGAGTGTGTGCCCGTGCAGCGTGTATTTGGGTTTCAGGGCACGTGTGTACACACACGTACGTACGTGTGCGCGTATGCGTATGAATGTGTGGCTGCGTTGTGTGGCGCACGACACGCGAAACGGATGATCGAGCACCACTGACGCCCGAGCCACACACACACGGGGTTAGTTTGGGAGCTCGCGAATGGCTATGGCGTGCCGAGGGATGATTAATGCACGCCACCACCATCGCCCCACAGCACGCCGTCGCTCTCTGTACACTCGCGCCCCCGCCGCCACCCCCGTGGCATAGGTCGGGCGAGCGTCATCGTTGTTTTGCACGCACAGGTGCGGAAACATTCTCCGGAAGCGGCGCGCGACTCATTGTTCGAACTTCAAGGACCGCATCTCTCTCTCTCTCTCTCTCTCTGTGCTACTCTTTCTCTCTTTGTCTTTAATTCTCTATTTTCCCATCACCACTTTATAGAAATCGGTTCGCGATCTTTTAATGGAGTTTTCCCCGCGCTTTCATTGACTGTAAGCTGTAGATGCTTGAATGCATTCGATTTTTTATGATTTAATTTCTTAACAAAGCATTGACAAAAATATCGATCTTCTTTTTCGCAACGCGATTCTATGGACCATTCATCTTTTGGTTTATGAATAGTAAAGACAGAGCGAATGTACCGCTTCGCTAACGAGGAATAGATTTTTCTACAAGCGACAAGTTATTTTTACGACTTTTTAAATACATATCTATGATAATTATTGTGTAAGTGAAAGTGAAGCTTAATATTCCAGGTGAACGAAACGTCTAAGTCATTCTTATAGCGAAAATAATAAAGCATTATCCGTGAGTTTGTACTGCTAAGAAAATGATTAATTCGCTAAAAGCCGATACATATCTTCTTCATTTGCGGTTCACGGCGTAATTGGCGCGAAGTTCAAATCCGAGATGACACGGATATTAAACTTTCACGGGACGACATTTTTCTCCACGGTGGAAAATAATCACGTGACGCTAATGAATGCAACGGAATCTCATTTAGGAGATATCGGATAGCTTGACAATCTGATATTCGGTTTGCATCGAGAAGCGCGTTTGTGTTTTTCGCGAAAAGCCGCGCTTTCCACTTCGTGAAAGGACCACTTCTACGCGTTGCATGGCATAATGATGTGTATAAAATACTTTCAATTAAACGATCGAATGCGTAAAGCCGTCGATAGAACCGCGAACGAATGCGCTATATTTCTACATAATATTTCCTTTCTTCTGAATAAGCGCGCTCATGCTCGCTTAAAGAGAAATTGTTCTTTCTCCGATTCCTATTTCTCGTTAATATCTTTCACATATCTCGCGATTCTCATTGATGTAAATTAACAAGTATAATTATACAAGCATGACAATAATTTCGAAATCAATGATAACTATATTGAAATTATGTCTGGCATTTTATGAAGATATGTTAAAGCTAATTTTATATATATATATATATATATTTAATATATTTTTTAATTTTCCGATATTCGTTTCAGCTTGACTTTTAGAAATCACTACGCTTTATCTTGTATTTCACTATCTTTTTTAATTCTTTACGCTTTATAAATATGGATTAATTGTTAATTAATAGCATTCACATAAACTTAAAATAATCTTATACATCCTTAACTAGAAATTACGTTACATTTCAAAGGCTATCGTATTGCTCGATATTTTTATCAAGGATAAATATTTTGCGAATAAACCAAAGAATCCCCGTATACGAAATAAACTGAAGGGTGGAGCATCACGTCCATGGTTCTCCAGATCGCAGAGCAACGAAATTACGCGCGACACCTTCGTTACCGCGCGAATCGCGCCATAAAACTGGCGCGTAATAAAATCACAATTGGCGGCCGCGCATAGGGAAGCAGATATATATAATATTGCGGGAAAAGGAGAGAGAGCGAGAGAGAGAAGGTGAGGAAGGGAGAAAAAGAGAGGATTCTGGTGGCAGATTTATCGCGAAAATCCAGGTTTACCTCCACCCATCGAGCCCGGCAATAAAGAACCGAAAACTATCGTCCGGATATTGGTCCATATCCAAACAGAGGACCGGCTGTGCTGGTCTGGCCACCGGTAGCAACGGCGGCATCAACCACCATCGTCGCAATCGCCATCCCCTTCGCAAACGACGCGAGAACGCCAGACAGCATGCGATCTCAAGGAAACAAACACGGTTCGCGGAAAGCATGAGGGAAAATAGAAAACGAAGGGAGGAAGAAAGGAAAAAAATAGAAAAGAGAACGAAGACAAAGAGATACAAACGTAGTCGGCGAGGAGAGGGAAGTGGGCTTCGCGTCACCGAGAATTAAGCCTGATTTGCACGATGTTGATTTTTATCCCAGCGTACGTTCTCGATTGGCGTATTGGAAGTAGAGGGATGCAGAGGGAACGATTCTTCCGCGATGCAGGATTTAACACATATCGAGTTTATTCGCGCGTGTATATACAGTGTCGCATACGTACGTTCCTTTACTCGGGAATTGGAACAATTTAAAAATGATCTTTAAATAAGAAATATCAACGAATTTTATCTTCAAAAATTATAGTTATGATACCAAAGCTATAATACACTTAAAAAGTAACATCCTGTCATGCCCCTGTTTAATACTTTGCAATATTTATTCGATTTATTTTTCATAATTAAATTCAACTTTTATTTTATTATCTGCAACGCGCTTCCTTTCGTGGTTGAGAAATTGAGTAAGGGCTAAAGATAACGGTAGATTTTCCAGCTCTCTACTCATACAGCTTCCGCTATACCAGTCGGCGAATCAGCGTGCCGCTCCCTGGAAAGAAGTGTCGCGTAATCCGGGCTTTAGGTCGAGAGCGGTGTGCATGTAGCGCCCACGCCACGGTGCATTGTACACCCACACAGCGCGCGATGGTGTCGCCTACGTGCAGCAGTCCGGTGGGTGTAGGTAACGGTAGGTTGAACTCCGCTGCGTCGCGGGACGCGGGGCAAGGGAGCCCGGAGTGGTGGTGAGCCGGTCGGGGGGTTGCCCGGGGGTCGGCGGTGGCGGTAACGCGATAAACGGATTAACGGCGAGCTCGAACTCGAGCCCGTAGTTCGGCGGTCGGGTTCGGTCGCAGGGATGGGGTTCGTGCGCCGCACGGAAGGGGCGAAGGGTGGCAGGGTGAGGAAGGTGAAGTGGGAAGGGGGCGGTTGGCGGATGTCACGGCATCGCACGTTGCCCGACACCCTCGACCCCGACAACCGCCGCCGCCGATGCCGCCACCGCCGCGCCCCGCGCTCCGCACACCCTAGCCTCTTCCTCTGTCCTCCCCCTTTTCTGTCCGTCGCCGCCACCGACGCCGCAGCCGCCCCCGTGTCGGTGTCGTCCCACGCCGCACTGCAGCGCAGCTATCCGCGTCAAAGCTTCGCGTTCGGACGGATTCCCCGTCCAAAGCGCTATAGAACGCGCCTATGTACATCTGCACCCGCCGCTCATTAGTGCGGGACGCGATAGAATAATAATTTATTATGCCTCGACCGTCCTCGGAGAACTGTCGGTTCCGCCGGGAGCGATTACGTGCGACTTCGCGTGACATGCGATATAAATCGGGCTAGATCACATACGATATCATAAACGTTTATGATATCGTACTTATAACGTACCTATTAGACATTTACGTTATTGTTGATAATTATTGATTTTAATAAGCGTACAGAACAAATATGTGCGATCAATTTGAAGAATGAATTATTCTTTAAAGTCAATTTTTTTCTTTAGCGAAGACATCGAGGCATTGATAACTTTTAAGTTGTAAGCGACCGAAATACGTAATTTCTCGCAATTCTTTAGCTTTAAATGGATTCTACCAAAAGAATTTTAGCTCAAGAATCTATTATATTATATTAGAAAATCTATTATATTAGAAAAAATCGAAATCTCTCCTAATCAAACTTTCGTTAAAAAAGACCCGATTTCAAAGATTGAGCAAAGGAAGATTTAACTTAGAATCAAATTGTCCGCAAAGAATCCATCTATCGTGCATTCCACGTGTTGATCCCGCATATACGTTTATGGATAAGCTCGACGACAAAGTATACGACACTGTTCATCGTACAAAAGTTTCTCTCGCGAAAGCCTAAACTATCTCGAACTGGTCCTCTTTCATTCCGAGCAAAGACGGAAGAACTCGTATCTCATCCCAACGTTGCCGTTGATCGTTCAAGAGTTTCATCAGAACTGCCGCACTTGCGATACTGCCATCCTCCAGCTAAGCCCTTCACTTCGCCGTAGATAGTTAGGTACCTGTACCCGAGGACATTCTCACGCAGAAAACGTTACGACGGAAGGCTAGCGGAAGAAATCGGTGAGGGGGGGCATTCATTCGGCCACAGGGGGTGGCGCGGCTTTTATGATCGTGCGCCTCGTTTCACGGCGGTTTAATGGTGTCAGGATGAAGCGATGAAAAGAGCGCGAGGACCGAAATAATGGAAGAGGAAGAAGGGGGGACGTTAAGGAGACGGCGAGGGTGAAGGGGGAGATCTGAGAGCAGGAAAGGTAGAGGGAAAACGACGAATCGAGCGGGGAGGAACGGGGAGGGTGAGCGAGGCAAAATGGCGTGCGGCACCCCATCCTTCCAGGGAACGCGAAGCGAGAAGCGCCGTGCCCCGCATTTTATCGCGGCGGCTTCATCTTTATTTATCGCCGATACGACTTTACGGCATATATCCCTCCGTATTCCCCGCGGGATTCCGCGCTACGTGCGCCGGCAAAGGGAGAATGAGAGCCGCGCGAGAAAGAGCGATAGAGAGAGAGAGAAAGAGAGAGTGGTAGCAATCGGATCGTGGGAGAGAACGGTGAGGGGGGGCAATGGTTGATTCCTCGAGAATGCCTCGAGCATTCCGGGATAATTGTCGAAGTTAGCCCCACGAAGTGGGAGGAGATTGATTTCTTCTCGACGAAACGAGACCGAGTCGGTCGACGTAAACGAGTACGCTGTACTTTCATTAATCTAACGATATCGACCCCGTTATAATTCTAAGGATGAGATATATCAGTTTGTGCGTATAAATTCACACGGTGACGGCAGTTCTGTTCATTGATAGCGATTACAATAGCAAGGACGTCTCGTCATTCACTTCGTTCGAACAGCGAAGGCCATTAGCCGTCAATAATTCTAACATTACTATATTTGTAAAAAATATCTTTGAAATACTGTAACTTATAGCGCAAAATTTAATATCGGACCTCTCTCCGAAGCGAGCTGCTGCGGATGATTCATTACCGCGTAAAGACGCTTCGCATGATCAGAACGCTCGGATTTTCATCAGTGTAATCCCGCGGCGGTGTGCGTGAGTGGACGCGCGTGTGTGCGAGCGGCCTGCTCGTTATCGGCGATCGTGCACGAGCAGTCTCCTTCGCCTTCGGGCGGCGAACGCGGCGGATAGAGAGATGGAGAACGAGAGGGTGAGAGAGAGGGAGAGCGAGAAGTAGATCCGACCGACAATACGGCGGGCACGCGAGGGCCATTAAAGGAGCAAGACCTCCCTCGCAATAAACGCCGCCCGTCACGCCCGCTGGAAACGCGGACGTGCACGCGTGCTCGCGATGTGCACGCACACAGAGGCGAACGGAGGCGCCCGTAACGACGTAATATAGAGCGTTGACGACGCGCGCGCACACACACACACACATCGCGTTTTCAGCAGCCGCGCTGAATGCCGCGTGAGACTCGGTTCACACCGCGCGGGAATGGTCGTCTGGCCCCGGCTATTACGATCCGCTCAGGTATTCTGCGATGCGTGAGCGAGCCAGACGTTTATTGGCGTCCTGAGTACCGAGCACCCTACGAGAGACGCGGAACTAACCGTGAAATTTTCTCGAGACTGCAAACAAATGTGTCAAGGGAATTATAGGATGCTCCGCATTACGGGAAAGACAAAGAAGCGAGAGTTAACTTTGTTTGCAAGATAGTCATTGATATTGTTACAATTCAATGGTATGGAACATATTTATGTGTGTATATATACATGTGTGTGTAGGTATAAAATTATAAATTACATTTATTATATATATATATATATATAAAATCATTTTATCACAAGATTAAGCAGATTCTCTTATATTTTACGAGTATGTTTAACGTCTTGATTAAATGTCCCAATATATTGATCCGTTCTCCGCTCGCCTTCACCGATCATCGCTTTTGCGATTCTCTTCTATTCATTATCGATTGTATATTCAAGTACTAACTTCACTTTAGCGGCGGCCTAATAATCGAGTGTGCCACACATACACACACGCGCGCGCGCGCGTGTACACTAACATTTATAATATACAAATTCTTGATTTTTTCATCAATTTGTTACAGAATATTTTAATATCTAAGGGAGAATTTCGTATTGCAGATATGATGAAATCAAATTTAAGAGAGTATACATATATATACATATATATCCTAAATTTGAACTAATATACGTAATAAGTAATATTTGACTACAAGAATACTTGGATTCAAACACAGATGTATTAGGGAATAATTTAAGAAATATTCTTGCGTCATTCAATAAATGAGAATTCGTATCGTGCTCAGCTATGTTTAGTTATTAGATAATAAATCTCGCGTATAATATTCTGAATTTTTAAACGTTATATTTATTTTTAGCACTATTTTTAACACGTTATTTAAAGTTAATAATTCAAGTAGAACGTAATAAAAGTTAATTCAAGTAAAACGTAAAAATGAAATAAATAGCATTTAGACTAATGATAATAGATTATGTCGAATACTACAAGATTCGCGTTTAAATATATTACAATCGACATTTCGAGGCATAAGAATATGCCCGTACGGACGCTATTAATTGAAGGGCTGTTTAGAAATGTGCCCGGGGAAGAGTCATTTGCGATTAGAGTAGACTTCAGAGAGCAGGTGATCAGAAAAAAACTGCCGAATAGCTGCGTCACGTGCGAGAAAACGCGGCGGTCGTAGGCAAGAAAAATAGCGAGGACGAAAGCAAAAAGGATACCGCACAGCGCGCGGATGAAGGGTGAGACGGGTAGGGATGGCAAAGAACAGGGAGTGACGGGGAAAAAAGCAGGGAAAGGGATGTTGACGCACGTGACCCGAGCGGTCGCGTGCGAGCATCCATCTCTCGTTCTCGCTCTCGTCGTCGCCCACTTTTTTTCTCCGCTCCGTTCATCTTCCCTCCCGCAACCCCCTTCCTCCGCCCGCGGCACATCCTGCGATGTATGCGCGTCCCGAAGACAAAGACGAGAGCAGAGCGACGGTAAAAGAGGGTGGAAGAGCGGAATAATTTTGCTCTTCCATCGGTGAAAGTGCGAAATTAAATTAATGTCGATATTGCGTCGAATAATAACCAGCACAGTAATATATATATATATATATATTTTTTTATTAACGTCGATTTAGGCATATCTTTTATTTATTTATATAAGACATGCATAAAAGAATTTTTTCTTTATCTTTATGCAATACCTAAGAAAACGAAATTCCTAGATAACTTTTTAAAACTTTATCTTATAGTAGATAAAATAAATATTGTCTAAAGTCTGTCAATACAAACGTCATTTCCTGAAATGTTAAGGATTTCTGAAAATCAAGATATTTAAACACATACGAGAAACGGAGAGATAAAAGATCACTCCGGCGCATTTTGTGGATTTTTTTTCCCCCAGGAAAGATCCGCGTCATAAATATGTCGCAACACGAAGAGGATTTAAGGGACGAAGGGACACGTCGTCCAAGTACCGTGTTCGCCCTGAATCCCGTCGACTCAGCGGCGTTGACGTCGTTCCCCGCGATTGGTTCATCCATATGCATAAGGCCGGCTTTTATCGAGGCAACAAATAAATGGCGATCCGTCCTTCTCTCTTGCCCGATGTCATCTCAATTCCGTGATATCCGCACGCCGGAGACAAGTCGCGCGGATTGGACGGCGAAATGGCGGAAGTCGTAGGAAATTAATTCGGGTCGGACCAAGACCAGGATACTATCGATGATTTGCAGGCTGGCCATTCTCGGCCGGCCTTTAATGACCCTCAAGGCCGCTCCCGGCAGAGATTCCTGCCGGTAATTTCGCGGAAGATACTCGACGCTACTACTCCGCCGAAACGCCGACACGTGGCCCTCGTAATGCGGGCGCGTGTGCGCCCTCCGTCTCCCGCACGGTACATAGGTCGAACATCAATAATTCCGCTTCGATGGATTATTCGACATCTGTAGTCAATCTCACGTTCCAAAAGAGTCGACTTAATAATTTTTTTATTAATATTTGATATCCGAATATGTTAAGGGTATCATTTAAAGTCGAATTTCGAACGCGAGTAGAACTCAAGTGAAAATATCGTCCCAGTTATTAAAATTTTCGTATCGGAGGATCCGCTCCGACGTCTGGTGGCACTCGCAAATCCGGAAGCTTTAAGAGCCGAGCGTGCATTCCGCCGGTGTCTCGGACTGCGAAATTATTCAGGAATCTTCCGCGCCGTGGGATTTGAAGGAAAACGTTCGGAGCGGGATCCTGAAATCTCCATGCAAAATCGAGGAGAGGCATCCGGAACGTCCGACAGCCGGACGGCCACGAAAGCCGGGGCTACGATATAATCGCTAATCCGAGTAATTTCCGCGGCACGGCATCGCAGCGGCAAGGTCTATTTACGGGTCTCGTTACGCCCACTCGTGCCCACGAGGAGTGCTCAAGCGCGCGCGGCGGTTCGACCTTCATCGAACTCCCAGGATAGCGTCAAGTCTTTATTTGACAGGAACAAGCTCGCCGTGGAAGTTTACGGAGCAAGAAAATTTCCTTTATCTATTTATTCATTTTTCGACGGGACTAACTTCGTGACGAAGAAAATAGAGACGACTAACTAAAGGGTCGAGGGTAACATTTACGAGAATAAAAAGAAAATACACTGAGAGAAAACGAAATAATTGTGGCAACTATATTTTTGACAACTCTGTAATTTAAGTATCTGGCACTAGTTTTATAAGGCAACAAGAACTAAAATAGTATTAAATACTATAAAAATATAGTAACGGTAACAATATATGTCAAATAATAATGAATATAGTTCGATGTAGGCAATGAGAGTAACGGCGTGGTAATTAGTGCGCAAATACAAATTGATATTATATTTCGTGAGTTAATACATATACAAACAATCTTGTCGTACGTTTCGGCTTATATTTAAGCCCTCTTCAGCGAGAGTGCGACAATTCTTTCAATATCGTTTAAAAATTAGAGCGTTATCCTCAAATCGTCCACACAACAGAGGGTTGATATTCTTAGCTGTTAGACTAAGTGTGAGCTAAAGAATGTTTAGTTATAAAATAATGAAATTTAATTCTGTTGAGTGAACCACGTAAAAAAACTCACCCAGAGCACACCTGTCGAATCGACGATTACATTTTTATGTGCACGGTTAAATAAACAAAAAGTTAAACAGTTCGAATTAAAATGTTATCTACAATAGTATCGTTCTGAGATTGAAGTCAAAATCGTGTCCATAAGTATAATGATGAGATGTATGTCTGTCAATTTAGGGCGAGGTCAAAAATAAAATAATAAATAAATAAATAAATACATAATTAAAATGATGTCAACTATTGCTATATGTCAACTATTAATTGATAGTGAAATAGCAACTCAACTATCATTACACTTTGTTATACACTTTGTACAAATAAGATATAACTATTACATTTTTTTAGTTCAGACAAATATTTTTTTAAAGTGAAGCATAACTAATTAATTATTGTTGAGATGATTTGAAAAAAAAAACATTATTATTATGCGACTATTTTTCTGTAATTTGTTGAACAATTTATTATAAATGGTTTATATTACTACATTTTCTTAGTTCGTATTACTTATTCATTGTTGTTATTACAACTTTATAATACATAGTTGAGGTGCTATTTGTCCTCAAATTTCTAGTTGTTGGTACGACTTTTTTATCTGAGTATAGAAAAAAATATCGCTAATATTGAATAACGACTTAAATGCTAAACGATCACAGCGAAAAGTAGCTGAGATTCGAGAGAATGTTCAAATCTGTATACAGAATCGAAGAATCAGAGATATCACACTTAGGTAGTTGTTTTACTTGGATCTCGTCTTGAGAGGGAGTCAAGTGAGACATTCAGAATAGAGATTCATATTTTGAAAGTACTCAATAATTACATTTTGATTTGAAAACAATTTAATACTTAAACTGAGATTCTCAAAAGAATTAATATCTCTGTAAAATTTCCAGTAAATGCTTGATTTGCTTTATTTTTGTCATCGTCTTTTATTCTATCATTGATTTCCAAATACGCTTTCTGGTATCTCGAAATCATAAATATACTTCCGCCCCTTCAAAGAAAGTTAAGATCTGCTAGCAAATAAAATTCCGTTACTTACTTATCGTCATTGTCCTTGATTCGCCGAGATTATTTAATATCCTTCGTCGTAATAATCTAATCGATTTAACTTCGCCGATCAAATTTCCGCGATTAGAGAAGCCGATCTCAAATTCACGACAAAGAACGCGCTTCTGTCTCGGAGCTTCACGTGGTGACCTCGCAAGTCACGGCTCGAGTCCGGTATCAAAAGATTATCGAAGAATAGCGTCTGCACAGCGATTGATTTTTCGATAAGGAGAGATCGACTTGTCGATTTGGCCAAAGTACCTCCTCGCACGATGCGCCGCGTGCGAGAGTGGCGTCAATCCCGATATCACACGTACGGGCGATATTAAGCGGCGTATGACACGAGCGCTCGCTTAGGGAAACGGGGCGTCGATAAGACATGGTCGTCGGCCGACAACGGAGAGACAGATCGTGCTCGTTGGCCGCCGCGGTCTGTGATAAGATAAGTTCGCGCTACCGGTCGGTGCGCCTCCCGGTATATGCGGCACGCTCGCGTGAATAACAATAGAGGCAGCGCGCGAGAGCCGCGGCGCGCGGCGTCGCGCACACGCACGCGTCACGCACACAAAGAGGAGTGGTAGGTAGGTAGGTACCGGCTCATTGGTCGCGCCGTATAATTAATGGGGACGCAAACCCTGGGTGACGTTTGTATGCAAATGCCCGCATGTACAATCTCTCCCGGTCGCTCGGCTCGCTCTTCTCCGACCGCGCGGCCTATCACCACGGACGTCGGTCGGCGAACGTCTCGCTCTGTCTAGCACGCTCGCTTCATCGGCGCCGTTCGCCGCGGGGAAAACGCGGCTCGTACTAATACACGGCGGGACGTCCCGCGCTTACAGCGCGTCCCGACGCGACGTGGGGGTCCGTGTTCGAGGCGAAATTGCCCCGAATGCGCCGTGTCGGTCGATGGCTCGCGATTCCATCTACGACGTCTTTCCCCGCGAGACGAGGAAGGAAACCCGGTGCCACGTGATCGCCGAGGAGACTCTCGAGGTGCGATATTCGCTCTCTCTCCCTAGCTTCGACGTAACGCGTCTCGATAGCGCGCCATTCCCGATATACAGCGAGATGCTTACCAACGTGATCCGACGGCGTGGCTGATGACGGAACTCTCCCGTAAATCCATCGGATCCCTCGTACCTGACGATCGACGACGGGAGGAGAGGAGGGGGGGTGGGGGGCGAGAGTCGTTACGCAACGTCAAGCGGGCGATCGATCGATCTGGGAAGTCGCTCGCTTCCCAGCGGTATGCTTAATCGAGGAGTTAATTTGCGTAACTATCGCGCCGCTACACACACACACACACACACACGTCGGACTGCATTAGGCTGCGCCAGACTGCACTAGACCTTGCAGCGCGTACGCGCAGTGATTCGACGATGGTTAAATAGCGCGTATTCAGTGTCGATCTCGTTACAAGTGTGAAACATGTTTAACCCTGCGGCCGTTAACGACTATGGAAAGCCGTATTGTTTTCGCCGCGCATTAATGGCAGCCTTCGTCCACGTCGCGCTAAGTCGGCACGCTAATCGGGATAAAAATAATCGTCCGACGTCGCGTGCTCATTGTTTATGCACCGAGACTATAGTCGCGCGCCGCTAAGCACGCGTTATGTATCGGGAACGCATAGCCGTCGCCAAGTGTCGCCGATAATTCTACAATGACTGCGCGGTTTACGATATGACTGATAAGGACGGTCCCTGGACTTCTTTCGCGAATGCTTTCGACCACGTGTACATACGTATTCGAAACGAAAAGTTCGCGTCTTTCTCTCTCGATCTTCCTCTTACGTGCTAAATAAAAAAAGATGTGGTTCGAGTTACTACGGCGGGGAGATATATATACGAACGTCTTCGGCACATCGGTGGAATCGTTTCGACGCGAGCGAGAGCCGCGATAAAACGAAAATTGAGTTCGGTAAATAAACGGATGGCGGCGGCGCTGCTTCTTCGTTTTCTCGTTTCGCCTGGGCGCGGATTCCGTGTCGCCGCCGAAGAGCGGCCGACTACCGTTACTTACAATTAAATCGGGCATCCGCGCGGACCCGACCGTTCGTGCCTGACGATCGCAATCGCACGCGTCGTAAACATCCAGGTTACGATCGGTTTCCCTTGGCGTGTCGCCTCGCCGCGATATCTCCCGCCGTAAAGCCGGGAGACGCGTCGTCGATGCGCGACACGGCGCAGCTACCGAACGGACGTGCTATGCGTATCCGCGGCGAGCGCGCGTAATAACTCGCAATAAATATCGGACGCGTCGGGAACGCGCCGAGCGACGACGCCGCGCCAAGCCGCGCGCGCATTGGCGCCGCTAGAGATTTCCTCGGGGAGCCGCACGCGCATCCTTAATTTGTCCCGCGGACAGATAAATTAATCAGACGGATTCATTTAGACGGGAGTTGCGATAAAGTACGTGAATATACATTTCATTAAAATAAGTAAAATGTATTTGGACATCGAACGTCGACAAGAATGTATTTCATACACTGAGGATGGCTTAAAGGAAAGCCAAAACGTCTGTAAATATAGACAATAAATTACATTAATTGATTGCGCTCTGTTAACTGCGGCATTGCTCTTATTAGCCCTTCTAAGATTAATTGATTAATATTTCAAAAGCTCATCACATTAATAAATATAATAGCTTACACTTATTAATATTGTTAAGTAAAATATATCTTCGAAAAGATCTACTCCAAATTCGAGAAAGTTACGGAGAAATTGACCCACGAGCGGATCAATTGACCGCTTCTGCTGCGACGTATCGTAAATCTCTCTTTACGTAACGAGACGAGTAACGACGATTGATGTTGGCGCGTGCGTTTCGCGGACACCCGGTGGAAAATTATGAAAATGCGCGTCCGCGAAACGACGGCCCGACTGCCGCGACGACGGCGAATATATACGCGGCCGTGTATCGTGGGAGCCGCGGCCGGCAGTGGCACGAGGACCATTAATGATGCATAGCCCGTTGGCGTTAGCCTGGCAGTCATAATGACCCGGTCGACTGGATGGTTGGCTGCTGCCTGGTCGCTCGGCTGGCTAGCTGGCTCGCTGCCTCGGCGCGCTCGTGTCGAAACGCGGATGCGTCGTTCAGTGGCTATGAACGAGCCAAGCACGCATACGTATAAATAAGTGTGTGTATGTACACATATATATATATGTATATAAAATCGACTAGTGTCTAAATGGCGCTCCTGCCCTCTTCTGTCATTATCCTTACTTTCGAACACGATCCCCCTCGCTCTCCCGCGTCGTGGACCGCTTTACGGCACTGGCGCGCGACCTTATACCATCGTCGTGGCTTTTTGCGTTGTGGCAGCCGCCGCCGCCGCCGCCGCCGGAGGCAAGCGGAGAGCGGCGCGACGCAAGGATACTGCCGCGTGAAACCGCTGAAATAAATACTCCGGAAGAAGATGGAAGCGCGCGCATAAAGCGCGTGTTTACGAGCTGCCAGATTCCGAGGCCGCTGCGTTCTCCGTCTTTCTGGCGTCCTCCGATTTCCCCGACTTTAGGAAAATTAAAAATTTTTTAACTCCACGCTCCTTTTCGTGTTGCTCGTGTCGAGACACGCACTTTTTTGTATTGGCAATGAATGTATTTTCTTGGACAAACTTTCGTAATTCTTAGAATTACGCTCCCCTTATCTTTCACTTTCGACAAATTAGGAATATTTAGTGAAGATGGAAAATTTAATCTTTTGCGACGTATGGAACTGTACTTGCGTATTACCAAAAATATTCGATGATATGTCTCGAGATTTCGATATCTCTTCTCGTCGAGAACGTCGACAAACCGCGAGTCGGCTTCTCAAATGTAACGTGACTTCAATTGAGACGAAGTGCCGCAACACCGAGTAGAAGCCGTCTACTTAACTCATCTGCCAGCGACGATCGCGATAACGTTCCTATGGATGAGTACATACCCGAGATAAGAATAGATACCGCGCGAGGCCGCCGGCGCCGTAAACGCGCCGGATCGGCTCCGCCAGCGCGGGGCTGTACGTGTATCCGCTTTCGTTTAGTCGCAAAGTCAACTAACAGCACGCGGAAGCCGGACGACGTGTGCGAAGCGGAATGGCGAAAGAGCCGATCGAACGGCTCGCGGTCACGGCGATGGCATCCTTATCGGTATTGCCTGCCTATCCGCGGCGTGCCGGAAGCTCGCATGGAGATTGCTCGCGCGTGTTGGACGCGTGTTGCCACGCCAGGCCAAGCCGCGCCGCAGGCTCTCGCACTCTCTCTAATGAGGATTGTCCTTTCTTGCATGCCGGATAGCATTTCGACACCGGGCGTCTCGAATTTCTCATGCGCGCCTCTCATCCCTCGTTCCCTCTCGCGCTTATACTCTCCTCTCTGTCCCCCCCTCGGAGAACGATCGATGCCGAAGCCATCGAGCGGAGCCTCCTCTGTCTCGCTCGCACTTTGCCTGTCTCTCTCTCTCCCGTCCTCCGTCAGATCCGTGTTATCCATTAGAAATGGTGAGTCCAGTACGTAGGATCTACGGAAGGATGCCAAAGGATATCTAGGCTATATATATATATATATATATATATATATATATATATATATATATATATATATATGTATAAAACTCTCTCTTTCTCTATCGAATTAAAGTCATCACGGAATCATATCGTAAAATTGTAGATGCCTCGCGCAGCTTTCGATACAAAGTGAATCCTGATCGGAACGGCTAGACACTCGAAGTGTCGTTATCCTATATCTTATCCGTATCTTATCTCACGAACACGTTTCACATTATACTTTACAGACTTCGCGCGGCGACCGGAATTTATCGTAAACCTGTATCGACGCGCCGTCACATTTGAATAAGTTTCTCAATAATTATCTGAGTGACAGGCGCAATCTTTCGCCACTGACAGCGACGTTTATCCTTTCCCAGCAAGAACAACCTGTGCGCGGATGTTCCAAGATACGCGAGCTTCTATCTTTCGAGTTTTTTTTGTCATAAATTTCTTTCGTTTCAAGATACATCACGAAACGAGCGCGTTAAGCGCGAATTTTTATTAATATTTTAATTAACAAAATCGACTGCTTTCTGAAAACGCAGGTGACACCCGCGCGCTCTCGTTGCAACGCTTATTATTCTGCCGAAGGATTCCCAGACTCGAGCGACTCGATCGCGAGGAGAAAAAGGGAAAGAGAGCGGAGTCACCCGCGCGCGCTTATTATTGACGTCGCGAGCGTGGAAAGCGACGCGACGCGTTCGCATACCCGCACACGCGCGACGGCGGGATTCATTAAAAATACACGCTCGTATTTTCTGCGTCGCCGCCGAGCGCCGAGCACGCTTCGCCTCGCTTGCGCGCCCGCCGATTATCGCTTCCACACACTCGATGCGTGCGATGAGGAAAAAGCGGCGAGACGCGTTCGCCAAGCGATGATACACGTGCCTGTGTACGTGTGTGCGCATGATAGACGGAACATGGTTCTGGGTCGCGCGTACGTGCTCGAGCGACGAGCGAGTTACAGCAAACTTTCGACGATATGATAAATGGGGCAGAAAGAAAATGTAAATTATTGCAAACGTTCGATTAATTGAACGTTTAATGGGAAAAAAAAATCTTCCAGGTACAGCGACAAAAATGGTAAGTTGTATCGGAGCAGCTATTGCGCCGCTAGTCATATCTTAAAATCGGCGATCGAGAGACGCGTCATCGTGACGCAGTTATGTAAAAGACGCCGGTAGAATTCTCACGCGTTAAATATAAAGGAGCGACGTCACGCACTTGCGTTACACTATTTTCCATTCCCCTATCGCGCACAGTGAGCAAAGCGAGGGAAGCGGGACGGGGAGGAAGGGGAGAGCGCGGCGCTAATGAGCCTCGTCTCTCGTCGCGGTGCGTAATGTCTCGCCGCCGCCGCCGTCGTGAATTCGCTCCGTCACCTCGCAGGTCGTGCACCGCCACCATCAACGACACGCCCGGGAGCGTGTCGCCGCGCCGCGTGCGAACACGCATACGCCGCGACACGCGGCCTTGGCAGTTCCGCCTGGGCGCGCCTCGGCCTAGCCACCGCGGTCGATCTAACCGCGGCGTGGCTCGACTCGACTCGGCTCGGCGTGGCACGGCATGACAACGATGCGGCGCGGCGCGGCGCGGCGCGGCGCGACGCGGCGCGCACGCAAAAAGCTTCGGAACGCCTTTCCCTCTTTCACCGCCCCGGCGCGCCTGCTACCGCCGTCTTCGCTCGCCGTCCCTTCTCGTCCTCTTTCTCCTTTTTCTCCGTCCGCCTCGTCGCCGAAGAGCTCTTGCGGGTCTTCGCCGCGGGACAAAATAGCCTCTCGCCTTTCTCGGCCGCTTTTGCCCCGCGGCTGCTCCGGCGTCTCCGCCGTGTTCTTCCTCCTCCTTCTCCTCGTGCGTCTCATCGTCGTTGCGCTCGGGTGTCAGTTCTGTGCTTTCCGAGAGCGAGCGACCGAGCGACCGACCGACCGACCGACCGACCAGTCGACCGACCGCCTGGCGTCTGCGAGAATAATGGGCCTGACGTTCGTGAGTGGGTTCCTCGGCGATTCGGATACATGTACGCTACGTGTAGCGGTGTGCCTGCACTTCATAGGTGGTTTATATATAGATGGATACGCACAGTGAGAGAGCACGAGCGTTTTCTCACGACGAGCCGCTGCAATCTTTCTTTTTATATTAATGTCGTATCATGAATTTAAGATACAATTTAAGATACTATTATAAATGTTTAGGACAGATTAGAATTGAATGCATTAGAACGATTCTTATCGGTTTGTGTTTTTTGCGTGTTTAAGTAAAAAATGAAAATTGGAAACGGAACAATTTGCGAAACGGTTAATCATTCGATCGACACCGCGCGGAATCCAAAGAGATTTTCTAAAATCGATCTCTTTGCGATTCAGCTTATGATTTACAATGTCAGACTTCGACATGAATTTTAATCGTGATAACGGGATAAAACGTATTTTTCTTGATTACGACACGAAACGTATGGAAATATATAGATATATTTTTTCGAGAGATTTATATGCTTGCGGATTAAGTCCGATATATCTCCGTGGAATTCGTGCAGCCTGGCCTAGACGTTGACGGCAGGAAATTCTCGATCGGTGAAATTAACGTTGACGTCATGCTCGCGCGTAGGTGTAACGCATACCCGCAATATTAATATCAGCGGCACGCTAAAATCGAGCAGCACGCCGAGGCGAGCGAGGAAAACTTACGAGCGCAAACAAACGAATCGTCGAGATATCGATTGTCGAGGTGTCGTTCGTGAAAAAAAAAAATGACTTGAAACTTAATCCCAAAATTTATACGCGTTCGCATCAGCGGCACAAGGGAGGACAAACGCCCGGCGTTTTTCCCGCGAATGCCCTCCGTTCGTCCGACGACACCCGGTAGGTGCGGTCAAGCGAGTTCCAGACGGCACGTTTCGCAGCGGCGAGCCCGGCTCGAGGCGCGGTATGTGGGTATACATGTATATATGTCCATCTATCTAACCAGCGGCGTGCGAGCCTTGCCTTGTGTGGGATTCCCACAGTGGGATGGTACTCTCCGCGTCATCGCGCGGCCGCCACCGCCGCCGGCCGCCTACGGCGTGTCCCGAAAGTTTTCGTCGTAAATCAAGCCGCGCGCGGCGGGCTTCGCAACGCTCGCGATCACCCGCTGCGACTTAAAAATCTATCCGATGAGCTATCGTTCGCGTTACGTTAGCTAGATAAGAGTGAAGGAGGCAAGGCAGAAAGATGCCAATTGGATAAGTTATTAACAAGTTGAGTATACCGCGGGATTAAATCTTGCATTAAATTTCGTTGATCGAACGGAAAAAAGCGGATGTTTCGAATGAAACAGTCGTCGGATTTCGAGCATTTCGACTTGTCGTAAAATTCGGTCGATGTAGAACGAACTTTTCGTCTCTTCGGAAACGCGAAACTTGTGTTCTCCACGTTGCTTTTGACACAGTTTCATAGAAGCGCTGGTTTGAGTCATCGAATTCTAATGACGGACGACAACCAACTGGCTGTTGGCGGCGTCATTTGCGAGTCTCGCGCATAATTGAAAAGCGATGCACGAAGGAGGCGATACGAGGCGACCTTTTCTCGACGAGAATGAAATCCACTCCAACATCGTTACATCTTCCTTCGCCGACGCCGCCGTCTTCCGACAAGGACGTCGTCCGATCCGAAGCGAACGTAGGCGAGACTGCTTAGAAAGAAGTTTCCTTCTCTCGCTGCGCCGTACCGAGAAAGTCACCACGATGAGCGCGTACGAGCCACTGGACAAGCATCAGCATGCGTAAGGAGTTGCGTCGCTGCCCCCGTCATTCTTCTCCTCTTGCTCGGCTACTTCTCACGCATCGAAACGACCTTTCGCGTCCGTGGAATCTCGCGCGATTCCATCGACTCTCCCGCACGCGAGCGAGCGCGGCTCGCTCGCGGGTAAAAGGGACGTCGAGGAGGGAAAAAGCGGAGAAGAGGCGAGTGTTCGACGAGCGAGAAGAAGCGGCCTCCTTATTCGAAGGCGTACCTAACTAAGGAGAGCACATCGATACACGGCTAACAAACCGCGGATGCTATTATTCCCGAACGCGCGCGCGGCGGAGAAGCACGATGAAAAATATCCCGCTCTCTCGCTCGACCGTGACTCCGCGATGCACGGCGGAGTCGTTGCTTATTGATGCTCCGGGTCGATACGAGGCGGCGGAGAGCGCGATAACGTACGCGCGTCGCCCGCACGGCGAATCGGGTTTTAAATTAAAAACTCGCTCGCTGATTCCGTCTCGTTTTGCGTCGGCTCCGGCTGGCCGCGCACGAGGCGGAAGAGGGGAAAAACTGCGGAAGTATGGAAAATATCAGAAATGCGGCAAACTATCGCAAAATGCTATATTTGATTAGAATAGGTTATAAAAGGGAAGAACTTACAGACACGTGTGACTTAGGACGATTCCGTTTGACGCAGCACTGTTTTCTTTTTGATTGCAGATGCGTCGATTGCGTTGACGTGCGGACGCACTTCAAAATTTTTACGCAAAAGTTTGCTGCTAAATTACTTTCTTTTCCTAATTATCCTAATTCGTGATTTTTAATGAAAAGACTCTAACAAAGATTTTTCTGTCTTTCTACAGAACTTTTGCTATGACTGTTTTACATACCCTTCTTTTTGGATTCTATATATAACATTCTATATAAATCTCTCTTGCATCTTCGAGCGAGAAATATCGAGATTTCTCTTTGTAACACATACATCATCAAGATTCGTTATTCAATTATTCCGTTCCATCAAATAAAGAAGTAAGATTTAAAATACGGAAAGCCAGACACGAAATCAACCATTGTTGTCGAGGGTGCATCCGCTCATTTCGCGGTTCCCTGTAAATAATATAACGCAAATATAAAAGCATTTAATTAAACGATTTAATTATCCCTCTATTTTTCGAAAGGGCAGGAGAGACCCGATATTTCGCACGCGGCTTCATTATATTACACGAAGCACCTACCATGAACGCGCCGTTAATCGTCCTCGCGCGTTGCGACGCGCGTTGCGTCTCCCTCCTCCCCTCATCCCTCGGCGCAATCAAAAAGTACGCGGGCCGAAATAATGACCGTTTCATTCGAAACTCTGCGATTTTAGCTGGCGCGCGTCGACGTATCGGAGAGCCGCCCGACCGACCCATCGCTTTCGCATGCACGCATGCACGCACGCACGCACGCACGCACGCTCGCTCGTACGCACGCACGCTCGCTCACCCATACATTTGCAAACAGCGTGCGCGATACGCAAGACTTCGCGTATGGTCTCGTTCGCACGCACGCTTCGGCGAGTCGGGCCGCGCGCGCGTGTTGGTAACGCGCGCTTCGTGGCGCGCGTGCCGACGACGGCGAGGCCGTCTCGCTCTCTCACGGCTTTCCGTCGCGCGCCTCGTCGCCACCCGCGCGTCTCTCGCTACGTACGTTCCCTCGTGCCCCGTTCCCCGCCAGAGCGGCCGCCGCCCCGAGGGCTCATCGCTTCGACGAGCCGAGTGGCGGCACGGTTTGAGCTCCCACCGCCACGCCGCCTCACCCGTTTTCCCTCTTTGTCCCCCTTTCGCCTGCCTACCGACCACGGCCCGTCGCCTCGGCGTTTTTCGCTCCTCTTCCTCCACTTCACCTCCTACTCATGCGGTCGTTTCGTCGCACACGACGTGCCGCCGCCGTCGCCGCCGACGACTTTTCGCGCGCGTTTGCGAGACGGGGAGATTAAAGGCCGACGCGCGCATGGAACCCGACGATCCTTATCGCGTGCCGCGCCGCGCGATGCGTAGAAGCGCGCGCGAGGCTCGTCTCCTTTCTCATGGCCTGGTAGCGTTACGTGAATCGCACGCGATTTAACATTCGTGTTGATGCGTAGATCGATATTCGCTGTCAGCGACACATTCCGTGAATAATCGCCCGGAGAAACTTGAGTGTCGATCGCTCGAAACAAAAATTTATTTTATGCTTTTGTTGCTACGTTACTTTCGTAAATTACATAAGACACTTTAATTATTTTTATTCTTTTCTTACTTCAGATTTTAGATAAGAACTAGATGACGATTTCTTTTACCTCTGTCTATTCAAATTTTTGTTATTTTTACATATATTTAACTCTTACGTTATTATATATATTTGTTATATACTTAATTAAATGAACAAATGTCGAACTTTTTCGACACGCGGTCAGCTTCGCGTATTTCCCGCGAAATCCCGTGCAACTAAAAAACAGAAGACGACTATCTTTCACGCGGTATCCATCTCCGTGAACATAAAGCATTTAGTCAGCGCTCATCAGGCGCAGCGCGCGCGAGCTTTAATTCTCATTTACCCCGAAACCGGAGGGGTGGAGGCGCAGCCGAATCAGGCATCGATTAAAAAAAAAAAAGGAAGCGACAGAAAGAGAGATAGAAAGTAGCGGAGAGAGCGAGAGAGAGTGGAGAAAAAGATCCACTGATATCCAAATCGGTTCCTGCTTCGACGCCGCTTCACGGTGGCTAGGCAATAAAACGGCCCTGAGAGAGACGGAGGCGCGCGACGAGGCCGCAAGCGAGCGAGCGAGCGTGCGTGAGAGAGAAGGACGGGGATAGGAGACGACCGCACGTAGCCGCAGGCAAGGGCGCGCGTGAGCAGGCAAGCGAGCCTTCCGACCGATCCTCCGCCGCTACGCCGCGCCGCGCCACGCTGTGCCGAGCCGAACCTCGTTTCGCCTCGCCTCGGCTCGCCTTGCCGCGTCGCGCCGCGCCATGCCGCGCCACGCCGTGCCGCGCCGCGCCACGCCGAAGCGGCGAGCCAGCCGTGCTCCAGTATCCCCCGCCCCACGCACGACCAACCACGACGCGGGCCCCCTCGTCGCCCCGCCGTCGCCTCCCGTAGCCGACGCGCGGCCTCGGCGCGCCAAGTTCGCCGCGTACAGCCGCCAGCTACCGCTCGCTGCCTCACAGTCCGTCACCGTCGCTCGTTGTGTGAGCACACGCGGACGTCTCCACAGTCAGGTTGCACGCGCTGCGTGTGTTTTTGTCGTCATTATCATTGACACAGTGACGGATTGAGATCAGCCCTGTGCTGCGGTAGTACGCACGAGGGTGAATTCCCACATTGCATTCAAATTCAACGCTCGTAAATTCGCGATTCAGGAAATCGACGCTAAAAATTCGGTTTGCTCTATATCGCAGAAAGGACTTTATTTCGAGGAAGAGATCGAGCGATCGCGATTCGATCGTGATCTCGATTTGAACCCGAGACACCCCTTCAATGCGCAGTGTCAAAGATTCAGTGAAAGCGGAACATTACTTGTCAATCGCGTGACAACAAGTGCGCTTCGATTGTTTATCGACTTTACTGCACCTTATAAAAGACAGTCTCCGAAACGGGTGAGGGATTCGACGAGAAACAGCGAGAAGCGGACGCGCCACGACGGCCGTTTCGCCCCGTGAGTGACAAGTGGTCGGCGACGCGTGGTTAACCACGTGGCGCGGTGTATGCGCCGGTGTACGTCCGCCTGGGTGGCTTGAACTCTCGCGAGACTCTCTTTGCTTTCTGGACGCGTGTGTAGCGATCACGCGTGCATACGACGGACAAGTGACGGTAGTCGTCGGTCGTTGGTCTCGCGAGCGAACGGACGCTTTGCGGCTTCATCAAACGTTTTCGCTCTAGTCTAAGAAAGTTGACAATTGACCTTCGCCCATCGGTCTCTCTCGAGTCGCTCGAGAGCATGGTGCAACAGTGATTAGTCCGCCGTATATCAATCGCCGGTGCCAACAGCAGTCGCGAGGGAAGCGGGGTCCGGTGGTGGCAGTCTGGTCTCGCAGCCGCCGCGAGATGCTGAGAGCCTCAGCCGTCCAGTCCAGCCAATCACGTAGGGTGCTGCGATCTGTGCCGAGGGCCGTCGCGGCCTGCTAAGATGACCGCGCGTTTACACTCGCTGAGGCACCAGGAGAAGAAATCAGCCGGCAGCAGCCACAGGCAGCACCACCAGCATCAGCAGGCCGTGCATCAGGGTCCGAGCCCGGCACCGAGCCCCAGCCCCAGCCTCAGCCCGAGCCCAAAACATTCGGACGGACGAAGAGTGAGTATAAGTAGCGTGTGTTTGTAGCGAGCATCGAAAAGTTTCGATCTTATTTTTTTTTATTCTGAAACCGAATGAATTTTTCCGTTTAAGAAAGAATATCATTTACTTGCATGTGGGATCTCGATATTAACGATATAATAATGTTCCCGTTAATCAGGGAAAACGTACGCGAGATGCGTGTAAAACTGGAGTTTAGAATAGAAATTGTAGCGCAAGCGCGAACGCACGGATAATTTAATCGGAGATTTTAAGAATGAAAGGGGAAAAAAACGAGATAAGCGTGGGAGGGATGCGATATTCTCACCCCTTGCAACGCAGCGCACGCAACTACGCGTTCCAGAACTCACCCTACCTCCCGATTTACCTCCTGCGCACTTCCTCACAAGTCCGCTGGTGTAATGCAAAACCGATACTGGACACGTGCGTCGTTTACACAATCGCTCGTCGTCCAGTCCCTACGTGAGAATTCGCTGATTTGTCAGTTGGACCTTTAAGTATATAGAAAGCGCGACGACACGATACCCGCGTTAGATAAACACGAGATGCATTGCCCTGAAAAAAAAAATTCACTGGTAGAAATATGGAATTTTTCTTAGTGGAGAGTTAACTACAGCTTTCCCTCTATTGCGATACATTTCTCTTAGTTTTAATATTATTTTACGCTACACGTATCAAAACACTTCCTGCTTTGATCACGAAGTATCATTTTTTATTCGCATCTGAAACTCGGTATTTTCACAGGAAATATCTGATTATATCTAACATTGTTTTTATATCACTAATACTACTTCGCGACACGACGAAATCATTTTAAGATTAATCATAAATCATTTTTACTTCACTTTTACTTTTTGTACATCAAACTATGAGGAATGTAAAGGAAGAGATAACGAAGAGATTGCGATTTCAGCGACTCGCGAGTCGCGAGGCGTTTCAGCGTGACTCTAGGAAAAGTTGGAGATTAAAAACTTGCGACAAAAAAGGAGCGCCAGCTCAGCGTTATTTCTGACCCTGTATCCTCTCTCTAATCTCCACAAAGTGGGTCAGTTTCGCAGCGCGGCAGATTCAGCGAGAGCGGATTTCGAAGGTCCGACCTTCGCTCGTTTCCGAATTG